>MEHQ01000069.1:200438-294171 GCA_008828725.1 Saccharina japonica
GGGGAGGGGGGGGGGGGTGTATGACATCAGCAAGTACATAGTGAGAAAAGTCGTGGGTTGGAGGTATGTCGTTTAGTTCATATTTAATTTGACCGATTTTCGGGTGCTTGGGCGCGGGGGTTAAGGACAGGGATGTTCTGGGCCGGCTCGAGGAACAAGTTCGGAGGCGTGTTAGAACAGCGACATTTTGTTTACTATTCGACGGATGTCCGGGGGGGTAGTTAAGTATGTACGGAAGCGTGTCGAAGCGAGAGCTGTGTTCCACCTCCCCCGCGCCGGGTCTTCAGGATGTACGTCCGGGAGTGCTTCAGCTCGCATCGTGCGGGCAGAAAAGGTTGACTCTTCCTCCGCAATAATATTGGCTCTAACCAAACACACAGAGTTGGGGGCGTTGTATACTATATGTATGGCGGTGGCGTCAAGGAATTCTGCCGCTTGCGTCAAGGCTGCGTGCGCTAAGGGTAGGGATAGCTCTCACGGTCGGTGGTCACTCGCCCTGCCCCTGGCTCGTCGTGTCTCACCTCGAAGTAGTCGATGGATTCATTGCCCTGGTCTTCCCAGCCATCGTGCCAGTTTTCGTCCACCATGGCATACAGCTTTGCCGACATGGTGGGTCAGACGGGATGGATAGGGATGGGATGGATTGGGATGGGACATGGGACGAGAGGGAATGGGAGAGGAATGGGAGGGGATGGGGCCACTCAAATAACCAGACAACCGTTGATACACATATTTAGACATCATGTGATGGGATGGGATGGGATGGGACGGGATGGGGACATCAGATATAACCATTGGTATAGATACAGAGACAGCCAGAGTTTTCAGACAGTCGGACAACCAGACAGACTACCATCAATCAGACAGCCAAGCAGACAGTACATGCTACGATACAACGATATCACGGCGGCACCCCCTGTTCGTTTAAAAAAGGTTAAACCACCGAGCGACCCAGTCAGCGCTGACTAGGTGGCTCAGTGGTTCACCCTGTATATTCGATCAAAATAAGTACCTTTGGGCTCGAGACAGCCTCCCACCGAAAACATTTTCCCGGGTTGATCAAGCCCCTAATCAGCGCCTGGTTTTTACGTTGTATGGTCTCCCTTCCCTATTAGCCGTGCGTTCTTTTATAGTGGTTCACTCCACTTTTCTGATGTCCACATCGGGCGTTCTTTTTCGTAGTTGGTTCATTCCACTCTCGACACTCTTATCGAGTGTTCTTTTATAGCGGCACACTCCACTTTTCCCACCCCTTTTTCTTCCGGAAAAAAGTGGAAATGCGACTCCGGTGGGCCTCGAACCCTGGACCTCTCCTGTCCGTTTTATCCAAACGGACACCCCCAGCGGATTCAAGCATACAAATGTGCCGTAAGTATGGTAAGCGCACAAAGCTAAAAACTCAACTACGGCTCAAACAACAAAACACAAATACGAGTATATGGGGGGGGGGGGTGTACTCGAGATTCATGCATGGCCGTAGTCGCATGACCATAGACCCTCGCATCCCTACAGTGCCGGTACGGAGCATGTCGGGTTTTCATCGACCAGGCAGGCATTGCTAGCACCAAGTGCGAAGCGCCAGTTTACTACGGCCGTCGGATCGGTGGGCTGCATGCTGCCCGCCAGCAAGACCCTGGCCTCCACACAGGCTTCCCGGCGCCTTGGCCTCATGATACGTTTGTTGCATGTCGGTGGCGGCGCTTTCAGATCGCAAAATCATGTAACGTACCGACCCACCGTCCGTATCGCATCGCATTCCTTCACGTGCAGGCGACACACCATGGAATACTTCAAACCTCACCCCCCTCCTAGAAACGAGCGGCCGCGCCGTTTGCCACCCACCGACATCACGCTGTGGTATGATCCGTTCGCGGTACTTACGATAATATATATCGTTTACGGTATGATGGAACCGCTCGCGGTAGGCTATACCTGGTAAACCGTTTCACGGTATGATAAAACTATTCATGGTATATATGACACCCCCCCTCCGTGCTCCGTGCAAGGTACAAGGAGGAAAGGGATGTGTTAGAGGAGGAGATGAGAAAAATAGACGAGTGTGACATGGAGCAGTTTGGTACACTAAAAAGTAACGAGAAAACGATCGCTATTTTAGGAGATAGATGGTGGCCACAGACGGCGAAGCAGGAAGGGGATAATATTAGCAACAAAATTATTTGTAATACATGGAAACAACGTAAAGAGCGCCCACGTGTTGGAGGTGTCTCTATTAGGAGTAGGAACGGTGCTCCGTCTCGAAAGGGATGCGTGGTCAATGGTCAAATGGCTAAAGGCAAGCAACACATGAGTACGCCCCCCTCCCCCCCCCCGCCCCTCCCCCCCCCCCCCCGCCTCCCGTCATTTGTATCCGTAGTCCGTGCCCGTCCGTGCTTTATGTATCTACGGTGATAAACGATGGATGTGGTATACAGCTGTATACAGCACGGTACATACGTACGGTTCATAGCGATACACTACTACTGTAGTACGGAACATAGTACGGTACATAAGCACGGTACGGTACTGCAATACGGTACATCAGTAGGGTATACGGTAGTGTAAGGTGCGCCGTGATACGCCGCGGCCGTCGCCTTCTGTTGTGGCCGTGAATGCTTCCTTACCTTCTTGACCTTTGCCTTGCCATACTTCCTGGCCGCCTTGGGGTCGCTGTCGGCGATTTCTTTGGCGGTAGCGTCGGTCTCCTTGCGGAGCGTAGTCAGCGTCGGCAGGCGCAATACGCTCTTGGAGGGGTCAACTGGCTTCTTCGCCGCTCCCCCGTGTTTCTTTGTAATTCAGATTTATTTGACGTTTTGAGCCGAGTGAGCGACGGCAACATTGGTGGTGCGGTTAGTCTTTGGTTGTTGTTGTTGTGTTACAGTAGGTATAAAGCATAACCCACAAGTATACTTGGTCACTAGCATATCCCACTGGCCTAGTGGAGCCTCGTGACTAAGAAGGCCAGTGGTTTATGCTATAAGAACGAAATACACACGTAATTTCAGGTTCGTTGGATCTCAGCATGCTGCGTTGATCTCAGGGACACTCCCGTCGCGACGTACTACTGTGTCCAGGAGCGCACTATCATGACCATTCATAATGTCTCCAGCGCGCACGCACGAAAATAACATACACGGAATCGGCGAGATTCGAACTCTAGACCCACTCTTAGGGGATTATGTACAGTAGCACTACCCACTACCTAGCCTGCTATGGTCGATCTGTTTTATTGGCAGTTACCTGGTTAAGCATATTTCGTCCCGGTATCAAGCGACAATCAGAAAGCCATGTTACCTACCGCAAGTTACCTAAAAAACGGGGCCTTTCAATAAATTCCCGGGGGGGGGGGGGGGCAAGAACCACCCCCGGGGTAAAAACGCCTGAAACATAATCAAGAATTTTTGCTCCATTATTTTTTGTATGGTTTTGTACTACAAGGCCGACAATCGTGGCATCGGAATCCATAACATTGTTTTCCAACACCTTCTAAGGTTTTTCTCCCGGGGATGCTAAAAACGTCCCCTACTATCTCAACGAGTCGTTGGTCAATTTTCGAGAGGAATCTGGTGGTATTGGTCGATTTTGCAGGCTCGAGATTCCAACGGATGGCAAACTCAGGCCAACTGTCCCAGTTTCGATTTTTTATTTGAAACCGGGTGAAAAATACGAAACAGGCGGCCAGTTTCGATTTTTTTTTATCGAAACCGGGTGAACAATGAAAAGTCGTAACTGGACCAGTTGACCATTCGTTGCAATTTCGAGCCTGCGAAATCTGCCAACACCACCAGATTCCTCTCGAAGATTGACCGACTGCTCCTTGAGATAGAAGGGGGCGTTCTTCAGCGTCCCCGGGAGAAACATGCTGCGAAGGTATAAAAAAATCCTGTTCTGGATTCCGATTCCATAATAGTCGGCTCAACACTGTACATATTTTACTCATTACGAATTAATGGAGAACATGAGGCGAGGTTGATGTACCCAGCGGCCGCCTCGCCCATGGGGGGCTGACTCTGCAGCCATGCTCTGTGATTTTCTGCTCGGTGTGTGTTATGTGTGTTGTGCGTAACTTTGCTGTGCTGTGAATTAGAAATTCGAAAAATTAAGGGTTTCTAACAAATTGGTAGGCGATATATTCCAAGGGATAGAGAAAACACAAAGTTACCTGTGACACATGTAAGTTACCTACCGCTGACATGTGTTACCGCAAAGTTACCGGCTACTATAGGTAACTGCCATCCCAGCTTGTTACAGTACACACCTCGGACAAATCACGATCTAGATCATCTAGATCCTTTTTGGCCGATATGGAAAAGTTGTGCATAATATTTAGATCATACAGATCCTACCCGGCGAAACATATGCAGATCATGAAGACCATACAGATCCCACCCAAGTAAACCTGTGCAGATCATAAATATCATACATATCCCACCCACGCAAACATATGTGAAGGGTCTAGATCATACAGATCCCACCTAGGCAAACATGTGTGAACGAGCTAGATCATACAGATCCCACCCAGCCCAATGTATGTGTAAGATCTAGATCATACAGATCCCATCAGTGAAATATGATCTACAGTAGATCCCGCAGATTCTACACATCACTATCGGCAAACATGTGCAGATCACGTAGATCACACAGATCCCACCCAGACAAACATGTGTGTAAGAGCTAGGTCGTATATACGCCACCCAGGAAATATGATAGATATTCCGCAGATCATACAAATCCGACCGGGAAACAGAACACAATTTAACTCTCGCAGATCAGACAGATCCCACCGCGGGAAACATAAATGTGCGTGGACAAGATATATCATACAAGATCCCACGGTGACAAACGTGTGTGAAACGAAAGCTAGATGATGCAGGTGGCACCCGGGCAAACGCCAACGAGGTAATATCCACCTTCTCGGCAGATTTACAGTAGATACGAAAAGGCGGGAAAAATTGTTTGAAAACACGAAACTTTCGGGGGGAAAACAAGATTCGAGATTCGAGATACAAGATACCGAGATTCGATAAACAGGTGGCAAGCATTGCGGGGCTGGAGGCGTCGGCAGGGTAAGATGCCTAGTTGTGCCCCCCAACGATGACGTTTTGTATCAGCTGGCAGCAGCAAGGGCACCAATTTTCGACGAGGGACGGGTCAGTCAGTGGTTTGTGGTGGAGATGGGGAGGATGCAGTGTTGATTCGCATTTTAATTTGAAATCTCATTGTGCGCAATCTATATCCCATGGTCACACGAAAAGCCTCACCAAATATTGCACACATAAAATCGAACAACACTCGGGCAGGTGCCCCACCCTCTCTCACTTCTCTCACCACCACCACTAGACTCCGAAGTCTATTGTTCTCTAAGTTTTTCTTTGCCCACCTAAGCGGCCCACGACACAACATCATGCTTCTGGGGGTTTTGTCATCTGTGGAACATCGTCCATCCAATACCAGCTAGGTAGCATACTGCTACCCGTGACCGCCTGTGCGACCACCTGTCAAGGGTATACCAACTATACCTGAATACGAATACAGCCAGTTCCCCATACTATCGTTCGTACACGCGCCAGAGGCATGCATGCATACACGAGCGTGCAACTGTAGCACGGCACACTGTAGCAGTACGTAGCAGCTAGCTTAGCTGATAAGAGGAGCTCCAAAAGCAACACTCTCTATAGAAGAGTGCTTGCTATCGAAGGAACGTCGAACGCGCATGGCGGTAAGAGGACACGAGGCAGTACTCGTACGTACCCGAGGCGAGTGGTACAGGCCCGTGACCCCCCCCCCCCTGTTTACGGCAGATGTGGTGTTGATTTCGAGGGTCAGCGAGGCAACTGAAAACTACACCTACCCGTACGTCGCACGCTAAAGTTTGAATGCAGCAGTACGAGTAGACATACATCATGACAAATGTGTTCTACTGCTTGCTGTAGAACGGAGGATACAGCTTGCTGTAGAACGGAGGATACAGCATTGCTGTAGAACGGAGGATACAGCACAAGGGTCAAGACTGCTACCTACTGCATGACACCGCACCTTCTTCCCTGCTGCCGGACCGGGCTTCCTGTCTTTGCCGGACTGCTTGCTCGCGTTTTTCGTCATCTTGTTGAGAGTGCAAGTCAAAAGTTCTATGTACTGAAGGTAGGTGTGTGTGAGTGGCTCGGGGCGCGCGCGCTTGATTTGGCGCGTTTGATTTTTTTCGGTTTTTCGAAAATACAAATCATCCCTGTTATCGACATGCTTCATATTCACTGTGAAAACCGTGATTGTTGTTTTGAACGTGAAAACTTATTCCTTCGGCCCAGAGCTCAGAAGGGGGGGAGGCGACAGGGGGCAGTCGCCCACCATAGACAGCTGTTTGACGCGTTTAAGATTCGCCAAAGGACGCCCTCCTACGTCTTACGGGTCGACGGCTGTATGTTGGGCCCCATGTATGGAGTTTATCCTTGGCCTTGATGACGTATATGAATCGCACCTGACCCTTTCAAGCCTACTCGTAGGAGGGAAGACGCCGAGCTGCCCCCTGTGCCAGTCGTGGCGTCGGCTCAGCCATGAGGGGAAGCGTCGCGACAGAGACCGGTTGGAGGGGGGTTGACTGGACCAGGCAGGCACTGTTCGTAGGGACACGCATAGCAGTACTACAGTACTGCAACACCACCTGGAACAGGGACGTGCACACAGCTAAGGTACTTGAGGCGCGATCAAGCGCTACCTCTGCAGGCTTGAAGTAACTTCGTTTACGCCAAACGGAGCGGGAATGAGGGAACCGGCCGCGAGGGGTAGGTGAGGCCGACCACGTAGGTCTGGACGAGGATCACAAGGACCAGGCAGTGCCGACAGAAGGACCAGCACGAGCCGGGAACGACTCTCGAGGTTTGATTACAGCACACTATCCCCGGTGCCAGTCGAACGCGGAGAAGGTAGCCAGCAGAGAGCCCTCCTCTGAGGGGCAGCGGGTTGAGTTGACGTGGCGGCCTCCGCAAAGCCGCTTATTGGTGATTCGAGTGATGCCGGACACACGTTAGCACAATAAGGCGACACTGGTGGACCCACAGCAGGAAGCACCAAGTGCGCCGATTTCCCAGCAGAGCGCACCGTTTTAAGAGCGTCCAGCAGAGCATTGGGGGCGGTATTTGGGTGCATACGGTGGCTCCGTGCATTCATTAGCGCCAATCGAGGCGGTGTGACGTGCCGGGGTTGTCGGGCAGCCGTTTCTCGGCGGCACCGGGTCGTAGGGTTGTCGTGTGGGCACCGGCACGCTGTGCGGGGTGTGTGGTACGCCATCAGGAGAGGTATATCGCACGCACAGTTACTCTTTGTCACATGCAGGTGTACAGTCCGCCATGGGAGACGGAATAAACTAGAGGCGGCAACTCAGGTCGATCCTGGGCTTCGTTCACATCACGGTCGCGTGACTCGAAGGGAGGTCCGATGATGACGAGGGTGGACGGCGTGAAGGGCCCTGCCATTCCTCTGGGATACCAAGATACTTTGAGAATAGCAGAACCTCTCGATAGCGTCTCCTCTTGCACATCGCCAACTTCGCGTTACCACAGTCGTCAAAAAGCATCCGGGTCTGGATACTCCCCATGCCAAACTTTTTACGCACGTGCTCGGCCTCCTTAACGGCGTCCTGGGAGAGCATCGGCAGAACAGACACTCGGAAATGCTGAGTTCGCTCTTGAAGAAATCAAGCTTTTGAACATCTTCCCAGCCCTGCTGCACTCGCAAGACGGCCGAGTAAAACGACGCGCGCGTCTGTTGAATGCGGTGACATCACCCTCTTGCTCCCATGGTTGATGGGGCATGCTTGGCGCGCATCGACACAGCTTAGGGGCACATGAAGCCACGGACGCCACCAAGTACGTGAGAGCATCATCATGCCGCCACTCGGGTGCGGTGTCAGTAGCAGCACACGGCCTTTTCGCGGAACCGCGCACGCCCGGCAACGGGGGGACACGGGAGCGGGCGAAAGCCATGTTCCCGGAAGGAGATCGTGCCTCCGTTTCCGACTCAGCAGCGGCAGCGATGGCAGCAAGTGCCATGACACTGAACTGGAGGAGTGAACGGCCCCAAGTGGCGCCCGGAGAAAGAGCTTGACCCGCAAGGTCACCAACTCCCGCAACGCGCTACCAGGCACGGGGAGTAACGGCCTACGCTTCTCGCGCCTTGTTTTCGATTGTCAGGACCGCCTTCAGCTACAAGAAGTTTGGCGACGGCATGGAGGTCTTTGGGAGGCGGATCTTTGACGACCCCAATGCATCTCCGCTGGATTTCTGGCGGATCTTCTTGCAGTTCAACCTCGCTAGCCTTGTCGGGGGGGGGGGCATCTCGCCTGTGTAGGAATGACGTGGATAATAAATCTTGCAGCCTGGACTATGCGTCAGTGGCGGTTGCTGCCGGAGGAGTTCAATCGTGAGCCGAGACCCCTTGGCGTCGGAGTTCTAGGGGGGTTGGGGCAGGTAGTGCTACGCGACCGTGTGCACCACGAGGTAAACCACTGGCTCATCTGAAATGTTCGTTGCAACGCCTTCAAAACGGTTAAGCGGACGGCATTGCTCGCAAAGATGGGTACTTGCGTACCAGCGCTTACGCCGTTCGTCGCCAAGTGTTACAGCGAGATACCGGCACGCAAGTTGTTCCAGATGGATTCGGGGGGCGCGCGCAAGACCAACTGTTCCAATGGGGTGCAAGAAAGGGACACCATGGGCCCGGGACTACTTTCCGTTCCGCTGTTGCCAGCGCTGAAACGGGTCTGCGAATAACTCGAATCTCGACGTGTTTAGGTATTTTCTTAATTGAATACTATCAGCATGGTGGGCATGGCGAAGATCACGCCGAACACTGTGGGGGTTGTGCCCTTTACCCGGCACGAGTTGTGCAATACAGGCAGCACCATCAACCCCAGCAAGATGGCCGCTTTGCCCCCGAAGGGGCATGTGCCTACGCCTGAGGAACCTGCCCTTTTCCGGGCCATAGGTGTTCGCGTCACGGAGATGGATGGAGTGGAGGTGGTTCGTGTGTCCATAAGCAATACTGTATGCGCGGTACACAGCGCCGTTGAGGTGGTTCGAGACAGGGGACTGAAAAAACACGCTTGTCTACGGCCGCGTATGCCGGAAAACCACTCGGCCAGCCTGATCGCCGCTAGCTCCATGGTGAAGCCATATGCGATCGCTGGAACACCTGCTCGATCTTCCAGAGACAGCAGAACAAGCGTTATTCTTCGAGAACGGGCGCCCAGCGAACCGATTGACGCTACAGCCCCATGAAAAAGAAAGAGCAGGCGAGCCTATCCTCGTCGGACAAAGTTTTGAACTGTCGTTGGCTGATTCATGGACAAGCTCAGCATCCGTCGGGAGTTAGTGGTGACAGTGCCAGAGGCCCTCGCTGACAACTCCTGCACACTGGGGGAGAAAATCCGGAGGGGGCTGCCCAACGAGGACCTCATCCACCGCACCTGGCATAGCGTCAGGGACGCACATGGGATATCTGAAAAGGCGGTGGCGAACGTAGTCCCGGAAAGCTGGCGGGACAGGGTCCTCCACGCTCGCGAGGAAGTAAATTCAAGGCAGTATGATGTGGAGGTGCTGCCGGTACACGACGACGAAATAACCAACTCCCACAAGGCATAGTACATGCCAACACGACAGACAAATCACAGTACGTTCTTTCTCCCGGGTGCTGTTACCTGTTTGAGGGCGAGGCTCGTTGGCTTGTCCGGGGTCGTACCGGCTTCGGAGGTCGTATCCATGGGGCGGCGCTGTCTGGGGATGGAGAAGCCCCTTGCGGCGATATGCCCCTGCTGCGGTGCGACGGATAGCAACACGCATCATGCACGCGTTATGCCACCGAGCAGGCGCGCAAAACGAGCCAGCATCACCCGCTGCTCGACGCGCTGTCCCGCACCTTCAAGCGGCTGGCCATCCGCCGCCAAGAGGAAAGCGAAGCGCCCTTTAACGCCGACAGGGACCTCCGCGTGGGAACTATCATCGAGGGGGAAGGCCTCCGGGAAGCTACGTCACCAGAGTACTGCAACACAGCGATACTCCCGGACGTCACGCATGCACATCCACAACAAGCGGTGCTTCACATTCGGACTGGCATGGCTGATTGAGATGGATCAGCGGCTTCCACTTCCACGGCGCGAAAGCGCAACCCCTACACGCGTCTGCGACAGGTGTCCCTTGACGAATGTAGCCATAAATGTGTCACCCTTGCGGCGGAAAGCTTTGGACCCCTCGGAAAGAAAAGGGGTGAAGTCATCGACCGGCTGGCGGCAAAGCGTCGTCGGGGGGATGGGGCGGGTAGTCCTTCATCAAGAAAAGGTGTGTGTAACCCAAAATCGTCGATTTTTCATTGTTTTGTTGCAATATTTTGCGTGGTATAGCTAGGCCACGGAATTACTCATCGGAGGTACTACTGTAGTAGCACCCCCCCTCTCCTCAACACCTCACGGCGCTTCGCGCTCGGTGCTAGAAATCTCTGCTTGGTCGATGAAAACCCGACATGCTCCGTCCCGGCATTGTAGGGATGCGAGGGTCTATGGTCATACGACTACGGCCATGCATGAAAATGAAGTACACCCCCCCCCTCCTACTGTACATCAGTTCTAGGGTGAGGTACAGAGGTCCTCAAGTGACCCCCCTTATGAGGCAAAAACATGGTGCACCTCTACCTCAAGCTAGCATGCGTTCCTTCACGAGATCATACACCCCGTAGGACGCGCGATCGAAGTACCACAACGCACCTTGCAAACATGAGTTTTGACGAGGTTTCTCCATCAATCTCGCAGCTGAGGTATATTTTCGACAGAATTCTCAATCTTACAGCTAAGCTGCGGTGCCTCCTTCACAGCTACTACGAGTACCTGTTATATACCGTATAAAACACACAAAATACAAGGATCGGCTACCGTACCATACGTACCTCATGCCACCACTAATTTTATCGCCACTACTATGCCACCACATCTGTACCATTTCTACTGTATCCCCCCTACTATGCCACCACTATTGGTATAACCACTACCGTACCAATACATTAGGATCGCGTCGCCCTGCTCCTGTCTGATAACGGGGACGAAAACATACTCGTATGTATGCAACCTTCCCCCCTCTTCTCTACAATACTTGAGTAAAAGCCCACCGGGAACGTAGGAGCCCACACAAAAAAAACACTCATCCATGACAGTCGCAAGGCGGACCCCACAATTTGCAAGCCTCATACTATATACTATATACCTGGTAGTATATATAGTATATATACTATATACTACAAAGACCCCTCCATAAAGACAAGTGAGACTACACTACAAGGCGCTGCATGCACACGCAACGCTTTACGCCCCACCTTCACGCAGGTAGTGGGTCATCCTAAAACAGTACTATATACGCCATGAACGTTCTGGACCAAGACCTATTGAACATAGAAAACCAAACACCACGCGCAGTTTTCCAATTATCACTATTGTAATCCTCCGAATATCACCCCCCCCCCCCCCCGAGGTACAGACAGAACCTCTCCAAATACAATCTCCCCCCCCCCCCCCCCCGAGGTACAGACAGTACGCTATAAATACTCTACCCCGCCGAACCCCACTCCGCAGCATTTGTAGCGTGTGTCGCTAAAAAAAAACTCTACGTAGGTATCACGAAAAACAGGGGGGCGCTGCTGCCCTCCCCCCCCCCCCCGGATGCCCCACCCCGTTTCCCCCCAACAAAAATGCCATGGGGTTGACTGTGGGCCTTGTAACTGATCGATTGCCCATCCCAAATGGCAGGTGATACCGCGACGATCAAGCGGTATGAGCGTCAGGCGAGGCGCGCCGTTGCCGACACACGATACACACGAACCACTCGAAGATGTCAAAATGTGTTGACACTCACGCTGCAGCACAATGTCGGATGCCAAATGACCCAACAAGCAGCAAGTCGCCTTTGTCCTTGCAACGACCGGACAGCCCCAAAAACGAAAAGTCGTGGTGGCCTCGCAAAGAGTACTGCAGTACGACCTCGCCGGTGTGCGTACGCGGGCGTACTTGCGAAGGTGGAGTCTCGACGCTCGAGGCAGCGAAGGGGGCAAGCAGCGCATGGAGGAGACCTTGGACCGATCGTTTTTGAAGGCGCGGCTAAACGCACACACCGAAAAAAATCAAAACAAGCCAACGCAAAGCCTATTAACCCAACTAAACATAAACAATACCACACAAAATCAAACCAAGCCCCAAATCCAAACCCATCCAAAACGCACTTGTGGAAGAGCCCGTATCAACGCGTAGATCTCCTGCGGCGCGTAGAAAACAAAACAAAATCCTACCAGGGTATGTACGATGCCAGGCCTCATCAACCAGAGTATCAACCACCCAAGCCGTGAAGCAGGCGGGGGAGGCAGGCAAAAAAAAACGCTCTGGTAGCACGAGTACTACACCCATCAAAAGGAAGAACTTGAGCCCGCTGCGTCGCGTTCATCGTCGCTGTTCCGCTCCCCGTTGGCCCATCCGTAACCCCCGTCGCTGTCGCTGAAGCTACAGAGGTCATCGAAGTTCCTGGTCCGGAGGTGTTTCGGCCCGAAGAACCGGCGGTCGATGGCCGGCTTCTGGTTGTAGTGGGCTTTGCGAGAGGGCAAGTACTCCCACTGCAATCTTTCCGGTCAACCAAAATGTATGGCAAAGCGAAGAAGCAAACGAGGGGGGGGGGGGGGGCGTCAGTCAAACGGGTTCGAAGTTCACGCCAATCCCCCACGCGTGCAGGGGTGTGTGTGTGGAAGCAAGGGGGAGTGTCGCGGAGACTGGAGGAAGGCTGCTGCTGCTGTGTTGCTTATTAACGGGCGGCTTGCGAGGTGGAGAGTTACGGGGGCAGGCAGCGCTAGCTACCGTAGCTTGAGCGGTTTGGAGACTTCCCCGCCCGTCTCACCTGTTCGCGAAGAGCTTCTCGAGACGCTTGCGGCCTTTCTCCAGGTCCACTCCTTCTGCTCATAGATTCCGCAGGTGGTCATCCCGTCGGAGCAATGCGCAGTGGGTGGCACACACCAGCAAACAGGGAGTGGGGGGGGGTCACACAAGTTAAGCACCACGTGGTGTGAGTGATGATCAAATAGTAAAACGATACCAGGGCGGCAATCTGCAATACAGCAGTTGTACAGCAGTAGTCGGTTCCTACGGTAGAGATCCAGACCGGCCACACCAATCGTTGCCTAGAGGAGACAAAAACCAGAAATCGGTATACCTCAACAGAAAACCCTTCAGCGCAACTCACACGCACACGCGTCGTGCCATTTTACACAGATGTAGAGATAAAACTACACGCTACCTGGTACGCAGTAATGTTATAACCGTGAAACGCCATCCAAACAGATGAAAGAGAGACAATAAGAAACTAATACCGACGGTTGACCGTAAAAAGCAAAAATGCCTCCGAGAAAGGATTCGTGACCCACTTGCAACTGCCTGCATCCCCGGCGTCGCCTCGCGGGTCACAACCCCCGACGCGTCTTTGACCTCGTCCACTCCTTGAACCAGGTCCGACGTTTCCGTGCTGTCTAGGAGGTTCGCTCCGTAATCGTCAGCGTCGAGTATCCAGCGGTAGAGGAGTTCGTCGCTAATCTGCGCGCATTGTGATGGGGGAAGGGGGGGGGTACTTATTGTCACCGTAGTATTAAGACCATAGACTCTCGCACCCCTACAATGCCGGGCCGGAGCACGTCGGCTTTTGACCGACACGGCAGACATTGCTAGCACCGAGCGCGAGGCGCCGTGAGCTATTCTGCGAGTCGCATGACGCGTGAGCTGCATCCTATATAAGTAAGAACCGCTTGTGAGGCGGACTTTCTTGCATACGGATGACAGCGTCCAACGGGGGGGGAGAACTCCTTGTCAAATCACGGCTGTAGTCTCAAGACCATACTTCAAAGTAGACTCTCGCATCCCTACAATGCCTGGGCGGGGCACGTCGGGTTTTCACCGACGAGGCAGACATTGATTGCACCAAGCGCGAAGCGCCGTCAAGTGTTCAGCGAGTCTATGAAGGGTGAGATGCATCCTACTAACTAGCGGTTGTCGGGCGAACTTGAATGACTCGATGTGTTTTCCGGTGTGGCCACTTCCAGAGACAGCAATGGGTACACTACGTAACTGCCTCATGGGCGCCTGACCGCATACACACTACTGTACGTGATACGATCATCCATCGTTGCGCGGAGTTAAGGTTCTCCACCATGCACAATATAATCTACAGTAGCTGAACCACCTTCCATGGTGAACACCAACAGAAAAAAACAAGAAAAAACACGGTACCCTGGATGTCTAGCTCACGCAATGATTGGCGTGTTTTACAGCGTCGTTGCCAATCGACGCCAACCCAGCCTATCTGCACATTTACCAGTATATAATGTGTAGAGGGGGAAGGTTAAGGATAGTGCCAATATACTGTATTCGACAGAACCATGACAAAACTGTATGCCCTCTCGTACAAAAATAATGCAAACCCTGCCCCGGGAACAAACCACTCGAAATTCGAGCGGGATAATTTTTCCAGTGCATACAGACAGAGAGTTAAATACATGCAAGGCGACGTGAAATTAACGATAATCCGAACGTGTCTTGCCCGGCGAGGGTGGCTGCTTGTGAGCGGAGTAGAGCGGGGTGGGGTGGGCAGAGCATGGTCTAATATCGTCGTAGCTATGAAACCGTGCAGCGGTTGTGGGACGTCGTTTCAGCGAGATTTTCACTGCTGCTTTGCCCAAGCATAACAAATAAACCAGCCTTGTTGCGCTGACTGACATCACATAATGGGACGAGTGTAGCGAAGGTGTGCCTTGGGTGGACCGTCGGGCGAAAGTGCGGAGCTTACGGCAGTTGAAAACTATCCTCGTAGGACCACAAGCAGTCATTTTCAACGTTTTTGTTTGCAAGTCTGGTGTTGATGTCATTCCAAGTACACACCCAGTCAAACAGCAGTGCGTTTTTCTTCGTTTGTGCCTTTTTTCCCAAGCTGGACAAGCTAAGCAAAGTGCACGTCTACTGTCTACTGCTGTACCTGCTTGTTGGAAGCGGCAGCCCACAGAAGGACGGGCCAAAAGTCGGAGAAGAAGGTGGCGGGGGTGAAGAACTTGATGGGTTCCGCCAGGCCGTCCACCTCAATAGAGCAGGTTTCCCAGTCCGCCTCCTGACGGACGGTAGAGAACAGGCGCACAAACGCAGGCGGCACGCACACAGAACGCACACGAAACACAAAAAAAAACACACACACACACACACACACCCACACCCAAAACAGGTCAAAACAAGCGGAACAGATGCGCACACAGAAGACGTGACGCACTTCAACTCACTCCTATTTCTGTGTGTGTTGTCTTGTCGCATTAAACCGTTCTTTCTACTCAACTTCATCATCAGTAAATCCAGTGTCTGTCCTGATTCCTAATCCTACGTAGAGAGATAGTAGTTCTGCGGTCAGACTGCGAGACAGGGAAACAAAAACAACTCCTATCTGTACAACTAAGCAAACAAGTACTGTAGTACACACATGATATAATGCACACGCAACAAACACAGCAGACACACAAGAAGATGCGGTTAATTCATCTTACTCTCCGGTTTGGCTCACTTCACCCCCCTCCCGGAGACATGCTACCAATATGTCCCGGAATATAATAAACGATTTTATTGAATAGTAATATACAAACGGTTTTATATTTTGGGACAGAGTGACAAACCGTCTTATATTTATGAACAGAGTGGTACCTGCCAAGGGGGGAGGAGGAGGCGGGAAAGGCTCTGCCGCCGCCATCGTCAAAGAGGCGTTTGTCCACCAAATCAGCAACGCTCAGGGGCGCGTTCAATCGCTGGCTCCAACAATCAGATTACGCTCGGGGCTGCGTTCGGCAATATTTCGGTCTTCCCGTACACACAAAAACTACATAAAGCACTAAATACCAAATGAGGTGGGCCTTGCTATTCCACCAAAACTAACCCTGCAGAGCAAGGTGACTAAAACTGCTAGCTGGGGGGGAAAACGCGGCCGATACACGCCCGATTCTCCTTAACGCGAGAGCTTCCGTGCCATACAGAACACACACGAGCTAAAGTGACAACAACAAAAACGATAAGGGCAGCAGCAAAAACAACAGCCACCGCAACCACAACAACAATACCACCAACAAACGACAACACCAACAATGCCTACAACACCTACAACAGTGAGTCAAACCCCACTGACAACAACAAAGGTAACAACAACGCACGGGGGGGTCGGGGGCCTCAACAAGCCGGACCTCTCCCTACTCCTGAGGCACCTCTTCCTTAAAAAAGGGGCCGATATGGCGCCGATTTGGCACACTGATCTGGCAGCGATTTTGGCACCAGTTTGGCACTGAGTTGACACCGGTTATACACCGGGTTGACACCGATTCGGCACCGATTCGGCACCGATTCGGTACCGATTTGGTACCGATTTGGCACGGATTTGGCACCACACCAAAAGCGCCCGGGGGGCCTTCCTATCCTCCATAATATAGGTGTACGCTGGATGATCGAAACCCGGGTACCCGGTGGGTACAACCCGGACGGGCAAAATCCGTGACGGGTTCGGGTTTGACTTGAACCCGCACGGGTTTCCGGAGGGATCATCACCCGGGTAATCGGCGGGTTCGAGTACCCGGGTACCCGTATATTTGTCATGTCGCCCGTTTAGTATGCCTCACAATATCTCTAGAGACCTTACAAAACAACAGAAAACGGGGTCCCTGGTACTATCCTCTATTCAGAGCCGAATATTCATGCCTTTAGTACGGTTTTTCCTGTTGTACGGTTTGCCCAGAGAAAATCCACTGTTTTTTTTCATACGCGTGCCTGTTATATTGTTACACACAGTATGTTGATATCTTCGATATCCTTCGGGTTTACAGCCGATGTATAGGCGTGCATTTATTTTTACTCGAGCCATGACGCCTGCTCGATATGGAAACCTGGGAACGCCACCTACTATAGGCGCACATGATGCCAATCTGTCTTTCGCTACCTGAATGTGCTCAGTTCAGGGGCATAGGCGTGGGTATCCGCCTCTTCGCATGCAACCGTACATATGCCGCACGCCATTACTCGTGCGGCATGTCTCTTTACATCTACATACACGCATCATGCCGTGTAGCTGTGCAAAAACATACCAGGTACCAGGTAGTATGCTGTACATCAGGTATACAGTAAGATGCAACATGCACACAAAAACCAAGGCAAACCGATTGCATCTGTACTTTTCACTATTTGTATTGAATACCCGGCGCTCTGTTGCTGTTCGATGGTTATAGTTTTCGTTTCAACAAAAATTCGTAGTACACACTAGCATCCGCTTGTGGCACCCCTTGGTGACCGTAAACGAAAACGGGTTGTCCCCTAGTATAACCCGCGTATACCCGAGTACTCGTTGAATCCGTTTGATTTCGTCTGAAAACCCGGGCCACCCGCGACGGGCTCGGCTTTCCCTTTCGACGCAGGCTACCTCAAGGTAGAGGTGCACCTGCATACAGGACATTTGGGCAGCTCTGTACCTCACGAACAAAAAACTGTTTTTTAAAGGATAACAAAAGTGCTATTCGTACCCGAAGAACAGTTCCATAGCCTAACTTTACAACAATTGTATTGCAACACAAGGATGACGGAATACCGGCGTGTTTGGGTCAAGGAGCCCGACCAATCAGAAAGCGTTTCAGCCCAAAAAGTGTCACTGGGACTACCTCTATCGTAGCAGCATACTCTCACAACTACCCGAGCACTCCGTTTTGTGACGGGCACTCGCCGGGGGTACACACCTCTACTCTATTTACACATATTCATGCTCTCACCGAGAATAACTCGACCATGCAGAACCGCGTAGGAATGCTCTGCATGTTCTCCCAGGAGTCAGCGAGTTGCCTCATCACCTCGTGGCAGCGCTCGAACGCTGCGCCCTTTTGAACCGAAAGAGACAAAGCTGGACCGGCAAATGTGGCGAAGCCCTATCAGCAGGTTGGGGGGTGGGATAGGGGGGGTGGGGTGGGGTGGGGGGGGTGGGTGGTGGGTGCGACCTTCGAGTGCTTGAGCGGCGGGCGGGAGGGGGGGGGTTTGCGCGAGCGAGCGAACATGGTACGGAGTGTCGTTTCGAACAGCGAACGTTTCGTTTCGTACCAAGCATATATATTTGCCCCCGAGTCTTGAAGACGGACGGGCGTCCAGGAGGGATACTGCTTGCTTGCTTGCCGCCGGCAGAAAAATGCGAACGCCTCCTCCGCAACACCCGGTGGGTTCGCTATCAAGGCACGAGTAAACCATAAAATCGAAACAAAACATGTCCCTTAACCGAAATTACGATTTTTTCGTAGTTGGAGCATTGTACAATATGTATGGAGAAGGCGTTCCCATCACGGAACGCTGTCCCTTGCGCCAAACGGTGTGAATGCCAACGGGGGAGGGTCTGGCTCTTGGTAAGGTGCCCACTCGCGTCTCGCCCACGTGCCTCACCTTGAAGTAGTCGAAGCATCTGTCGGTCTTGTCTTCGTAGCCATCATGCCAGTCGGCGTCCACCATGGCGTACAGCTGTGCCGACAGGGTGGGGTGGGGTGGGGTGGGGTGGGGGGGGGTGGGGTGGGATGGGGCGGGATGGGATAGGATAGGATGGGATGGTATGATATGGGACGGGATAAGATGGGATGGAATGGGATGGGATAGGATGGGATAGGATGGGATAGGATACGATAGGATGCGATAGGATGGGATGCGATGGGATGGGATGGGATGGGATGGGATGGGATAGGATGGGATGGGATGGGACGGGATGGGATGGGATGGGATGGGACGGGATTCGATGAGATGGGACGGGATCCGATGGGATGGATGGGATGGTGACAATCAAGTAATCGGATAGGGATTGACACGCAGAAAGAGACATGCAGTCAGACAGACAGACAGACAGACAGCAAAACAGACAGAGAGACAGGACAGGCTACATGTAACAGATAGACAACCAGACAGGTAGCCGGTAACGGTACCATGCAACGGTGCCACGGCGGCACCCCCAGCGGGTGCACGCGCACCAAGGTACCGCCTACACCGGTAAGCGCCCGAAGCCCAACAATCAACAACCGTAAAGAACAAGCAACACGGGCAGATGAGTCGACAAAACGACAAAACGGACTTATGGCGGTAGTCGGGTCAGCACCCTTCTCCACATTCCCGCCACTTAACTTCTGGGATCAAGTATGGAAATGGGTATTCGGGGCGTGGACGACCGTGTTGTTCCAGCATGAGACGGGAATACTTCGACGAGTCCTTTAACCGGTACCATACGATACACTACGGTACACCAGTGCGGTACATCAGCACGGCACGTCAGTATGGAACGCTATAATACCACAAGGTATGCCCCGAGGCACCGCGAGACGCCGCAGCCGTCGCCTTCGTTGGCTGTTATGTTTTCCCTTACCTCCTTGACCTTCGCCTTGCCGTACTTCCTGGCCGCCTTGGGGTCGCTGTTGGCGATTTCGTCAGCGGTAGCGCCGGCCTCCTTGCGGAGCGTAGTCGGCGTCGGCAGGCGCAAGACGCTCTTGATCGGGTCGACCGGCTTCTTCGCCCCGCTCCCCTGTGTACGATTTTGTGAGTGTGATGAAGTTTTCGGCATGATGAGCGAACGAATAGCAGTGGTACAGTTACGAAGTCGTCTTTGATTGTTGTTGCTGTGGTACTGTAGTTCTTCGTTCAGCTCTTCTCCTCATCTTTGGTCGATCTGTAGCTGGTTTGCTGGTGTCGTCTTTCATTTCTTGCCAATTGATTTCAAGTACTACCACTGCTGTAGTTACAAGCAGTGCGAAAATGAAGCACGAAGCTGTTGACGCCCTGAACAACTTAGCGCTTGATGCTTGATATCGATGTTACGGGTAAGCGGGAAAACACGTTGACTTTTACTTCATGAATACTACGTGAATACGTTATTTATTTTATTTTATTTTTCCCATCCCATTCATTATCTTCGCACTTCCGTCTTTCTCCCTCCCTAGTCGTAACTCAGATTCGGGGTCACAAAGTAGGCTCCTCTCCCTCCTCCCCCACTACGGTTCTTGCCTTGCATTTTTATGGCGAGAAGATTTCAGCACTTTCTTCCCTCGTCAACTCTCGTCGAATTTTGCTTACCCACGCTATAATATGCGCTCTCGACAGTCGGTGTCATTTGATAATAAAAACCTCCATGGGGAGAATCGAACCCTCGACATCCGGCCCTACAGGCTTCGTGGCTACCAGTTAGACCACCGGGGCGACCGTATTCTAGATATTGTAATGGCATGTGTTAGCATGAAACAAAGTTGGAAGGCGAGCGCCGAACAAAATGCTACAGGGCAAGTATTAGTATTAGCTTGTCTTTCGTATTGACAGCAGTACTGTTTTACGGTCTCAGGATCGGCAGAGCATAAGTGACATAAAGTTAGAGTGGGATCCTATTGCGGAGGACCATAGTAAACAGGACCGAATATTGTTTGTATAAAGGTAATATATAGGTTTTAGACTGCACCGCAGGTCCTATGTACTATGTTCCCCCGTAATAGTTGATACCGTAACGCACGTTAGACTGATAACATGCATGCTCATTCTAACACTAACGTTACGTATTTTACTGTGTTGGCTGGTGTGCATTATTGAGCGGTAGCAAATCATGTGAATCCATTCTACTCATGTCTGTCATTTGACTATCAACAATGACAACACAATGGGTCGGTCGCCCCGGTGGGCTAGCAGGTAACCACGAAGCTTATTAGCGTCAAGGTCTTGAGTTCGGGCCCCCCGAGTGCATGCTCGTATCTACTCGTAGGGACTTTTTCTCGCAAAAAATATATCTTGACTAGCTGAAAGCGCGAGAGCGTCAGTCAGCAAAATTCGATGAAGATCGACGAGCGTTGGGAAGGCCGAACCCTCTGCGCGATAAAAATCAAGGCAAGAACTGTAGTGGGGGAGGAGGGAGAGGAACCTACTTTGTGACCCCGGATCTGAGTTACGACTAGGGAGGGAGAAGGACAAAAGTGCGAAGATAATAAATGGGATGGAAAAAACAAACAAAAAAAACTATGGTTGTTCCGAGTTCTAAGGATACATGACGTCACGCTTCTGACAGATGGTAAAAATGCCTGGAACAGGGGATGCTCAAGATGAAGTCTATTGGCCCTCATAGGTAGCTCACTGCCATGTTTGACCCTATTAATAGGCTACCCTGGAGATACATGAGACAGCACACAGTTAAACCAAGAAGAAGAGTGCACCTTGACGTACGTACCCAGTACCGAATCCCTGCGTCCCGCAAAGGGCCACCGTGTTGCCATTCCGTCTGTAAATCAGGTGTTCCCATATGGTGGGCGTGCAGTTTAAAAGGGGTTTTTGTGTTTCTCACAGACATCCAGTAGCTTGTGTACCAATGTCCCGAAGGTTGGGAGAAGGTTCATAGACGCCCGAGGCAAGCTGACCCAATCCGTCAGCATGCAAGCACAGCAGCCACGCAGCAGCAGCGGCAGCAGGGCAGTGAAGATGTGTATACTAGATGTGTGTAGATACAAAGAGGCGGGAGAAGCGCCAAATGAAGGTATTGCTGTACCAGGTATATAACAGCAGTCCCAGCAACACCTTGAAGACGTTCGCGTTTTTTTTTTTTTTTTTTTNCAGACTGGTATATACGGCACGAGTTGGTTGGTTMMTTGTCCATGTTACCAGTTCCTGCGACATGATGTACTCGAAGATTTTTTTAAACCAAAAATCAGCAAAAAATCGTCGTTTTTTTTTTGCGCAGGTGTGACGAAGGGGGAGTCCCTCCGGAGAAACGTTATTTTTTGTGCACCAAGAATCAAACCGGGACCCTAAAAAAACAGAGAAGTGCGCTCCAGAAAGCCCTCGGAATTCTACAGCAGGGTGGAWAATTAAGGAGGAGTGTATCGATCTTTTTTACTGTCCAGCCGAGTAAAACGGGTCAACTGGGCCTTCATCAGTTCCTGGAGCCCTACGTAACACATTTTTTTCATTTTTTCCCCTCATACCTGGTAATAGGAATGGTTGACCTTAACATGAGTGTCATTGTTGTTGTGGTTGTGGTGTGTCCTTACTACTAGTCCTTACATATATGCATATTATATGAATACTTCAGTATATACACGTGTCTGTATTTGTATGCGCGTGTCTGCGTGCGCCGCGCCCGCGATAGCGGGCGGTTGTGAGACGTATTCCCCCGCCCCTCCATGTTGATATGTTGATCAATTCATCTCTTGAATCTTGTATAGGAGACTGACCTTTTGGGGCGCGTCAAAGGCGTATTTTATCCTTATTATACTAGTTTCAGTGTTGCGGCGGGCTGTTGAGGGATCAACACGTGGTCTCCTCTAGTAGAGTCTTATTCGATGGCCGTTCATACATATTTATATGCATATCACAGCTCTTCATACCATATATACTACTGTAGTAACTACTTTATATAAAATCGAAGTACGAATATCACACACAGCTTGCAAAAAAAGACGAGTTTCGACGGAATCCTCGATCTCACAGCTGTTGTTTTGAGTTGTTTTGAGTTGTTTTAGTTTTTTTAATAAACATATAAACCTTATTTCATATCTGGCCCTTCATCCGTCATTCCTATAAAGCCAGCGCCCCCGGGTGGTCTAGTGGTGTACTGTGTACGTACCGGTACCGTATTTGACGTGAGATACTACCCTTGTCTTTATATACCACCCCCCCACAGGAAACCATATAAATATATGATGTATTTATAGGTTGGGTTGGCGTCGGTTGGCAACGACGCTGTAAAACACGCCACTCGCTGCGTGGAGCTAGACAACCAGGGTGCCGTTTTTTTTTGTCATTTTTTTTGGCGGTCACCAAAGCTGGCGGTCGAGTAGATCATTTGTGCGGGGTGGAGAACCTTTGCTCCGCACAAGGGGAATGGTCGTACCACGTAGTGTTAATATGGTAAGGCGTCCGCGAGGCAGTTACATAGTAAAACCCATTGCTGTCTCCGGAAGTGGCCACACCAGAAATTAAATTAACTCATTGAAGCTGTCGTCCATATGCAAGTCCGCCTCAGAGGCGGTTCTTAGCAGGATGCAGCTCACCCTCCATGCGACTCGCCCAATACCCCACGGCGTTTCGCGCTTGGTGCAAGCAATGTCTGCCTGGTTGGTGAAAACCCAACGCGCTCCGTCCCGGCATTGTAGGGATGCGAGGGTCTATGGTCATATGACTACGGCCGTGCACAACATGAGTACACCCCCCCCCCCCCTCCCTCCCCTCCCCTCGCAACAATGTGTGTGCAAAAAAATCATTGTGGAGACATTGAACAATGTGCGTAATACGGGGGACCATAGTAAATAGGACCAAATTTTGTTAGTAAAAACAGGTAAATATATAGGTTTATGTATTTACCGTTGGTCCTATTTACTATGCTCCCCCGTAATAGTATGTACCTGGTGTCATATGATGTACACACCATTATTATTAGGCGTACCGAATTGAGAGGTTGACGACATATTTTGTGCGTTTTTTTTTTTTTTTTTTTTTAAAGGAAATTTCGAAAAAGGGGAGGGGCAGCGGGGGGAGGGGGGGGTTGAGGATCGGATGGTTGATTGTGTGTCCCCCGACGATGTTGCTCGTGTTCAATGGGCAGCCGCAGGACCATCATTTCTGGTGAGGGGACGATTAAATGGTTTGCGGCGGAAATTGAGAGGAACCTGGCACCGCCGCGAATGCCCTTCGTACTTGTACGTGTGCTAAATGTTAATGTTGTGAAATTTGATCTGATTCGTATTTAAATTTGATACGTATGATACGAGTTTCGTGCATTCAATTATTTATTTACTGTCGCAATTTCACCCCGGTTTTGAAGGCATACATATATATACATTGCTTGATGCTCGCTGTGGTGCTCCGGGGCCTCTTGGGCTCTCACTTGGCTTCAGACCGGACTCGCACTCGAGACCCGTTTCGACGGCCTCGCGTTGGCTTTCTCGCCCGCTCTTCTCGAGGGTCGCGTCCCTCAGCCTCCGCCCGTGACTTTCCACCCGCGCGCACTCTCGAGTCAAGCGCCGCCGCCGAGCGCAGTGACCTTGAAGTGCGCGGATTTTGCGGAGATGTCTCGGCTCTACTGGCCGCTGAGGATGATATGCGTGGTGCTGTTGCTGCTGAGAGAGATATTTGTGAAAATATCTCACCTCAATGAAAAATTCAAAGATCCACGGAGGAATGAAAACTCGGCTGATTTTTTTTCGGGTGGATTCAGTACAATAGTAGCTCATTTTTCAGTGTAGAGATATGATATTACTGCTGTGCCTGACTGTAATACGTACAAGAACAAACAGCAGTGCGTACGAGTAGTACCAGGTACGAGTACTGTATGTACGACGTAGCGAGCAGCTGGTGTGTATAGTATTGCTGAGTGCTGCTGTGTAGTACGTACTGCTGTACAGGAGTACTACTGTTGTAGTGTACAGTGCTGTAGATACGAGTCTGCTCAGACACACGAGAGTCAGAGAATAATTGAGATTTCCCCCCCGTTGCCAGCTTTTAAATATCTCGACTTTGCATATCCACGCGGAACCGTTTGCTCGGCACGAAGTGTTTTCGCCGCACGTGCCAAAACTGAAACTGAGCCCGCCACTGGGACCTCGACTGGTGCATTTCTGACAGACTGAGAAATGAAGTTGCGAACTGAGTATCAGCAATTACAGTAGCGTTTCCTTCTTCCTGCAATAACACCTGGCATTGCCTTGATTCTGCACGTATTAATAGTATGTGTCAGATGTCAAAACACGAGCGAGCGCCATCAGATTGTTGTTGTCGTAAATCTCGCAAACTATCCTGAGGACTGAGACTATCCAGGGAACACCGAACGCGACTGATTACATTTCTGAGACTGACTGTAGAGACTGAGAAATGAGGTTGCGAACTGAATATTTCAGCACGCAGCAGTCCCTTCTTCCTGCAACCCTTGGCATTGCCTTGATTCTGCACGTAGGCGTCAGATATCGAAACACGAGCGAGCGCCATCACATTGTCGTAAATAATAAGGATGGTACCAAATAACTGATGTACCAGGTATATGTCCTATCCAAAGCATGGGTGCCAGCGAATGCCGGCACCCATGCGGAGCCCTTGTAATACGTATATAGGCATAATGTTTCTAAGTAAAGTACAGAAAAGAAGAAATATGAGTTTTGTTGTCGACCGACGGAATTACCCTTTCAATAGTCATGGGCTCTACCGACGTGTATTTGCCACAAGAGGCAAGAGTACAGGAGAGAGATAGATGCTCACTTTCGAGTACCTCAGCTTGGCGTGCATAGCTGCGCCAGGCACAGCAGAGGTACACGATATTGCCCACTGCCGAGTGGTAGGCCTAGTCGAGGCCTACCGTGTGGTTTTCTGCAACAGCAGCGACTGGTGGCGGACGGCATATATAAGGATGGTACCAAATAACTGATGTACCAGGTATATGTCCTATCCGAAGCATGGGTGCCGGCGAATGCCGGCACCCATGCGGAGCTCTTGTAATACGTATATAGACCCTAATTCGGATTATTGCACACAGACGTGTTCTGTGAGCCCCTGTCGACCCGATACCCAACGACGTGTTTCCTATAGTTGTTTTTTCCGTTAGATTTTTGGCCATTTTGTTTCGATATTTGGGCCTTAGTATAGGGTTTCCCCGTCTAAATATTATGGGTAATTTTTCCAGCATGTGTGTGTTTTTTTTTCTTTCTTTTTTTCCAGTAATACAAATGTCTCGCCGTTTTAACAGGAAATTAGCCCCCTCATTTTTTTTAATCGTCTTTCCAAGAAATGTTACGAGGTACCGATTTTATTTTTTACCGTGGAAGCTCCTCCGGAACAAGCTATATCCAATAGTTGTGTGCAGGATCGAGCAGCCCGAGAGCGGGCGCTCATTGGCGTAACTTACGTACTTCGCGCGTGTTTTTATCAGGGATGCGTATTTCCCGGTAACGGTAATTACCCGAAATTAATAGGGCTAGAGGTAGTATTTTTTTCAGAGGAAATTGTGTACGTCCCCTATCCCCGGGCAAATAAAGCCTCCATATATAATGGAAACCCCTTTCTTTTTTTTTTTGTTAAACGCCCTGCTAAGCTGTGCAGCAGAGCAGAGCGCTAGGTAGGCGCCCACATGCCCCTGCTATATCACACAGATATCATACAGAGAAATTGGATGTTATAGCGAGCAGAATAATGAATAATCGAAGGAATGTTCTACGTAATATAAAATATAATCATATATATGATATGAGCTAACATATTCGAATGAAAAGGGTGAACTCGGCGCAGATGCAGCTGGGACGCTGGGATTCCGTTGAGGCGTTCAGCGTCCATGTTTACAGTTTCTAGTCGTGGATAAGGTCGCGATCGCTACACGCGTACGAAGCAGCGCACTGCTGAGTAACTGCTCACTTCCTGCTTTGCGCTTTGTGTTGCTGATATACCTCGCGACATAAGTATATTCGTACATGAGAGATCGCTATCAGCACTACGGCAGAAGTCCTATTATTCCAACGTCTAATGGCCGCAGGACGAAATCAACTAGGACATGAAGTGAAAAATCTACTGGCACCGATGAACATTTACTCAAGTACTTGCATTGTGCTGCAACTGCTACTACTGTGTACTTGGTGCAGGCAGAGTGTAGAGTTAAAATGATCGAAATTGACTGTACGGAGGCCTGAACGAACCTTATACGGTACTTGTGCTTCACGTAGTGCCCGGGGATGATGATTTTTGTCCCCCCCCCAAATGACGCCTTTTTTTCCTCGAATGAGAGGAAATAGTTGGGTTTTTTTTGGAAAGGCTGAGGGCATGTCTAAACAGAAACGAAAACGAAAAACGAAAAACGAAATGAAAATAAACAGGGCGCTGATTGGTCCCTGGTACAAACATGTTCCCCTGCGTTTTTTTGTTCTGAGAAAGTCAACGATTTACAACCTATTGCCAAAAACAAAAAAAGTTGACAGCTGAAAAACGAAAAGGAAAACGAAAGCACGAGCAGCAACAATTCAGCTCCTACTGGTCAGCGCAGCCACGTCAAAATATCACATCAGGACTGCCACACGCAGCACGTAACCCACAGCTAGCACGCCAACACAGCCGCACAGATCCCCCGTAAATAGCCAGCAGGCCAACCACAACACCAGCCCCGACGCTCTAGGGGCTTTGTTTGCCGGCGTTCGAGCCAAAGCGAAGAGAAATTGAGTAGAGTTCAGCATCATGCCCTCGAGAATGAGGTTGAATGTTCGTTCTCAGTATAAATTGAATTTTGATCCCGGGGCGTCAAAGTTGGACACGCGACCACCTCCATGGGAGGCCCAACGACTTCCCGGTATCGAATTGTCGTGGCTTCTGCCTGCTCCTCTGGTGGGCCTGTGGTGCCGAGCGCTAGATTGTCGCCATGTGTACGTAGTTGTGAACAGCCCATGGCTTCTGCTCTCAGTTTTTTTTCGCCTGGATCTTTGCTGTTCCCAATTCGTTTCTGTTTGGACACGTCGGCTAAAATGATACCGAAAACGAAATGATTTCGTTTCTCGTTTTCGTTTTCGTTTCTGTTTAGACATGCCCTGAAAAAGGCTGTTTCCCGGAAAATTTTGGGTTCCGGGCGAGGAAATACGCATCCCTGGTTTTTATCAGTGACAGCAGATAGAGAACCCGTCTACCTCATGTCCGGGAAAGTAGTGTCTCCAAGCACGCAAGCACGGATCATTACGTTTCACAAAACGCCGATTGGCGAAGGAAAAGCTCGTACGTACCATGTATGAAAAGCAGCAGTTATTTCTCACACCGCCTTCGGATAAGAGCGTTTCATGTTTTGAGACTTGAAACAGATAAGCGGGCTCGCCGATGTTTTGACGGTCTGGCAAGGTCTGGCGTACCTCTGCGCACGAGCCCTCGTCCTGGCCGCCGGGCAGGCCCTCCCCGGGGGGTGCCGTCGGGGCAGGCGGGCACGGCGGCGGAGGACGCAAACGAAAAGGTCTACCTCGCGTCGATAAAAAAAAGTCCTCGAAGCGCGGAGAGAATTCGGATTTTCAGTCCGGCGGTCACATGGATCCGTGGATCCGTGGGTATCCTACACCTATATCTTGTGACAATTTGAGTACCAGGTACTCGTAGCTTCGTGCGATATCACACATGCGGCATTCGTGGCGGACACAATTTGAGGCGTTTTGCTTGAACCAGCCTGTATCTCATCATGCCCAATCTATACCGCTCTACGTACTCGTAGCCCGAGCCCGTGGTACCAAACAAGAAACGGTACACCTCGGGCAGGCCCCACATTCGGATCACAGCCAGTTCTTGGTTCTTGGGCTACACCATGCACGTACAAACGTTATATATAGACATGTTCGAGCGTGCTACTGCAGCACTATATCGTAGCATAGATGCTCCACAAGCAGCGCGCTCTCGACACGAGCCACTCATGGTCACGATGTCATAGGATACTGCTGCTTTGAAGCGGAGTGCTCGCTATCGAAAGAAAAGGCGAACACACTTGGCGGTGAGAGAGGACTCGAGGCAGTACTACAGCCCCACGAGGGCCCCTGCTCACGGCAGTTGTGGCGTTCATCCCGAGGATCTCAGCGTGACAAGCTGCTGTTGTTATACGCACGCCGCGCCTGTATCTCGTGCATCTCATGCACTACCAGTACCGTTTGGATATCATACTCGTGGTGGTGCCTTGAGTCTATGGTACGAGCACACGAGCACTCTACTCTCATGCAGAGGAGAGAGCAGGTGATCAAGTAAAGCAGGCGCGAAGACACTGCTCTGGTGCCGTGACATCGTACCTTCTTCCCTGCCGCCGGGGCACGCTTCTTGCCTTTACCGGACTGATTGCTCTCGTTTTTCACCATCTTGTTCAATATGTAGGCCGCAAGTTCTACCGAAGATGTGAGTTGTGGGTACGAAGTGGGGTGGGGTGGGGCTGGGCCCCGCGCGCGTGTGAGTTTTCAAAATATGAACCATCCCCGATGTTGAAACGCTTCATACTCATTACGAAACCTTGATAGCCCAGAAAGCAGAACAAATCGGCGACATTGCGACACTACACTGCACTCTCCGTTCTGCTGTTGTGGGTACCCCTGATACTCTCCTCCCTGCCGTCACGCACACGTACCGGAAATAAGCACGTAGCGACTTCCGCTCCTACGGAACCTGCCGTGAGGCGAGCCGAAGAGCGCGATGCATTTTACACCGACCTTTGTTACTACGGTTGCCTCACTTAGCGCCACATCTCGTCTGGCGCTCGGTCTGCGCGTTCGCGGAGTCACAGGAACAACGACCACAGCGAGAGCTGTTCGCGGCATAGGCTGCACAGCAAGAAAAGCAAGCACCAGCAGCGCTAGCACCGAAGGCTGCCTCAACGAGAGCGGTGGAGGTGGAGAGACGTGCGTCGTCTCGGCCGCTCTCGCTTTCCTCGAGGGCAAGAAGAAAATCGTGGAGGGCCTCAGTCCTGCCGACTTCGCCGCCGTCGATGCGTCAATCGGAGCCTCGGTCGGTGCCCACATGAGGCATTCGCTGGACCACTTTTCCAAGTGCCTCTCGGTCAGCACCCCGGCAGGGACAGACCCTACCCATGCTGGTGCTGACGGGACCATCCGGTACGACCATCGTGTGAGAGGAGGCAGCGTCGAAACGGACCCAGCAGAGGCGGCTAAAGTTATCGCCTCCCTTCTTGCACAAGTGCAAGCGTTGCCTCGCGGCGACGCCGGTTCTCTCGCGCTCCGCCGGACCCCTGTAGCGCCGACGTTCATGCTCGGGGTGGGTGGTGGTGGCGGTGATGGTGGTGGAGGAGGAGGTGGGGGGGGTGAGGAGCATACGTTCGAGAGCAATCTGGAGCGGGAGCTGTTCTTTTGCTGCCACCATGGCATTCACCACGACGCGATGATTCAGCTGATACTGGGGAACATGGGACAGAAAGGGTCCGCCGTCCTGTCGGAGGCGGGGAAGGGGTTCGGGGTGGCGCCAAGCACTGCGGACTTTAGACAGAAGCAGGAGAATGAGGGGGAGGGTCGACAGGGGAGCAGCACGAGCTGACGCGCCACCGCGGTATGCCTGGCGCTGTATGTAGGTTGCCGCGTCTTGGGGCAGCTATTTCTCGTGAGAGATCATGTTTGTACAGCAGCGGTATCGCGTACTGTGATGGCAAGTATGTACCAGGTATTATAATAGTCTCTTGATACATTAGATAGTGCAATGTGGCTGTGGTCCTTCTTTGATGGAGTGATTGATGAGTCGGAAATACCGATTGGTTTGATCTATCAAGCACTAAAGGACTAAGGTGTGAAATGTTCAACTCCACGATGACTGCTGATGACTCCTGTTGGCTTCTGGTAATATTCCGGTGTTCCTTGAGGATGCACAGAGGGTGGAGAGTACATTAGTGATGTTGGTGTTCCGTGATACCAGGTACAGCGGTAGGAGCAATGCTCACGGCGACGGACTGCTTTTATAGATACTCTAAGCGCAAGCAGTTATATATGCATACACGTCGCTGTGATCTGCGATCTGTTATCTGCGATCTGTCTGGGACTAACTTTGATGTGATCGTATGTCGGTGCAGTAGTCCTGATGTGGTTCTCACAACGACTGAGGACAGAAATCTGGGAAGCTTTAATGTTTTCCAGGACTTTTTTCAACTCACTAGTAGCGTCAGGGCGCAAATCGGTCCGTAGCTAGCAAATCTTGGTCCGTAGCTAGCGAATCTTGGTCCACAAAATGGATTTAATTCAAAACAAAAATCGAAACCGGCGCAGCCGCGTTTCTTGTCCGTTTCTGGCCCGTTTTGGGTCTGGGTTGGGGTCAGGGTTAGGGTATAGGGATTGGGTTGGGTCTACCAGAACTCGTCCCGTGGTGTGTGTTATCTTATGGTACGCCCGTGACTCGGTCCCACGATCAGAAACGCTCTCTGGCCATAAAAACCGTGAGCAATCAACAACCCGAAGAGAGAGGTTGTTCTTGGTCTCCCGTACGTAACCCCCCCCCCCCCTCTCAACTTGCTCCGTCTCGAAAGGGATGCGTGGTCAATGGTCAAATGACTAAGGCAAGCAACAAATGAGTACGCCCCCCCCCCTCCCAACCCCGCCTCAGAGGCGGGGTTCTTAGTAGGATGTAGCCCACCCTTCATGCGACTCGCCCAACACCTCACGGCGCTTCGTGCTTGGTGCAAGCAATGTCTGCCTGGTCGGTGAAAACCCGAAGTGCTCCGTCCCGCCATTGTAGGGCTGCGAGGGTCTATGGCCACACGACTACGACCATGCACGACATGAGTACATGACATAAGTACACCCTCCCCCCAATCCGCTCAACCACCGCTCGTTGACGGGCTCATGGTTGTTGCAATACCACTGCTAGTCCGCTCGTTCACGGAAAATCTGCGTGATGTCTTGCTGTTGTTGTTACCAGCCTTTAGTAGGTGTGTATCGCCACTTTGCTCACTACGCTCTTGGGTCAAAGGTACCAAAGTGGATGCTATACGAGTATGCGTACACCAGGCCCCAGGTGCTGTTAACTACTGTAGTACCGGCGTATCAGGTGTAAGATGTAAGACCCATGCGTAGAGCTTTTTAGATAGCCAGAAGCAGCCAGTGGTCATATACCTAAATATTTCGCCAGTGTTTTCTGCTCGCCTTGAAAAAACGACAAAGCGGGGGAGAAAGAGTGCCAAGCGTTGCTAAAGGTAGATAAAGCTGACTGGACAAGACGCCATCAGCTCGAACCAAGCGTTTTTATTGTGCCAGGTACCGTGGTACCCTAAAAGTGTGCTTTGCTGTTTTTGGTGTATCGCACCTCCTTCTCGTCGTTCTGTCGTCGTGTGGTATTTTTAGAGATGTTGACAGGGGTCTTTGCCATGTAATTGTTGTAGCCTTTTCTTGTAAGGGGTTATAGGGGGAGGGGGCTCGATAGCACATCACGCCCTGCCTCGGCTCGCACTGGTCTCTCCGCCACACCCACCGATACCACGTGCTCTGCCGGGCCAGTGAGCGAAGTGCCCATCTCTTACCAGGTAGTCTTTGCTTGTTTCGAGGCTTTTGTATTTTGTAGAATGTCGGTGAATGGTCGCTGGGATGAGCGAGCCGGGCCAGTGGGCGACGTGCCCATCTCCCAGTCTTTCCTTTTCATGAGGCTTTTGTATCTTGTATAAATTTGGTGAATGGTCGTTGGGACTAGTGACCAAGCAGGTGGTGTACCCCCTGCCCCCCCGCCCCCCGCCAGTGTTTTTTTGTTTTTTTCGTTTCTGCCTGCTGATTGTTTTGGAAGAAGTCCTTTTGGGTTTTTAGTGGGGGCGGCATGCTTCGTAGTGTTGCTGTTGTGTGTAACATTTTCTCGGCGTGGAGCGATTGATGGATCGGTCGTTAAGCTTTCGAGCGCCGCTGAGAGAATCTGAGACGATGGAGGAAGTCACCCACGCCAGGGATAAGTCACCAAGGCAGGGGGTTTCCAGTAGATGACTGCTGCGGTATGTAGGATGCTTCACTTTTTCGAGGTATTGCCTCGGTTTTTCATGAGGGACGTTCATGTCGTGGCTATAGATAGTAGGGGGACAGGGTTTTCTGTGTGTGAGATGTGCTGTGCGTGCTGATATAGCATTGCTGCCGCTGGGCAGGAACAGGAACAAAAAAAAAAAATGACAATGGAACAACGAGATATTGTACCAGTATCAGTGCGCTTCGTTAGGGCGTCACGCAGTCCTAGCGTGTGGTTTTTCCCCTCGCCGAACATGTGCCGTTCGCTGTTCTGGGATGTAACGCCGTTTCCCCCCCGCACTAAGCAAGTGCGTGCTACTGTTACTGATGTACACCAGGTACTGCCTACCAATATGGACGAAAACATGATTAGTGTAGCGTCTAATATGCATCGTTTTTTGTCTACATCACTTCGTACTTGATGTGATTTTTACTCCAGAAAAGCCGATCGTATACTCTGAGTTTTTACGTAGAGTTAGCGTTTGCCACAGCGCACCCAAGAGAGAAACTTGCCGTTCGCTATTCTGGGATGCAACTCCGTTTTTTCCCTCTCCAACAAAGTCCGTGCTCTGGTTACTGTTGTACGCCACGTACTGCCTACCAGTATAGACAAACCACTAATGAGTGCAGCGCCAAAAAAAAAAATGTTGTCTGCACTGCCGAGGGCGTCCCGAAAAGTAATTTTTCGACACCTAACTATCTAATGGTCAGAATGGAAAAACAATCGGAGCACTGTGATCGCTCCACGATTTAGTACAAAACAAGTTTTTTTTTTTTCTGAATTTAAAAAAAAAACAATCACTTGGTTTTAAAGACCCCCCCCCCTAAGCCTCGGAAGGGGGGCGTTCTCATTTGTTGCTTGCCTTAGTCATTTGACCATTGACCACGCATCCCTTTCGAGACGGAGCACTGACCGAAGGGGGGGGGGTCTTTAAAACCAAGTGCTTGGTTTTTGGAAAAATTCAAAAATAAAACTTGAAAAAACTTGTTTTGTGCTAAATCGTCCAGGGATCACACTGCTGTGGTTTTTAATCCAGAAAAACTGATCGTATACTCTGCTTCTGGTAGCTGATACATCGAATTGGCGCTTGCCACAGCGCTAGCAGCGCACCCAAGAGACAGACTTGGTGCTCACCGCCGCAGGAGAACTATTCAATTGAGCTGACTTCAAGCTGAGTGTGACGAAGTTATAGGGGTAGGGGGGAAGAAGCGAAGAGATCGAAGGGCGTGTGAGCACGCGTGGAAGCCGAGTGGAAGTTTTTCGAATTCTACCACACGAACTGGAGCCATGATGCCTTGGAAGGCGGACTTTCAGCCAAATTGTGGCTCAAAAGATACGGCACCCCAGAAGGTGGGTTGGGCTTGGCGGAGGCCGGCCGTATGCGTTGTGGTTATCGACACTACTACTTGTGGCCGAACGGGGTTTGATCATTCGGCGTCGTCTGACGCAAATAAATACAAATATAGGCAGAGTCATCCCTAAGAGGACTTAAAAAAATATAGGCAGAGTCATGCCTAAGAGGACTTTGAACGAAAATAGGAAAAAAGAAAAAAGAACTTCAAGGCGACAAAATAATACCGTGAGGTCCTGGCGATCGCCGCAAACTGGAGGATTCTCTTCACGACGATGCTCCGTTTGATACACAGCTATTTCAAAGGAAAAATACATATCACCGCATGACATGCAGTGATTTCAAAAGAAAAGGTCACGCGCCACAACACCCACGATGCAGGGACATAACGCGGTGGAATCGCTTTTGGTTTTCGCATGCGGCCGAGGAGAGAAAGATATTTCGTGCCCGCAGAAGCGAAAGCGAGGGATATTAATGCGAGCTGGTGCTACCTTTGCTGCGGCACCTGCACGTTTGCAGCTCCTCGTTTCATGGTTGGATCGCGGGGTTGCCCGCCCTCCCGTACGTTACGTTTCGTAGATTGACGAGGAAATAGTAGCGTAGCACTCGCGCCGTAGCAAGTTTGGTTGTCACAGAACCACGTGCGTCAAAACCACAAAACACCTATTAATAGTATACGTAAACGTCGATGGCTGGCTGTGTTTTACACACGGGATGCTATTATATGTATGATACTACCGATCGCTTCTACGTATAAATACTTTCTAAGTGCGGTAATATAGCAATGGGACCGATCAAGCACGCTGCAAACAATTTACGTTCTACGTAATGACCAGTCCACGCAATGAACCCCCCCCCCCCGCCTTGCACATGACTTCGTGACCTGCACACCGAACCTTCGAGTACTACCGTAAACTAATGTAAAACAGCACCAAAAATACAGGAGCCGGTAACAGGAACGTGCGCATGCGGTCCCGCATGCGCGCAATCGTCTACCCACGCCACTTAGAAAAACACATGGAACAACCACAAAAAACTACCGCCGCGCATCCAGTGACGCTGTCCACAACCAATGCGGTTGCAAACCACAAGGAGGAGTCACATGGACCACCAACCTACTCATAACGCACAGGGAAAACTTTGGTAAAAACGTGCATTCCGTTTTGACGTAGGCTTAGTCTTCTTCGTGCGGTTCCGTGGTACGAAGAATGTCGCCCGCGCACCATGCGAGCATGTCGTTCACGAAGGCGGAGAAGGTAGTCCTCTCCGCTTCAGTGAGCTTAGGCGTGGCCTGCCTCTGAACGACGTCGACGTCCACCATGTTCGACTCCTGCAGCAAACGGGATGCGGGAAGAGTTGCGTTGCGCGGAGACGATTAGCAGGCGGTTTTCCTAAGTGAGAATTGCCGTTCCGATTAGATGATGTTCGGAACTTTTTGTTTTTGTTTTCAAGAGATGCGTTTCCGTCGCAGTACACTTGATAAAAATAGTAATCCGGGACGATTTTCGAGCACACCAATTACAATCAAAATCAAAATTGGTAATCTCGAGATATCGATGATCCCAGGAAATCTGTATTTATGGGGGGGGGGCGCCTCCCCCCCCGAAAGAGACTTTCTTATATCTTCTGTTTTATGAGGCTTTTAAGGCTGTTTTCTTATATTTTTTAGTGGAATCGATACGTACCCATCATCAATATCAACATATTCTAGATTGATTTTTGACCGAGGGGAATTAATCTCTAAAAAAACGGAAGCATAATCGTTTCGATTATCGTTTTCATTCGAAAAGCAATTATCATCTTGGAAATCGTGTATTTATGGTGGGAGGCACAAGGGAAACCCCCCCCCCACGTTCTCCCTGCTGTTGGCATCATCAGTAAAAAGCTTCCTCCACAAAGTTAATACAGATGATTTTGGACCGTTCTACACAATTGAAAGGTATATATGGTTCTGAGGAACGCAAGGAAGCCGCGGCCAACTTGCCACCACGCGTTTAGAAAAACCACGCCCGGCGGTTTCGAGGTCTTAGGAACGGTTTGTATTGTAATTGGGGCGCGCGGGGGGGGGTGGGGGTGTACTCATATCGTGCATGGCCGTGGTCTTATGACCATAGACCCTCACATCTATAATGCCCAAACGGAGCACGTTGGGTTTTCACCAAAGAGGCAGACATTGCACCAAGCGCGAAGCGCCGTGAGGTGTTGGGCGAGTCGCATGAAGGGTGAGCTGCATCCTACTAAGAACCGCTTGTGAGGAGGGCTTGCATAGGGACAGCAGCCTCCAATTAATTGATTTGGTTTCTGGTGTGGCCACTTCCAGAGACAGCAATGGGTAATACTATGTATCTCCCTCGTGTGGGTGCCTTACCATATACCTGGTACACACTATGTGATACGATAATTCCCCTTGTGCGGAGTTGAGGTTCTCAACCCCGCACACATGATCTAAGAAGGCTGCCAGCCTTGGTGGCCGTCAAAAACAAAAACGGTACTCTGATTGTCTAGATCACGCAGTGGGAGGCATGTTTTACAGCGCCATCGCCAACCGACGCCAACCCAACCTACGTATATATACCACATATACCATATATTTATTGGGTGGGTGGGGGGGTACTCATGTCATGCATAGCCGAAGGGGGAGGGTGGTGGGGCGGCGTTTCGCCAATATGACGCGTAAAGGGTACCAGGTATGTCTGAGCAAACCCTGCACGCGCTCGGTCGATAGCTTCCGTCGATCCATGGCTCCTTGCGTTTCGATCAGAGCTAGCTCCACTAGTGACAAGTGCAATAAATGATTCGGTGTTGCCATACGAGACATGGCAGTGTTTCCGACGCAGGTGAAGCAAGCGAGGGCGATCAAGTCGGCAAAACAATCCCGTGAGCTACCTCGCTGAGTAGCGCCAAAACGCAAACTCTCACCTACACCTCTTCCGCCAACGCTACTGCCAGTACCGTGCACTACAGTAGTACATGGTCGATCACTCACCTTGTCCAATGCCACATAAAAAAACACTGAAGGCGCCTCCGATGACACCGGTGATGCACGAGCAGCACCGCCAACTGTCCCCACCCACGGCCCCTCGCCGCCCCAATCCTCCCTGACGATCGACGCCAAATCCCCGCCATCGCCTTGGGCGGCTGCCACGCTCTCCCTGATTCCAGGTGCGTCACTCCTTGGGAGAGCGAGCAGCACGCGGCGTGTCGCACCACTATCACAATCGGTACGAGTGGCGCTGGCGTCGCGCGGCCCGTCAACGCCGATCGTGGTCGTCGCCGATGCAGCTGGTGCCTCGGCCGCGCCCGCCGGCGCGTCAGAGCTGGAGCTTACTTGCGCAGCGTCATCACCGCCTCCGAAGTCGAGAGTAAGGATGTAAGGGGAGTCCACGAGATGCTGGAACCAACCTGACCAGTCCACGCTGTGTTTGCGGTCGAAAAACTCACTCAGAGCCGGATCGGCGACGCCTAGAGGGGTGACAGTGGAGAACTCCAAAAGATGGTGGAGGTCTGACTCGCAGATGGGCGAAGGGCCGTCGTCAAGCCCACAGCGCGCAGTTCTGGCACCGCCACGGAAATCAAACCAGGGGTGCGGCGAAGCCGGAGAGGGCGCTCGGGGGAGGCATTCAGGGACCCTGCTAGCCCCAGCAGCCGCCAGCGTGCATGGTGTTCTTGGCGCCTGGTTAGTGGCGCTCCTTCTTCTCGCTGGAGCCACCATCGCGTTCTTGAATAGCCACCACACCCTGTCCTTCCTCCTGTGTGCCACGGCCAAGCGAAGCAGGCGCTCGACCAGTATTTTCGTTTGCTCAGCGACCTCCTTCGCTCCAGGGCCACTCCGTGACCTTCCCTCCATCCCGCACACCGGCCAATCGCCGGCCTCGTGCATAGGCATGCCCGTCCGCAGCGCCGCAGAGCGACACACGTCGAAGTTAACGCTCACGCTGCGCCCCGTTGAGCAATACGACGTGGAGCGGGTGCCAGCAATCACGAAAAGCAAAACGTCGAGAGTTTTGCATCCTGCGGCGTCTTCCTTGCTGTTGCTTGCACTTCTGCCGCTTTCGTCGGATTCGTGTTCAGGCGCCCTGTCGACTTCATCCTGTGTTGTCAAAACGAACGTGCACACCGGAGTTTCCTTAGCCGTACTGTCGGCATCATCCTCGACACCGGTGCTGTTCGGGCAACCGCCACCGCCGACAGCTGTGTGGCCGCCGCCCGTGTGCCCCACCGCCGCGTGCGGTTCGAGCTCCACTAGCTGCTTCGCCGTGATCGTCCCAGACATCATCGGCCTGCGGGACGTGGACACCGGCTGTCGCGTCAGCCCGTACAGCTCCGCGTGGTGCCAAAGGTACCGCAGGAACAGAGTCGTATCTGAGTCATCCTCTTGGAATCCATAGCTGGCGTTTTCCCCACCTCCTATCGTTGCTGGGCTCCGGGTAGCCGACGAGTGGGATTCTTGGTGGCCGTGTTGGCGGGGGATTGTCGCTGGAAACGCCGCTTGCGGATGCCTCGATGGAACAGGTGCTCGAATGGCTTGCGCATAAGCTACCGCCGATGCGTTGACCCTAGTCACGGGCACTGCCACCGGCGGTGCACCCGGCAGCGACGAACGTGCTTCGACCGGAGGTCCTTTATCGGCGTCCAAATCGATCGAGACGATATCCCGCGTTACAGTGGGGGCATCGTCGCAAGACTGCACGACGCTCCAAGTGTCAGTGGCTTCCTCAGCTTTACGCCACAGGATAGCGTATGCGTTTTGAGCGAAAAGGGTACTGAGTTCCTCTTCCGCCCGCCCACGGTCCTCCCGGTGGAACGGCAACAACGCGTTTTCGACCTGTTTATATCATGACGGTGTTCACAGCGAAGACGGGTATGCAGAAAATAAAATGAGGACGTCAAGGGACGGAAGCACACGGTGGTGAGGACTACTATGTCTCCCACCAAAGCGAAAGGAATCATGAAGTACCGATCGATCGATACGCACAGTTACGCAGTTTCGTCTTGCCGCGTTCCGTAAAACGACCTGCAGGTAACCCAACCAGACGGCCCGAAAAAATTACACGACATTCTCCAACTGGACGCGCACGGACGTCCGCCGTGGGCTTTAACAAATATATCGGACTCACCTGGCCTAGCACGAAGTCTTCAACCGAATTGTGGAAGTGTAGACCGTCGATCACGCGGTGTAGCTCCCGCGGAAGCTCACCAGGCAAGCATTCCCCTCGCAATAGCGGCGCATTGGGGTTAATATTCCAGGCAAAGCTCGAAAGCGTAGGTTGATTGGCCCACCACGATGGCGATCCGCCGTCAGCGCTGATACCCGCCGGACCGTCGCCCTTCCAACCATCACCAGGCTCCACAACGTCGACTGTCCACAACTTCACGGAGGCTAGCATGGTATCGGCGACGATGGAGGGGTAGTGTTGATGCCGTTTCACACCGGCCGCTCCAAGCACCTCCGAGGACAACAGACGTTGAGTGCGCTCGGCAGCGGCGGCAGCAGCACCCGCGGCAGCCTCGTCGTGCACGATCGAAACACTCACGTCCACGAGGACAACGGTATTGGTCAATTCCAGCGCCAGTCGCAGAACCCTACGTGCTAAAAGCTCCCTCCCATTGCCACAGCCATTCGCAGCGCTGCTGTCGCCGTCGCCGCCACCGCCACCGCCGCCGCCGCCGCCGCCAGGTGCACCCGGGCTTGCTCCCCAGCCCAAGCCATCAAAGTTCTTGCTCGGGCCGGGCGTCGCCACTTCCGCCTCTGCGTCTGAACACGCGAAGCTCACCTTCTGGTCGCTGTCATCGGCCACTCCCCCCGTCTCTTCCCCACACCCAACAGGAGTGAACCCAAGCGAGTCTATCAGAAACGCGGAATAAACCTCGACGAATTGCCGCGCGAGTGATGCCGCGCGCGCCGCCGCCCGCTGCACCTCGGTCTCCACCACGCTCGGAGCTGCCTCGTCCCGAGAGTCTTCAGTCGTTTGCATACCCGTCGGAGTTGACGCGGTCGGGGCGTCTACCAACACTTGATCCACAGCGGACGACTTCCTACGCGTGGCTGACGCCATCCCGATCTCGGGAACCCTGGTCCAATTTCCTGCCAACACAGCGAGAGACGCGCTTCGTGTTTGGCGTGGCTCTCTCCCCCCCTCACTGCTGTCTATTCCTCCTTCCCGGGCACTACCTCTGCTGCTTCTGGTGTGCAGTGGCGGCGGCAGTATTTCTCCAGGGGCCAACAGGCGGGAAATTGGCGCGCCCATTCTATCCGACCTCTCATCGGGGTCAAGGGTGCTGTCGAAACTATGGTTTCCCGCCCCAGAACTGGTCGCACTTCGGCTGCGCACATGGTCGGCACTATCGAAATCGGAGGATTGCGTGTAGTGCTTGTCTCTCGACGAAAAACCACTGCTGCCAAAGCCCCCGAAGCTGTTCCCACCGCCGCTTGAGCCAGCAATGCCGCCGGTGCTATACGCAACGGCAGGCGAGTTGTGGCTTCTCGACATCCATTCCTTGGGGCTTGCTGTGGCGTCCATCCCACCAACACTCCCGAACGCGCCCGGTCCGGGCTTCCGGCCGTCAAGAGGGATGAGCGCGTCCCATTTTCCTGATTCCCAACGCCCTTCCTCTTCAATGGAATCTCCTCCCCAGGCGGCGGAGAATTGGTTGACGTGCCCTGGACTCCGAAACTCGGTCTCCACAACTCCGGGACCCCCACCTGAATCGTCGTCCCCCCTCGGCGAACCTTTCGCCGATAACTCCTTGGGGGTTGGGGGGGCAGGGGGCGTTGGCAGGAGTAGGGGATAAACCGCCATACTGTGGAGTCGGCACTGGCTCATAACATTTCGCAACGCGTCGAGGGGCTGTATGGCCGACTCTTCCTGGTCTAAAGCTGCTCGCTCCGAGGGTGCCTGCCGTCCATCAACAGCAGCAGCCACCGCGGCAGCCGCAGCAACCGAAGCCCCCGCTGCGCGAGCAGCAGCAGCCGTCGCGCGGGTGGACGGACTAGTAGAGAAGGGCGCGAAAGAGCGCTGGTTCTTCGTCTCCGCCCCCGGTATCCCGGGAGCTTCCAAGGCCGCGTCGTTTTCTCGCGACGGTGGCAAGGGTGCCGGTGAAGCGGTTTTCATTCTCGTTAACCCGTGTTGTCCCCCACGAACAACGACGGGTTCTGGGGCGTGCAGCGGGTTGCTGCCACCTCCTTCAGCGGAAACACTCCGTGTGTTATCCGCAGCCCTGGACGAGATCGGCGGTGACATCCGCAGAAGTCGAGAATTGCTGGAGTTGCACCCACGCTTCCCGGCGCTTGGGTCTTCTCGCCCCCCTCTTTGGCCGACCCCATCCCCGCCTCCCCGCTGTGCCAAGGTGGCACCTGCTGCAGCAATAGGCAAGGCCCCTGCCGCCGCAATCCCAGTGGCTCCGCGGTTAACGCTTCCATCAACTTTGACCGCTGTCGAGGGCGTCCCTCTTTCCGTCGTCACAGCGTCCGTCTCCGCTACCGACACACCAGTCTCCTCTTCTTCCGGAGACCTCTCCTCAACCTCGGCGGCCTTGTTCCAGCGGCACTGTGTCTGGTACCCCCAAGTCCAAGCGCGCGTGCTTTCCCATCGGTGCTTGCACTTTGCCGCATGCTCGTCGTCCACCTCCACCAGATGCGTCCGGTTTAAGAACGTAGCCTGGAGCGGATTAGCGAGACAGGCCACTCCGTCAGCGATGCCGCTGCCGCGCGCAAGCGCCGTTTTGTACGGCAGCTCCATCGAAGACGCTAAGGCGCGCGGGCTTACGGTGGGCGAGTTGGCCGACTTGGCCGCCGCTGCCGCCGCCGCCGCCGCCGCCATCCCTCCCGCAGTCCTCATCGGCAACGTTCCGTCACTTGGCTCGCTGACATTTTTCCGGGCCGTGCCAACAAGGTGAGACGTTCCCGCCTTGACGGCGCGAAGGTATTGAGACCAGGCGGACTTTGAAACGTGCTTGAGACGTAGCGCGAACGAGCGCGCTTCTTCCTCGAGCTGCGCCGCCGTCTTCTCTGCAGTCGATGCCTGTCTCGGTGGGGGAGGAGCGAAAACAATCGAGGCGAAGCAGTTGACGGAGCAGTTGGAGGGATCGAAGACGGAGAGAGGCAAGCGGGTGAGGGAGGTAGTATGTAACGTCATGGGGGAAGGGCGCGGAAGAGCAAGCGCGAGACCAAACAAGCCCTCTGCGACGCATATATCGCGACCAAAAACGAAACACAAGATGATGCGGTGTATAGCAGCCTTTTCGATATTTTTCGTAGGACTTTGTTCCCGCGCCCCCCGTCCTATGTTGGCTTAAAAAAAGAACGACGATTGCGATCTTATCAAGCAACTCGGAAGAGCGTGCAGCAGTGAGTGAGTAACACGATGTTTTGCGCGCGTGTCGTCCGGCTCCCTACATTGCAATTCGGACGCCATCCCCTACTCTTCTAGCCCGGGCTGATTAATGTAGCGGATGACGCAATCGTCACACCAGGAATACATTTTGACATGTGTCTGTCCCCATTTGGGGTCCTGTACTGTGTGATGATGAGTCAATGGAAGAATACAACAGCAACAATCGTTGACCACTGCAATAATACAACAACAACAACAACAACAACAACCGTTGGCCCGCACGTGTGTTTGATGACAGGTACGAAACGCTGCTGGTACGCGCGGCCAAGACCGCCGCATCCGCTTTCCAACTGCCCCACGGCATTGCACAGCGACAGCCACCAAGCGGCGATCGAAATCTCCCCATCACGGTGTGTCTTAACTGCATTTGATCGGTTTGACTGATCGGAATGGAACGAGATCATTCGGCTTCACTCGTGGCCGTTCGTTCCATTCCAAGCCCCGAAGGGGCCAAACACACGAGGGAATATTAACAGGCCTTTATGTTGTGAATAACACACGTTAGCCACGGCCCTTTTTCGTCAAAACCAGAGGAAGCATGCCGTCAGAAGGGGCGCAGGGGAACCACACCAAAACTCAACAAACAGTTGGACCATCCGCTATATACGACAATTAAACGTGTGCATATTCAGCAGTCCCGACTCTTTCGCTGACCTGTCTCCCACTACCACCTTGCGGCGTGGCCAGTCTGCGGCCAGAGTTCAACCCGACAGGCAACGGCATGAAGACCTTGCTGCTACTGCCGCCGCCGCCGCCGCCGCCGCCACCCCCTCCCCCTCCCCCTCCTCTCGTTCCTCCTGCAGCACCACCGCTTCCCCCGCCCCATGCTCCGCCCGCCTCAATGCTCCGGAATTCTGGGTCAAACCCGGTACCCGGAATTGCGACCGTAGAGGAGGAAGCAAGCAGGTCCGTGCTGCCCATGCCGTAGCGCTCGTGAGAGATACGACCACTCCCGAGACCCGCGGGCAAGGTTTCATCGGTTAATGACTTTGGAGTGGCCGGCGGGCGCCCAGCAGCAGGACGCCCAGCGACAGGCCTCATCAGGCTATGGTTGCAGTGAGGAAAGTGGTCCGGCGCGTGCGGTGCGGCGGAGGCGCGGGGCAGGGTGCAGTGTCCAAGGTTTTATCTCTGTTCGGTGTGCTGTGTTCTTTTCGGCAACGTGTACTCGCGCTACACAGAAGGGCGGGTTCAACAGCAGCCATGGAGACACGAGTTACGTGTTCTAGGGTAGAAGGTTAAGACATTGAAGCGCTTTCCCGGTGCGCTAAAATACCCATGACAAAGGTAGTGATGTCGGCGTCGGTCTTCGTGGTGGCGAGGGTGGTGATGGTCGTACTACCACGCGTCCCTGTGAGTGAAGAACTTTTTGCTTCTTTCACGCGATTTTATTCCCTTCCCACCGATATCCCTCTATCCTCTGCCGCGCTCGCTACCCGGCAAGGCCACTGCAGACCTGGCTCGACGACCAACGCACTTCATGTAGCCGCACATTACCCTATAAGTAAAACTCTGTACGTAGCGCGGCGAGTCGATGTTCCACCTACTCGTGCTTGTTCTTGGCTCAAGACCAGCGGGGCTTTCTACACGCCCTGCACCTTTCATTTTACATTCTCCTTTTTAGCATTTGCACTCACGCGCTCCCTTACGTAATCGATCTTGGCAAAATAATCACTCACGTGTGCTTGGGGTTGGCCGAGCCTCTCTTCCGCCCAGCAGCTGCCGCCGCGGCCGCTGTAGCAGCGGTGCCCTGGAATAGACAGGGTAGAGGCCGGAGGGAGTCGGGACAGGAACCGGCGTTCAAAGTTGCAGCATATTCCGACACAATATTACCATGGGCCTAAAAATCCAGACCATTTTAACTACGCACTTGGTACGAAGCATCACACACAGCTTGCAAAAATGGGTTTCGACGAAACTCTCGATCTTACAGCTGATGTTTTTTTTCGCGTGGTACAATCCGTCACGCAAGGTACATCACAAGAATATCACATTACAGAGGGTACACAATATAGTAGTACACGGCGTCATTGCCGTGAGGCGAACCAAATCCACCCCCTTGCAATGCCGATAACTCTACGCCAGAGGGTTTCCTGTAGAGGGCACGTTCGAGATGACCGCCCGACCAAGAGAATGAGTAAGGATTCCCAGTGACACCAATGGTTGTACGACGCTTTTATCCACTTTTACGGCGGCACGACAGGCCTCTTCGTTGAAAACGACGTTCGGGGCACCCGGAACGATTCAGCCGCGACTCCGCTTGCAAACATCGGCAAACAGCTCAGCGTCCACAGGAATATCCGGCGCCCTCACGTGTTTAGCAACTGGTGCTGCACGTCCTGCTTGCTTCCTTCTACCTGGTATTCAGTGTCTCGCAGCCCTACTGATCAGTATTGTCGAATAAACCCCCTTTTTCTCGCTCCGATAACACATACCAGGTACCTTGTAGTAGGAAACGTCAAGGCTTCGAGGAACGAAATCGCTGATGGGCACACACCCTGCTTTCTTTTGCGCACGTCATGCTTTCTTTTGCGCACGTCATGCTTTATTTTAAGCCCATAAGTTTTTTTTTTCTTGGACGGGGAAGGTCGCCTCGCTTTTCTGCAGACGCCTCGGGTCCTACCGCCACACCAAGCCCTACCCCCCCCCCACCAGAACCCCCAACTCCCTTCCCAACGCACGGCAACGAACGAAGCATCGGAGGACCATCGTAACCATTTGCTGTCAAGGAGAGAACATACCTGCTGGTGCCCAATTCTCGGCGATATGTTTGCCGCGATGATGGCCCGCGTGTTTGCCGGTGGATTGGGCGACCGAGGCCTGCCAGCGACAGAAAATATCGAGTGGTCCGTTAGTGGTGGACACAGCGGCAACAAGCGAGCGCAAGCGCAAGGCTACTCGGCGGTGCGCTTCTGCGCGAGCATGATGAACGGCTTGGCTTTGGGCAGGTATCGTTGCGCGTGCGGCATGGTGCACAAACACAGCGTATGACGCGCCTCTGCGCAGCGCACCTAGTGCTCTATAAACCTCGTGTGCAGTGCAGTGTGGTGTTTGGCAGTGCAGCGTGGTGTTTGGCAGTGCAGCGTGGTGTAAACGCGTACTGCACGCAGCAAGACTGAGAAAACGGCCTTGATGTCAACCCCAGACACGACGGCGATCTGTGTTTCCTGCACAAAAATGCAAGAAAGTTATTTGCAGTAGTACCGTGTGCCCATTCCGGAAGGAAACCCCTGGGGACGACACAAGAGAAAGGCAGAACACAGCATCACCACAGCCACACAAGGTGCAGTGCAGTACAGCGCAGCTCAAGAGAGTGCAAGTTCCGGCACCGAAGGATGCACTCGTAGTTCCGAAAAAGGCCACAGTACTAAGATGCCCGAAAATTCCAGGAAAATTCAAAGCCCAACAGGCTTCGCGCAACTGACGACCGACGAGACACAACCATTGAGCTGCGACAAAAACTAAACACAACACAAAACAAAACAAAACAAAACAACAGAGGAGAAAGGGGCCATACCCGCGTCATCAGCCGTGCACATCAAGCCTGTAAAAGAGCGCAGGGCGCCTCCACCTCCACCTGCCAACCAAAAGAAAACGAACACTTCCACAACTCGCGTACGTACCTGGTACATGTTTTTTGGGGGACAAACTTCTTGGGTTTAAGAGTTGGCTTATTTTTGCAGTATTACAGTTTTATGGGTTAATAAACCGCCACCCGTTGCTAGGCGATGCCGCCAGGCTATGCCGCCAGGCTTACCTGCCGGAAGGGTACTGCTGCTGAGGTGCTGACGGGACCGCGAAAGCAAGAGCAGCGAGGACAGACGAGCTGGGGCCCGCAGGTTGCATGGCCAGGATTTCCACGCTCTTCGCCGTCAAGAACACAGGGCTACAACGCGCATCATTTTAATCGTTTTTCCGATGCAATTCAGAAGTTGGCAGGGGCGCGCCGGGTAACACGGGCAATTTTGTTGGGGGGGGCGGGGGCGGGGGGGGGAGAGAAGGGTGGGGGTAGAAGGTCATATCAGCTGCGGGCGAGGGGAGGAGCAGGGGTGCAATAAAATATGAGCCGCCTAAAGCAGTAATGTGTGCGGTGCCGAGCCCAACGCGGGCCAGTAACACAGAAGGCAGCCACAAACGGTGTATGCCAGGGCAGATGACGTATACTCCGTCATTCCGACTGGGGGCATATACACTGCTTGAAGGGCATGCAGACAGTTTCAAACGACGAAACAACTAAACACAGCCGAAACAACAAAAAATAAATCGGGAGAGCCGCTTGCAAGGGCACCATACGGGGTACCACATTCGCCACAAGACGGGTGCGTCTTGCAAGGTCCCTTCAGCATCCTACGCTGTAAAAGACTCGCGCCGTCCCTCTTGTACGCGTCTTGTCCACGAATACACTTTCGTGGGGGGCTATACGGAACGCGGCACACAATCCCAAAGCGACGCGAACATGCAACAGCAGCAGTAGCTCTGGGGTGATATTGTTCAACCGGCAAAAAAAAGCACACGCACCGAGAGGCCTCGCCGCCATCTCCCGACGCTCCTGCCCCGCCCCCGCCCGCCCCAGTCCTCTTGTCCGCGATCGCAGACGCCGCTTGTGAGGCGGACTTTCTGGCATTAGATGACAGCGTCGAGTTCATACTCATGTTTTGCGGTGGGGGGGGGGGGGGGGGGGGGGGGGGCTATTAGCGTTCATTGCCACCAGTTTTGGTTTTTATCTTCGTTCGGTTTCGGGGACGCTTGAACGGGGATCTGAGGGGTTTTCTTTCGCCAAGCAGTGCACATGCATGCATGCCTCAAATGAGGCAAGAGTTTCGCGAGTGACAAAAACAAAACACATCAGCTCTTTGTTACGGGGTGGGTTACTGTAGTAAATAGGACCTACGGTAGAAACAAAAACCGATATATTTCCCTATTTGTACTAACATTATTTGGTCCTATTTACTATGGTCCTCCGTAACAACTGGCTTTATTTACTGCTAACAGATGCCAGGTATCATACTGGCAAGAAATCGGGCGACAAGCAGGTTCCTGAAGTACGCGTTAATACGCGGCACTCGAAAGCAACCCCCCCCCCTGGCGATCTGCAGGCTTGAACAAAGGCCTGCCATCAGACGTTCAGTCGCAACGATCCGTACGTCGCTACTCAAACTGTCATGTACGGGCCAAGGTCTACCCAGCCCTATCGACATCGGATATTGAGATCGCTACTGCCATCTGCCGCGGCATGGTTCGTGTAGTCCGGTGTATTCTTTAGGGACGCTGTCTCGGATTTATGGTGTGTTCAATAGAGGGCAATATGCAAACACAGAAAAACGGCCGCGCAATACCAACTACGACGCTCTGATAGACTCTCGCAATTCAGCACTAAAGGCAAGGGCAACAACAAGAGGAACTGGAGTCGCGTGCTGCAGCTCCACGAAAACATAGCATTTCGCCGCACGTTCGCGACTCCAAGCCGACCTGGAACAGCTCACGGCCCGGCCCGTGCGAGCAACCAAAGTTTTCACAAGGAAAAACCGCAGGGGCCGCGTGAAAATATATATCGTCATCACACCAACCCCACCGAACAGACGACACAGTTGGATGTGAGGCATGATAAAACTTAAAGCTCTACGTTTACCCATCCGACGTAGAAATAAAAAACACACACATTTTCACCGAACCATGCTACACCACCCGCCCGGTGCCGCCACTAAAACGCCGCACAGTATGTGAAAAAAAACAAACGGAAACGCGTCGCTGCCTCTAGCTCACCTTGCCCACGTGAGAGACGACACGAAAGCTTTCCGGCATTGGTCGAAGAGCGACGCGTGGAAGTTGTAGGTGGTCAGCCACTGCCGACGAGCAGATAACGTGATCACGCAAAACATGCCGCGCTGACGCACCTACGTTACCAGACGAGAGAGAGAGTAGAAAGAGCGAGAGAGGAGAGAGAGAAAGGGAGGAGAGATGAAAGAGAGAAAGAGAGAGAGAAAGAAGAAGAGAAAGAGAGGAGAGAAAAGAGAGAAGAGAGAGAGAAAGAGATAAGAGAGAGAGAGAGAGAGAAAGAGAGAGAGATGAGAGGAGAGAGAGAGAGAGAGAGAGAGAGAGAAGAGAGAAGGGAGGGGAGAAGCAGAAGGAACACACACGACGACAAAGGCCACCGGTAGCAATAGCTGGGCAATGAAGAGTTGCTAAGGAGGTAATGGTTTAGTGGTGGGGCGTCGAATAGAGAAATAATCGAGGTCGACACGATATCTAGAGACGAAACATAAATTCGTTTTTCGGTATTCAGTACCATATACCGAAATAAAAAAACGTTCAGGATACAACAATTACGGGGATGGCAGAGAATGGAGGGCAAAAACGCGTTCCATGTATACGATAGATCGAAATTTGAGAAAAATCAATATATCGAAACTGTCGATACAATAATCCAGCACGAGCAGTTGTAAATGACGGGTAAACCGCCCGATAAAAATGGCAACCCACCCCCCAAGACGTGGCACCTTCGCCGTAACGACCGGACAAACGCACCCGACGGGTCCGACGCATGCTACGATAGAGGTTCACCTTGTTTTTGCCGAGCTCGTTCACTTGAGGAGCTCCATAACCCACCGAAAAACACAATTCGGAGGAAAATAAAAGTTCTACCCGATGAACAACCTCATGTCTTACTGTAAGGGTCGTTCTTATCGAGCAACTTTTTTCCAAAATTTCCAAATATTTTTTTTCGCGCAATTTTTAGGACTTCCGAATTTTCCAAAAATAATTTCCAAATTTTGGAATGCGAAGCCTTCCAAATATTTTGCCCTCTGTAAAAATTCCAAATTTCCAAATAAATCCTGTTTTTTCTCGATTTTCCTTTTTTTTTTGGAAAATTTATTTGGAATTTTTGGAAAAAAGTTGCTCGATAAGAACGACCCTAAGTATACCCTGGAAAAAATTGAAACACAAGACTGAAAGTCCGACGATTTGGGGTTAAGGAGCTCTATCGTTCAGAAAACGTGTCAGCCAAAAAAAGGTATACCTATACCTCTATCGTAGCACGGGTCACCCCACCAACGTTGTCCACAGCACCTACCTAGAAGGTCGGCAAAACCTCTGAAACTTTGATCGAGGGGGCTACCTACGTACGTCACGCATCGAACGCGCGTCATAGACACACACACCTGCCGCTGCCATGGGGACAGCCCCTCAGCCGGCCCAGACCCCGACCCGGATGCGTGGGGCAGCATTACACGCTCGTGCATGTGGGGCGGGTCTAACGCGAAAGAGGACGCCGGGCGATTGTGTGCTGGGTTTACACTGCTCCCAGCGCCTCCACCCCCTCCACTTCCTCCTCCTCCTCCTGCTTCCCCTCGCGCTCGCCCCTCGTTAACGAAAGCCTGCTGGAGATCATCTCTACAAAAACCGGACAGGGCAACCAAGGTAAGGAGGCGAACCCCCCGGGCGTATTCGGACAAGAAAATAATACTATAAATACTACTCACACTCATCAGCTGTACATATAGGAAAAATCAGACGATTCAGCGCCCTTTACGGCATGGTTCGATGTTCCTCTCCTCTTCCATAGTCTTGAGGGGTGATGAATAAACCAGGACTACTTGCTGATGATACTGGTGCGCAGAACACCCGTACAACTCCGCACTAGATAGCAGCCCAATCGTGCATCACGGTGGGACGACGCAACACAGCCTCCCTGGATGCAACTCCCCTCGACACCGTCACACAGAACCTCCACCAATCTCCACCCGCACAGAAAAAAAAGCCGAGACAATAGCGGTCCGACTACTGTTGTTACCGCNCCCCCGCCGCCGCCGCTGCTGCCGCAATCGCCGCCAATTCTTGGGATGCGCTTGACGATGCGGCGTGCAACGCAGACCCCGAGGGAGAAGGAGAAGGCATCGTTGACACCATCACCAGGTCATTGATCGATACCGGTGTTACCGAAGTGGCAGCCTGACGGTAGAGGCCCTCGTTGGCGCACGTGAGACTGTGAAGCGCCACGCGCTGGTACCTGGGGGGGGGGGGGGCTATTAGCGTTCATTGCCACCAGTTTTGGTTTTTATCTTCGTTCGGTTTCGGGGACGCTTGAACGGGGATCTGAGGGGTTTTCTTTCGCCAAGCAGTGCACATGCATGCATGCCTCAAATGAGGCAAGAGTTTCGCGAGTGACAAAAACAAAACACATCAGCTCTTTGTTACGGGGTGGGTTACTGTAGTAAATAGGACCTACGGTAGAAACAAAAACCGATATATTTCCCTATTTGTACTAACATTATTTGGTCCTATTTACTATGGTCCTCCGTAACAACTGGCTTTATTTACTGCTAACAGATGCCAGGTATCATACTGGCAAGAAATCGGGCGACAAGCAGGTTCCTGAAGTACGCGTTAATACGCGGCACTCGAAAGCAACCCCCCCCCCTGGCGATCTGCAGGCTTGAACAAAGGCCTGCCATCAGACGTTCAGTCGCAACGATCCGTACGTCGCTACTCAAACTGTCATGTACGGGCCAAGGTCTACCCAGCCCTATCGACATCGGATATTGAGATCGCTACTGCCATCTGCCGCGGCATGGTTCGTGTAGTCCGGTGTATTCTTTAGGGACGCTGTCTCGGATTTATGGTGTGTTCAATAGAGGGCAATATGCAAACACAGAAAAACGGCCGCGCAATACCAACTACGACGCTCTGATAGACTCTCGCAATTCAGCACTAAAGGCAAGGGCAACAACAAGAGGAACTGGAGTCGCGTGCTGCAGCTCCACGAAAACATAGCATTTCGCCGCACGTTCGCGACTCCAAGCCGACCTGGAACAGCTCACGGCCCGGCCCGTGCGAGCAACCAAACTTTTCACAAGGAAAAACCGCAGGGGCCGCGTGAAAATATATATCGTCATCACACCAACCCCACCGAACAGACGACACAGTTGGATGTGAGGCATGATAAAACTTAAAGCTCTACGTTTACCCATCCGACGTAGAAATAAAAAACACACACATTTTCACCGAACCATGCTACACCACCCGCCCGGTGCCGCCACTAAAACGCCGCACAGTATGTGAAAAAAAACAAACGGAAACGCGTCGCTGCCTCTAGCTCACCTTGCCCACGTGAGAGACGACACGAAAGCTTTCCGGCATTGGTCGAAGAGCGACGCGTGGAAGTTGTAGGTGGTCAGCCACTGCCGACGAGCAGATAACGTGATCACGCAAAACATGCCGCGCTGACGCACCTACGTTACCAGACGAGAGAGAGAGAATGAGAGAGAGAGAGAGAGAGAGATAAAGAGAGAGAGAGAGAGAGAGAGAGAGAGAGAGAGAGAGAGAGAGAGAAAGAGAGAAAAAGAGAGAGAGAGAGAGAGAGAGAGAGAGAGAGAGAGAGAGAGAGAGAGAGAGAGAGAGAGAGAGAGAGAGAGAAGGGCAGAAGGAACACACACGACGACAAAGGCCACCGGTAGCAATAGCTGGGCAATGAAGAGTTGCTAAGGAGGTAATGGTTTAGTGGTGGGGCGTCGAATAGAGAAATAATCGAGGTCGACACGATATCTAGAGACGAAACATAAATTCGTTTTTCGGTATTCAGTACCATATACCGAAATAAAAAAACGTTCAGGATACAACAATTACGGGGATGGCAGAGAATGGAGGGCAAAAACGCGTTCCATGTATACGATAGATCGAAATTTGAGAAAAATCAATATATCGAAACTGTCGATACAATAATCCAGCACGAGCAGTTGTAAATGACGGGTAAACCGCCCGATAAAAATGGCAACCCACCCCCCAAGACGTGGCACCTTCGCCGTAACGACCGGACAAACGCACCCGACGGGTCCGACGCATGCTACGATAGAGGTTCACCTTGTTTTTGCCGAGCTCGTTCACTTGAGGAGCTCCATAACCCACCGAAAAACACAATTCGGAGGAAAATAAAAGTTCTACCCGATGAACAACCTCATGTCTTACTGTAAGGGTCGTTCTTATCGAGCAACTTTTTTCCAAAATTTCCAAATATTTTTTTTCGCGCAATTTTTAGGACTTCCGAATTTTCCAAAAATAATTTCCAAATTTTGGAATGCGAAGCCTTCCAAATATTTTGCCCTCTGTAAAAATTCCAAATTTCCAAATAAATCCTGTTTTTTCTCGATTTTCCTTTTTTTTTTGGAAAATTTATTTGGAATTTTTGGAAAAAAGTTGCTCGATAAGAACGACCCTAAGTATACCCTGGAAAAAATTGAAACACAAGACTGAAAGTCCGACGATTTGGGGTTAAGGAGCTCTATCGTTCAGAAAACGTGTCAGCCAAAAAAAGGTATACCTATACCTCTATCGTAGCACGGGTCACCCCACCAACGTTGTCCACAGCACCTACCTAGAAGGTCGGCAAAACCTCTGAAACTTTGATCGAGGGGGCTACCTACGTACGTCACGCATCGAACGCGCGTCATAGACACACACACCTGCCGCTGCCATGGGGACAGCCCCTCAGCCGGCCCAGACCCCGACCCGGATGCGTGGGGCAGCATTACACGCTCGTGCATGTGGGGCGGGTCTAACGCGAAAGAGGACGCCGGGCGATTGTGTGCTGGGTTTACACTGCTCCCAGCGCCTCCACCCCCTCCACTTCCTCCTCCTCCTCCTGCTTCCCCTCGCGCTCGCCCCTCGTTAACGAAAGCCTGCTGGAGATCATCTCTACAAAAACCGGACAGGGCAACCAAGGTAAGGAGGCGAACCCCCCGGGCGTATTCGGACAAGAAAATAATACTATAAATACTACTCACACTCATCAACTGTACATATAGGAAAAATCAGACGATTCAGCGCCCTTTACGGCATGGTTCGATGTTCCTCTCCTCTTCCATAGTCTTGAGGGGTGATGAATAAACCAGGACTACTTGCTGATGATACTGGTGCGCAGAACACCCGTACAACTCCGCACTAGATAGCAGCCCAATCGTGCATCACGGTGGGACGACGCAACACAGCCTCCCTGGATGCAACTCCCCTCGACACCGTCACACAGAACCTCCACCAATCTCCACCCGCACAGAAAAAAAAGCCGAGACAATAGCGGTCCGACTACTGTTGTTACCGCCACTACTCTTGGCCTACCCGACGTGTAGCAGGGAAAATTACGAAGATCCATCAAGGTACACCCCACTCCACCCCACCCCACCCCACCCCACCACGTGGGTCCGACGACAATATACCTGACATGCGTCTTGGGCGCCCCATCGAACCCCAGCCCGAGCACGATTATGTACGTGCCGGGGTCTACGTCGGAGTTGGTGTTGCCGGGCCTGGGCAAAAAAACAAAACCCAACCCAGATGCGCGGCGAAAAGTAAGAGACGCTTCGGGCGAAAGGTCAGCAATAAATGACAGCTATTCAAAAAAGGAGAATAAAACGGGATGGGAGCAACCAGGCGGCGCTCCGCCGCGTGGCTCCGGCCCGCTTATATCACGCAAATAGTACAGTTGCATATCTGAGGCGCGTGTTACGCACAGCGCGGAACAGCTCCCTGCCGCAAAAAAAGAAGGCTTGTGCACGCTTACACACGGCTGGCGCTCTCACGCAAACCAAGCACCCCTAATAAAAGATAATCGTCCTAGCATATGGTCATGAAAAAGGAAGCGTAAGGTTGGCCATCTCGAAGAAGAGGGGCGGGGGGGCGTCTCTGACTTTCATGGTGACCGACGGAGTACTTATTGCTCCCTAACGATGTAGTGCTGAGTATATATAGACGGCAGGGTCAGAGGAAAGGGGTGCTCACTCGACCGTATGATCAGCTGCACGCGCATGGGTGCACGCACGAGCATAGCAGAGCTTACAACGAGCGGACGGCGCACGACAGTTGATAGGCAGGCCTAGAGGTAAAAAAAATATAGAACCTCTGCGGCACAATAGACTCGGGTGACCGAAGAAATTTCAAACTGAGGCCCGGCGCCAGCGCTACTAGACGTTTTCATCGTAAGCATTGTCAACAGAGGGCCGTATAGACATTGATTGTCCCAGCGCCGACAAAACGGCTTGAAACATGTTCGACTTTAGCCCCCTTACGAAATGAAACCATTTTGTCTGGGACCTACTGCTTGGAATCAGTGGGAGACACTTTTTTTCAGTAGGTAGTGTAAGGAATTAACCTGAACCCAACCCTATAACCCTGGCCGCGCGAGAAACTTCTCGAAAAATGAACATGTAGTGAGTAAATTACTGTGGAATATCAACCATTTAGTCGAAGAAGCCGGGCTAAGTCGTAAACATCATACAGCATAAAAAAACAAGTCAGTTTCGCAAGTTACCTTGACGAAGAAAAGTCGCTTAGAATGGCGTTACGGGGAACGTCCCACGTGTTGTTCGCCAGGTGTATCGCCGTCGTTTCCTTGAAAAAGCTCGGGTTGTGCTGCAAGAGGAGACGTGGCATTCAGTAAATGAGATGGTAAAACATAAAAAAAAGGCGTACTTCGTAAACCCATTTAGAACTGAAAAACAAATCCCACACTAATTCCAAGTAGTTTTCCCCCAAATACGTGGGACCAGTTCTTAAGGGGTTAACGGCGCCAGGCTTGGACACCAATGATGGCCTCCCTTTACTTGCAGACCGCGTAGTTGAAGGCGACCTTCTGGGGCATTTGCGTGTGTAGCCGGCGCAAGGTATCGACACATAGAAAACGCCTGCAACCGAAAACTTTCAAAATAAAAAAGCAGGTGCTGATCGCGCGGGTTTCTTGCGTATTGCCGCTTGCGGGCTCTATACGTAGCTTCGGACACAGCCTCTATCCTTGCCAAACAGAAACATGAAGGTCGCCCCCTTTGAAAGGCAACAAAGAAAACGTAACTCTACTGACAGCAAACAAGGAACACAGAAGAAACACGAAGCACCAAAACAAGAGCTTGTTACGTACAAACTAGAGCTTTTCGAGATAGGCCCGTCTCCTTTCATCTCTGCCGGTGCATGGATCAAACATACTACCCCAGTCGGTCGACTCACGACAAACGGCATCCCCACCGCAGCGTGTACTGACTTCGCGTGGCCATCAAGACCCTAACATGAACGAGAAGCCTAAGGTGCAGGTAGTGCGATACTCCACAAGCAGCTGTGCACACTGCAGGCATCGGTGGAGCTTTGCACTTATTTCCACCATATTTCCACACTGAAAAATACACACGACAAAACACGCTACGAGTACGTAGGAGGCAAGTATTTTTGAGGTCGTCAGCGTCCTTTTTTGAGTGCGTCAAGGCCCTTTCTATTGGGTATTTTTGAGTTCGTCAACGTCCTTTGTTGAGCGCGTCAATGCCTATTTTTTACTTAATACAGTACGCTACGTAGTTTTAGTGTGGGGCGGCGGTCGGTCGGTCGAGGGGTCAAACGGCGGTCTCCTTGTAGCATCCGTGCTCGGGGTGGCTCACGTGACATATGGCTTGAGTGAAGTCTTCGGCAACGGCCGCCATCCCCCACCATGGAATGGCTTCGTCCGCCTCTATCCGCCGGGTCACGGACGTCGTGCCACCGGCAGCCTTATCCGTCAGGCGGCTTAACGCCTTACACACCTTGCACAACGATTGAAGACAACGAGCGGGATACAGGTTGGGGGGGGGGGGAACCGAACCGCACAGACACGCATGCTAAACAAGAAAGCGTACAGGAGCGGCTAGGCCTCGTTTTGCTGGGCCTCGATTAGAGAGTCTAATCTGTGAGGTGTGTTGAAATTGAGAGTTTAATGTCTGTAAAACCGAAACCGGAACGACAACTAGACTGGTAAAAACTGGAGGTGGGGCGGGAGTGGACAGTGTGGGATACGGGGCAGGAGCAAACATGCATGTATATATGATATGTTAACACGTCCGCGAAAAAACGTGCTATAAACATCCTCGGCGAGAGAAGCGCACCGAACTATAACTATTACGATATGATGCTGGCCCCAAAACAACAGTAATTGCACAGGCCCCACTTCGTCCAAACGACCAAAAATAAGCTCCAGTGCGTACCGTCTTCACGTCCTTCGGAACACGGTGGCGCTTCACCCCCTCTTCTTGCGTAGGTGTCTTCCCGGTGCCGCCACATGCCCCACTTGCCGTGGCCGCCGCCGCCGTTGCCGAACCACCTTCACTTGCCGGGTCGCCGACGATCTCGCGTGAGCTATCGCCTGCTGTGATGGGAGGCGGGTCATAGCGTGGTCCCACGCGATCCCGGAGGAGAAGCCTCTCCACGATGTACTCCGTCAGGGCCTGCAAACGGTGCGCAACCCCCCCCGCCGCCCGATAGTATCGACCCCCGCCCCCGCGTTGCAGTGGTGTGCGATTTGACGTGTTTTGGGGCGGCGGTGGGGGAAAAAAATATCGAAACCGATCGTGTGAAGGTTAGCAGGGTATTAGATGTCAGTTTTGTTCTGCAGAACATCACAGCGGTTGGAACATCACTGCGGTTGGTGTTATCGAACCATGTACCGCACGAAGTGTCTCGACGCAAAAAGCGCACGGGTTCAGTCCGCTCGACGAGCACCCGACTCGCGGTCGGCCACAAGCACCGCCCCGGGGAGGACCCAAGCGCGCATACCTGAGCAAGCAAATAATACGTGGCGGGGGGTTTCCCTGCAACCTCAAAACAACTACCAAACCACCTCGGGAAAGCACGGCCGCGGGAGCGGATCTGAGGCGTAGGCAAGTCAAGCGCCCAGAAGACGGGTTGAGGACAACCGACATCACCAAAAACACTTCGTACTCTTTCTTTCTACTCGGACGAGAAACAGTAGCACGAGATCGAGCACCCTGAACTTGGTACACAGTACCACTCTGGCCAGGAACATACACGACCTTGTTAACTTCCTTCAGCTCAGAGTTCAACATGTTCTCGGCGGCCTTGCTACGTACCCACTGAGGCATCTACCTGCTCGAAGCACACTTTGATGAGGGCCATCAGGTAGGGCACGTCGATGTCCCCACACGCGTGGACCTCCACCTCCAGCGCCAACCACCGCGGCCGGTTCGTTTTTCCGTCGCCCGACGGCGCCGTTCCCGTTCCCGCGCTACCCCTATTCTGCCCGCGCCCACCCGCCGGCGTCGCTGCATCCGCCGCCGTAGCGGCCACAACCGCCGCCGCCGCCGAACGCGCAATATTTTGTATCTCTTCCTCGTGCACGACTTCAGTGTGAGCGGCCCCGAGCTCCCCTCCCGCCGAGCCCGACCCCGAGTCCACGCCTTCTGCCTCCGCCGCGGCCTGTGCTTCAGCCGCGGCTTCTGCCTTCGCGACGGCGGCGAGGCCGTCTTCCCCCAGGAGAATCTCGATGTCCATACCCCCGCCGCTCGCAGACGCGCGCGATGCCAGGTCGTCGATTGTCGGGGCGGGGAAGCCGGTTCGCAGAGACGGCGACCGCGCTCCCGTCTTCGGGTTAAGCGACCACAGCTTGACGAATGCCAGCCCCTCGCCCACCTACCAAGTTTGATCGAAACAAGTCATGGGAAGGTGCAGAGGTGGAAAGCAGTGATCGTGTTTTTTAACGGAGGCGTGGTCTATAGCGGGGTTGGTCTGGTCCCCGAAGAAGCGTTTCACTCTCATTTTTCATCCCCGATGATTAATGTCTGGGATTTGGTTTTGCATGTTTTTTGCACGGAATGGCACACGTGCGAGAAAAACAACGCCTCCTACGATCGTACCTGTACATTTTTTTTCCAGGTTCCTGACATGAGCTCTATATAGCTCTCTCTCTCAAAATCACCTTTAACCCCTTAAAAACCGGTCCCCCGTGTTTGGGGACAAACTACTTGGAATTAGTGTGGATGTTGTTTTTGAGTTCTAAATGGGTTAAGGAAACTTATGGGCCAGACGTATGTATCAGTTCTAGGGCACACATCCGATTATCTGTGTGAGTCGAAGGTCAGCCGCCTATTCCATGTATCCCAAGGAAGATGAGCGATCGACGTCAACTCCTTACCTACACAACACATACGTCGAATGTTACCACCCTACCATACCTTCTTCGCTGCCGCCGCTGTCCGCCTCGCCACCGTGTCTTTTCCTGGTCTCAAAGCGTGGCCTGACGAGTAGAAGAAGGCCAGGTCCCTCGGATCAATAACGACGTCTTCCACCACAACCTTAGTCTGGTTGGAAACGCCGCCGTGCTCATCGCCACCGCTGCCGCTGCCGCTGCCACCGCCCTCGCCCCCGTCATTCTCCCCCTTCGAATCCACAGACACAGGCTCGGCCGTCGCAGAAGGCTTCCCGAAGACGAAGTCCTCAGATGCCACGGAAGACTCCAATCCAACCTCAGCAGGACCACCAGCGTTCTTGTCGACGGTCTCTACATCGCTGGAACGGGTACCGCCGACGGTAGCCGCGACGTTCAATGCCGCCCTTACCGCGTCCGCGTGTCCCGCAGAACCTGCTGTCCCCCACTCATTTTTCCCCTGACGAGGCTCCGCCGTTCCGACCAGAGCAATGGCCGCTTCGGCAGAAGCCGCAGCGGCCAAGCCCTCCGCCCCCCTCCATGCCGCTCCTCCGACAACGGGTTCGTTGCGTAGGAAGCTGCTGCTTTTGCCTAGGCTGAACCGCCGCGGCCGTTCCCCGTTGAAGGAACCGCCTTTGCCCGCGGTGCCCTTGCCTCCTACGCTTCCTCCACGCTGAACGGACATCAAGCGTGCCACGACCGCCTCGCTTTGGTCGCGGCTCGGGGACGACGACAAGACCGCGTCACTGCTCATCCCCCTCGTCAGCCTTGGGTTTGGCACCCTCATCATCGCGGTGTCCCCAGGCGTCGACAGTAGCGGTGGGGGTGTAACGCTGCGAGGCGAACCTTTGTCGGCTTGCGCGCCGCCCGCCCCCTTGCTTTTGCTCCGTCCGCCACCGACGGAGGCAGCGCCGGAGATGCCCAGAGGACCGTGGGCACACGCCCGTGCGATGGGAGTGCTTCCGGTCGAGCGGCGCCTGTGGCTGCTGAAACTCACGTCGAGCGGTGGAGGCGGTACCAGCTGGCTTTGATTTCGAAGGGGGTCGTGCAGCGATACCGGCCGCGGCCGAGGCTCTGCCGGCGATGTGCGGTGGTGTTGCTGCTGCTGTTGCTGTTGTTGTTGCTGTTGTTGCTGCTGCTGCTGCTGTTGCTGTTGTTGCTGCTGCTGTTGCTGCGGTTGCTGCTGTTGTTGCTCCGTAGCACAGTGGAGGACATTCATGAGGTCGTCCGCGCACAGCACTTGTCGGAGGTACATCAGCAAGAGGTAGGAGTCAAGAACGCCGTCCGCGGGAAGAGAAAACCATGCCCGAGCGTGGCCCGGAAGGGCGCTCTCTTTCTGGTTGGCGCCCGCCTGCCCCGATCGCTCCGTGAAATACTCGCCACCGCCTGGTGAGGCTGGGATGTATCGAGAATGAGACCTGTCATCGCTGCCAGTCGTTACGCTGTTGGAGGACGGCCTGCGCGCGTGGTAGCTGTCGCCAAGGCCTCTCTTGGGGCTGCTGTTGTTGTCTCTCGCTGGTTCCGAGTTGGGGCCGGTTCGCATGAACTCAATGTCCGCAGCGGTAACCTGTTCGCATTTACGGATACAAAGCAAGACCGAGCAGCACGGGAAGCATTTCACAGAGAGCTCTAGGACCAAGAGTGAGAACAGGACCGACAGCACCTATTGTAAGATGATTACGTGCAACAAACGGTGCGCGTTGGTTGTATCGTAAGGGAGGTGCCATCAGGAACACCAAGCTCACAACGAGTGCGCACCCTAAGATGGCACTACTTGCGCCATTCAGGAGAAAGAAAAGAAGGCGATTAAGAGTTTCACAGAACGTACATGCAAGCGATTGTTCCTGAGAAGCTCCCGCGCCAGCGCCTGCCACGCCTGTTCGGACAGAGCGCGCTCTATCCTGCTGTCCAGGCTCAGCTTCAGGTCCTCTTGGACATCCTGCGGTTTTTCATGGCGATAGCAAGGCGTTTTGCGCAACGTAAACTTAGGGGTCGCGCGAAAATGGTAAGCGATCCTATCGACATAAACCACGCCAAACCACTCCTTCCGCAGCCCGCGGCCGAAATATCCGGCTATGACAAATACACGTACATGCGGTCGAGGCGGCAGCAGGCCGGACACAATATTCCAGTTGACACCCCCCTGCGTCTGCGATCACCCGCAAAAAAATCATCAAGTGCTGTTAGCGGGGAAACGAAGCGGCTAGCCGCACAGCGCAGTAGGCGGATCGAGCCCAGGGACGTTCTGAAGGTGGCCCACCTAGACCGCGGCAGGCGATACGAATGAATGGCAGCGCCAATACCTGGTCCACGCAAAAATGTACCCCTGTCAAGCACTACGCCTCCCCGCGCCGCGGGGCTTTCCGAGTATTCTGCTAAACCAGCTGGGTGGTCTTATTTACAGCAGTAAAAGGGTTAAGCTTACCTCGATGCCGTACACTTTCAGGTCGATCGCCTTGCACGGCGCATCATGTCCCGAACCTGTACCCACCCCTCCAACGGCATCCTGTGTGAGCAAAAGACCAACAGCCCATGAGAGGATGCGCCCCAGTGTCATGCAGGATGCAAATGACACGCGAAGGCAAACGTGGCTCAATCGTTATTGTTGGAGCTTGGAGATCGTTTTTGAGGGCGGCATGACACGAGTTCCGATCAGCGCGGAATAATCGTGTGTTGGTTTTTCAGAAAGCCCGCAATTTCTTGGTCCTACCGATTTGTCCCCAATATGGATTGTCTCCTTCGATTACAACTGTAGTCCCTCTCGGAAACTCTTATGACCAGTTTGCAGTTGCCTGGTGTGCGATCAACCAGTATCTCCTGTTTCAAGGGAATAAAACAGAGCGACAGGCAACAGCCCCTATGCCCTGCGTTGCAACTGGGGGAGGGTGTATCGCCCGCCCTCACTGGTCTACAATCGTGTACGGCGAGTGCCACTTCCGTTAATAATGCCTCCTATCTGTCGACGCCGTGAAAACCCCCGCCAATCGGGGCACGTTGGTGAACTGCCGCAGGAAGGAGAGGCAACAACAAGCGCCATGCACTCCGTCCATGTGCTTCGTTGCGCCCCTTCGCGATCACCCGTGTGTTCCTACTTTCGGCGTACACGCATTTTGTGGCAGCCTATCGCCGTATCGTGATATACGTGGGGCCCACGACTACCTGTGCGCCGCAAGCAGCCAGCCCGAAAAGCCAGGACCGACCGTGTGACTCCCCTGCCTACCTCCGAAAGGGTCATGTAGAAGACGTTCTGGTGCTTGTCTGGGTACACGTACAGCCCGGTCCTATCTTGCACCCGGCACCCCTGCAGCGTTTTCCCGGCCAAGTGCTGGAGCACGAGCTTCATCTGGAGCCGGTGGTTCATCGGAAACCTCCTGGAGTACTTGCACTCGCACTGCAGCTCTCCCACCCGAAACGCCTGCCCGAGCGTTCGCGGGGGAAAGCCACCCTGCTCAGCCGCCGCCGCCACTAGGGCTGAGCTGTTATCCCCACCGATTCCTCCATCGCCGATAGCCCAACCCCCGGCGGGGGTTCCGGAGGGGCTTCTACTAGCACGGCTGTCAACCAGCCCACTCGCGGTGGTTTGAAGGTCCAGCCCCAGCCCGATGCGACGAGACCCAGCATCATTCGTCGGTCGTCTCAGCGAAGCTACGCGCACATTCTCGTTCGGCGCCCCTGCGTGCGCCGTGCTCCCACCGTTGCCGCCGCCACCATCACCGCTGCTTGCGGTTAATCCCGGCGCAACAAACGCCGACGAAAGAGATGCGCCATAGCCTGTGGGGTCCCTTGTTGCCGCGGCCAACCCCGCAGACGACGGCGCCTGGGGGCTGGGGAACCCGCCCCGTCCGTCTACACTTCCGGCGCCCGGTGCGCTCGAGGGGTTCGGGTTGACCGTAACGTTAACCTTGAGCCAAGCGCGAGATGACGCGCTTCCTGGCCTGAGGCTGTCGCCAGCGTCGGCCAGCGGTGGTGGCGTTATGGAGGGAGAGGGGGGCTGGGGGATGAGGACCTCGCAAGCAACCTTGGACTCGATCAGGCTCTCCAGCAGCATGAGCTGGTTGACCTTTCGTGCCCTCGCGTGCAAACCCTGGGGCGTGGGTCCGTCGACCGGCGACGATGATGGTACGGACGGCAAAGCCACCGCGTAAGAGACGGACGAGGTGGAGGCGCGGCGGCAGAAAGACGATCGTAACGAAAGCAAACGACAAACAGACGACGACGAAGCGACAAAAGAGCACGCGGAGGTCAGGATTAGTGTTGGGTATCGTAAAGAGTACTTCCATATACCAACATCCAACGTGTTTTTACGTCGATCCCCTGCCATCTCCGTGTTTTGTTTGTGTCGATACTGAACGAAAGCTTCGATGCACTGGTATCGCATATCGTAATCGTGTCGATCACTGCTTTAGCTAATCGGCACAATATCGCATCGACTCCGAGCTCGATCCTACTTCGACATGCAATACTACAGTGGCTAGGATACAAGCGATCGCGTTGGAATAAGCGATCACCCGTCCACCGCAGCGCTCAAAGCGCTATGTACGCCGCAGGATGCGATGCTGCTGCTACTGCTGCTGATGCTTCAGTAACGCGTCATTGAGTTCGACGACGAGAGAGGACGCGAAAGTCGTCCAAGTACCCGTAGATGCCTCTCCTCTTGCGGTGGCATTAATCCTTTTAACGAGGCTCCCAAACGCCGTATTCGTTCGTTTACGGCCTAAAACCAGCACCAATATGTATATATATAAAGTATCTATATATCCGTCAACAGGGGGTGAGTATAACCGGTATGCACCCCAAGACTGCAAACTCACCCTTGTCAGCCCCGCCATAATCGCGTCCTTGTTGGCAGCTACCGCGCTTCCTCTGGGGTGGTAAAGGGAGACATTGACGTCGATCACGGCGATGCGGTACCCCACAGAATCAAGCGGGTAGGTACGCCGATGCACCCTCGGCGGTTCGGCGTCACCGTTGGCACAGCCGTTGGCGGCCGACAAACCGGAAGCAAGCATCGGCCACGAACGAGGGTCGTCGCCCGGGTCGCTCTCGCCCTCATCGACACGAACGATGGCCCAGTACGGGACCGTATAGTCGCCTACCTCACCCTGGCGACCACCCCGATTGTCGCCGCCGCCGCCGCCTCTCCCGTTGCCGCTGAAGCACCGCGGGGACCCGGGACCTCCCCGATCGGTTCCCGAAGCACCTTCCCCGCGCACCCCACTAGCGACGCTCGTAGCCGCGGCGAACGACGCCTGTTCCCCTCTCCCCTGCCCTATCCCACCAGTGACACTACCCCCCCCCATCCACGGGTAGCCCGTGGGAGCGCCAGCGGGCTGGGAATCAGCGGGGGGGCTACCCCGGTCCTCGACGACGAAAAACAGGGCATTCGCCGGCGGCGCTTCGAGGTCTAGCAGCTCAAATGCTGAGAAAGGCAACGCCTTCGCGGTGCCGCTAGAGGGCTGCTTTCCGTGCCGAAGGCTGGGGTGTTTCCCCCTGAGCAGCTCGCGGTCGAAGAACTCTCTCGCGCGCCAGACAGACCGCCGTCCTCGCGACCCCATGTCCGACGAGTGGTGGTCCGGCGAAATATCCACCATGAACTCTAGAGGGACCTGTGTCGCAGGCAGCGGCAGCAGAGAAAAACAAAGCGTGGTTGGGGGACGCGACGGGTGGCTGTGACAGTAGAGGCATGCCTACTTGCTCACCCCGTGAAAAAATAATTTCGCAGCCCACAGTTATCTTCCTTACCCCCCGACATGAGCCTTACGGCCCGGCTGCTCGGCCTGGCTTGGTTCAGCTCGGCCCGGCTCGGCCTGGTTCATCTCGACCTGGTTCAGCTCGTCCCGGCCCAGCTCGGCCTTGCCCGGCCGGTGCGCACAAGTAGTTGACCGCACCAGTGATTTACTCCAAGGGCGCACGCAGTCTACCAGCATCCCCGTCAGCGACCCACCACATCCTCTGCGCCCATGGTATCTACGCACCACCGAGACCGGCCGCAAAACAAACCGCTCACCAGAAAGTGTGTGACCTCTTCCGTGGGCATGGACTCAAGACACGTCCACACGTTCTGCAGGGCGGGGAGGGTGACCGGCATCCGTCGCTGGAGACACCGGAGGACCTCAGAGGAGTAAACCTTGTCCATGTGGCTCTTCAGTGCTGTCGTTAGCCGTGCAAGGGTGGGGTTGGTGACATGGTCACCACCACCATCGCCGCCGCGGCCACCGCCGCCGCCACTGCCGAAGTCGATGCCACCGACGTCGCCGGAGCTCAGGGTCCGCGGGCGAGAGTATTGCCCGAACCGAGGAATTGTCTGGAAGCAGAGCGGCCGGAAGAAACGGTCCCGCCCGGTTAAAAAACAAAAAATCACCCAGGGAAACATCAAACACGGTAATGAACGCTCTACGTACCTACTCAGAAACCGCAAAACAAAAACTATGCCAGGTATCTGTACTGTACACAGCATCGGCGTGGTAAACGAGGCGTTTAAGGTCTACTGTAAATATGTAAAAAATCACGCCTGTAAAACCACGTATCTACTGAAATCCCGAAACTATTTGGGCCCATTTCATGTATAAACTCTATACGAAGTATTCTACTGTAGTTGTGTTAAACGGGATACAAGAAGCAGCATGGGGCATCACACGTGCGATATATATCCACGAAAAGATGCCCAGAACAAGTAGAACAGCCAAGAGCGTAAACCGTCGATGAAACGAAAGTACTGTCGCCATCGCACTAAGTTTCCATGTATAGCCGACTTGCTGTTAGAGGACGGTCAAGCCTGCGCATTCCCTTCGTTCGATCGGTTTCATCCATCCGCTAAGCCTTGACAGAATAAAATGAACATGGCTCGAAAATTAGCCGCGCAAGCCGCAAGCGACATCTAACATACAGCTGCGCGGCATACACACTGCTCGCACCCCGACGGAATCTTCGGCAAGCGCTACGAGGCCCAACGACAATACCAGCAACCCCAACAAAAACCTATCCTCCCTCTCGAATAAAAAAAAACGAGCGTCAGTCACAACCGCACAACCCAAACCTGAACGGGGGAGAAGACGCCCGGTGTCAGCGATGTCTGCAAGTTCGCCGCGAGATCTCTGCCGCCGCCCCCCCCGCCAGGTGCTACGGTCTCGTCAAGACCACCCCGCCCATTCCTCCGAATACCGCCGCCGCTCGTGCCGCCGCCACCACCGCCACCGTTAACATTATCCCACGGCCATCCCGCCACAGGGTAAGTTGTCGCGAACATGCAAAGGTACGTCTGCGGCCCGCTCCCGCTGGTCCCGGCGACGAGGTTAGCCCTGTCCTCCTCGGCGGGCTCCTCCGTCCACGCGGAGGGGTTTGCCTCACACCGAGGGACAGCCTTGAGCGCGCGCGACAAGCTGTGGCGGGTGTCAACAACGTGGCCCTTCGTTTCCGGCCGCGGGCGAGACCGTCCGGCGGCGCTTGCGTCCCCTCCCCCCCCCCCACCGGCGACACCCCCATCGCCGCGACGGCTGCTACCCCCGTCCACGTCGATACTACCGCGCGTCTCGTGCACGCACTCGAAGCGCACGAACAGCGGGGGGTAAGCCGAGGCCGCGCCCAGCAGCGCAGCATTGGTCGGAGACGAAGCGTCGCGGCCTGCGCTGGAGTTGCCGCCGGACCCCTGTCTAGCCCGCCCCGGCGCTCGTTGCGCGCCCCCGTACCTCGCCACCTGCATCGCCCCCCGGCCCACACCCGTTTCACGAGATGCGGGCTCAATCAAGGTCCCCTGGCCGAGAGGCATGCGGGCGGAGGCCGCCATCGACGTTCCTTGGTGGGAAGGAGCCCGGAGGGGAGAGGCCGATTGGCGGCGTGCATGACTAGCTATCGTCGTGGTCATCGCACCAGCAGATGACGCTACCGGGACGAACGACGCTGGGCCCTGTGGTCGTAGAAAAGCATCGAAGAATTTTGTGTTTATAAAAAAAATAAACAAAAAAAGACATACCTCAGCTGTGAGACAGAAAAAAAAACGTCGAAACTCGTCTTTTGCAAGCTACTGCGTGTGATGATTCGACCGTGGGCGTGCTACGTGGGGGTTTTATATGACCTCGTGAAGGCGTACTTCGTATAGCTCGGTGGCTCGACTGGGTGATGGTATAAGGGTCAGCAGAACGACTTTAACAGACACGGTTAGCCTAAAACCATGCTGCGCACGGAAAAATGTATGAATAGTTAGGGGCAGGACGGCGCTGGGCAACAAGCCACGGCAGGCGAATGTATCGCCGTGGGGATTGCCACTCTGTTCCGATATACAAGGACCGTTTTTATTAAATATTAATATACAAAACGGCACTTACATGTCGAGCGAAGCCGCGCCGTTCGACCAAACAAAAACGGGGATTTTGTTTTTGTTTTTTGTGGTACGCATTCCACCACAACGCGACACAGCAGTTCCCCGACAGTTACAAATATACACCAGCGCTATACAGTTTTCTAGCGAGAGCTACGCTGTTACCCCGAACCTCAACAATGGCAGTAGTACACACCAGGTACATTTTGATCAAACCATGCACAGAAACTCCAGCAGATACGTTTGACGGGAGGGGGGGGGGGGGGGGGGGGGGGGGGGGGGGGGGGGGGGGGGGGGGGGGGGGGGGGTGTACGTGATTGATTTCGCGAAAGAGGAACGTGGAGGACGACGGTGGGGGTCGTCGTAATTATCTGATTTCGTGTACGAGGGACGCAATGTAGAAAAAAACATAAGGACAGCCGCCGACGGACAACCAGGGAAACTGGAGTTTTCTTTTTCCGGCGCTCGCAAACCAAAAGAAAGCGCCACCAGCTCTTGATTACAGCAAGATACTCATATGCTTCAGGGCTACCAAGCGTGACTGGAGTTTTTTTTTTTCCGGCGCTCGCCCACAACAACAAGAAAAAAAATGCACCACCAGATCCTGATTGTATGGCAAGAAACCCTTCAGGGCTATACCCGAGCGACTTCACACCGCAGTTGTAGATTGACTGCTGGTATGAAAGAAAAAAAAACCAAGATTTGACTGGTTAGGGGCCGGGGCGGGGGGGCAGGATGCGAGAAGGAGAGAGCCTAGTAGAGGCTGCGTTGTAATTTTTCTGGTCGGTGTCACTTACCTGTTGATCCGTCACACCACCCTCTTCTTCGGTGTTCCAGTAGATATAGTGGCTTGTGCCTGGGACCGGCCGCAGGTACCTTTTCGAGCGATAACGGGAGAGAGAGCGTGTTGAGCCGCGTTCACAAGCCTTCAAACTCCTGTCGGGAATACGTACACTATCGAAAGTTTCGATGTATACATCGAACTTTCGACATATCGTGAAGAACGCGTTTCCCCTCCAAGCCCTGGCACCCCCCCCCCCCCGTATTGTTTAACGCCAAACACTGAACGAAAAAAATCAACGCATCGACTATGGACACCGCGTCGACCTGATTTTTTTTTAGTTTATCCGGAACAGAAGTATACCTGCATGTTTTACTGTAGTACAATTTTCCTGCGTAGTGCAGACACTACGTATGTGAATGCAGACCCTGCACAACCTTTCACCACGGCAGGTGAGGAACTACATGATCCAGATCACGATCTATCTGTACAGGGTCTATCTATACATGATCTAAATCATGATATATCTGTAGATGATATAGATCATAATCTATCTGTAGATGATCTATCTGTAGATTAGATAGATCTGCCCGAGGTGTGAAACATTCGTACCAGCGAAGAAAAAAACGTTTTCGATACAGCAGCAGTATCTCGATTTCGTTTGCTGCTATGTGGCGGGCCCTCAACCCCTTAAAAACTGGTCCCACGTTTTTGGAGAAAAAATACTTGGAATTAGTGTAGGAAGTTTTTTTTTCAGTTCTGAATGGGAAACTAACCCAAGTGAAATCTCCATAAGGCAAGAACCGATCGAAAAAAACGAACAACTACAGCATCCACCGCTGCTTGGCTGGGAGATGATAAAACACGTGGCATCCGGAAGGACAACGCAAGCAGGCGTCCGTACGGCGCGGGTGCAGCCTGGTCCTACCCGTACCGCATTCGCACTCACAGCACTCGAGAGCGTGTGAGTTAGTGATAGCAGCATTTCGACGAAAATCGACGCGCAGCGGGGAATGCTGAAAAAACAAATCTGCGCGATCAAAACGAAGCCAGGCATGTACCAAGAGGGAAAAGGGAAGACACCTGTGCACACAGCTTGTCCAGAAGAAGCTGGGAAGTAACAGAGATGATTCAACAAGAAACATGAAAAAAAAACTCGTACGTAGACAGTTGTTGATCAGACCAAAACTATTATACCTGGTGGTCCCATTTTTTGTCGGTTGGTATGATAGACGCGTGCTACGATAGAGGTACGTAGCACCTTATTTTTGTTTTTGCTGAAACCGTTTCTGGATGTGACGGGAGGGGAGGGTGTACGCATGTCGTGCACGGCCGTAGTCGTATGTACGACCATAGACCCTCGCATCCCTACAATGCCGGGACGGAACACGTTGGGGTTCTCACCAACCATGCAGACATTGACGGGTGGAGGGGGGGGGTCTCCTTAACCCATTAATAACTGAAAAACTTATCCCATATTAATTCCAAGTAGTTTGTCCCAAATACGTGGGACCAGTTCTTAAGGGGTTGGTAACCCAAAACCGCCGGAATCGTCGGAATTTCATTCCTGTGGTAGCCGTGTTTTTCGTTGTATACTCAGGCCATGGGGTTGTTCGCGTACGTATGGTAGCACTTTTGTGTTCCTCCAAAACAAAAACAACAAATGGTATACGTACGCGTATGAGGTATATATATAAAGCTCCTCAAGTGACCACCGTCATTAAAACTAATGGTGCACCTCTACCTGTGGCATGCGTCGCTATCTCCGGGTCACAAAAGGGTTCACCTTGACCTCCACATCACCATGCAGGAAAACAACCACAGGGTGATCACAAGGGTGACCAACATTTCAACCGTGCTTCATGTTCATTGCCGCCCACCTTCCAAGAATTTCCGTGAACTCTACGTCGCACGCCTCCGGCGCCTCCGCTTGCCCAGAGCCAGGCTCTCTTTCGTCGTTCTCCTCGCCGTCGGCGTCCAGTGCAAGTCGGCGTAGCTTGGTGACGTTGATCTGCGGCATACGATCGATGGATACAGCGGTCCACGCGAAAAAAAAACTCGAGCTCAGCAACGGTGTGATGCTGTTCTGTCGGTATAGCTGTGCTATATGTTCAGTCACCGATGAATGCGGCGGTCCTATCTACGTCACATAATATAATATATCAGCAGCGGTGTGGTGCTGTGCTGTCAGTCTTGCTGCTATAATATATATATACAGTCACCCCCCAGAGGCTAAATAGAGCCAGTTCGGTCTTGCTACCTCCGATGTATGATAACACGTATATATACACACCGAGAGCTAGCCTAGCATTGATTGAAGGCATGGAAAACGCCACCATATCCCTAAAGAGCCGTTTACCGCCACCGAAAGCTAGCCCAGCATGTTCGCAATACCAAGGATGAACCACTGAGTCACTCAGTCAGCAAGCGGCTCAGTCCCCTATATTACGAACACAGCATTGAATGAAGGCATGAAAAATGCCACCATACCACTAGAAAAAACGCTTACCGCTGCCGCTAATATGTGCTCTCGTGGAGTGGCGCGGAATGGATGTGTAGCAGCTTGCAGTATAAACGTAGCACGACATGCGTCGTCTGCCCACCGCCCGCCTCAAAAGCGGCTCTTAGTAGGATGAAGCTCACCCTTCATGCGACTCGCCTGACACTTCACGTTTCGCTTCGCGCTTGGGGTGCAAGACGTGTCTGTCTGGTCGGTGAAAATCCGATGTTCTCCGTCCCGGCATTGTATATAGGGCTGCGAGGGCCTATGGTCATACGACTACAGCCATGCATGACATGAGTACACCCCCCTCCGCCCCCCCCCCCGTTTACTGGGCTCTAGGGGCGGTCCAGCGGCTAGGACACCAAGTACATGCAAATATCGTGTCTCACGAAGTTCACACTAAACAGTATACCACCCAAAGATAGCTGTTGGTGGTACTTTTAAGAAAAGTGCCACCAAAACCCTCCCCATCTGAGGCGAATTTCCGAGCCAAATTTGACTAATCCTACGGTATTTACACGCCTCAGGCAGGTAATCGATCCCCGCTTGACGATCTAGATATTTCAGGGCAAACATATCCCGGTCTGTATGATCTGTATGATCTGTACGATCTACCTCACGTTGCCGGCCTGGAGCCAAATAATCTGCATGACCTATTGATAGGACATGTTTCCATATCATCTGCATGACCTATTGATAGGGGACATGTTTCCATATAATCTGCATGACCTATTGATAGGACATGTTTCCATATCATCTGCATGGCCTATTGATAGGGGACATGTTTCCATATAATCTGCATGACCTATTGATAGGGGACATGTTTCCATATCATCTGCATGACCTATTGATAGGGGACATGATTCCATACAATCTGCATGGCTTATTGATAGGGGACATGTTTCCATATAATCTGCATGACCTATTGATAGGACATGTTTCCATATAATCTGCATGACCTATTGATAGGGGACACGTTTCCATATCATCTGCATGGCCTATTGATAGGGGACATGTTTCCATACAATCTGCATGGCCTATTGATAGGGGACATGTTTCCATACAATCTGCATGACCTATTGATCGAACATGTTTCCATAAAAGCTGCATGATCTGTTGATAGGACATGTTTCCTGGGTTGGGTATTTTACTATACAGGTACGAAGTATATATTGCACAACACTTCACAACTGCAGGTTAGGATGTAGACGGTTTATGTACACCGTGACGCGTCCCACGTATGAAGCATTTAACCATCTCGGCCCCATTCCTACTACTACAGTAGTATTAATGGTAATGATGGATACTATTTCATATATAAACGAGAATCGAGTTAATTACAATAACGGTAAACGAAAAATCAAATCGATACGATGTCGATAGTCGATACCATATATACGTCGAAAAAACTGGAAAAAACACGTTCAGTATCAGCACAGAAGAAGAAAAAAAACCCCGGAAATGCCGAAATGCCAGAGGGACCGATGGGCAAGACGCATTCGATACATCATATCGAAAGTTCGATATTTTTTACACCTCAGACAGATCATGATCTATCTATCTACAGTAGACCATCTACAGTAGGCCCTAACTTTCCGTTCGGATGAAGTATTGTGTAGGATCTGTGCAGATCTGTACAGTACAGATCCATCCCAGGAGACACGTCCAAGATCATGCAGGTTATACTGCTCCCACCCGGCAATGTGAGCTACATCATGCAGATCATAAATATATTATCATCTTCCCTGAAATATCTACATCACACGAGGGTGGATACCTCGAGAACTGCAATACATCGAAATTAAAATTTTCGCGGTCTCGATGGATCGAAGAACCTTGCGGGTGGTCTCGCCGATGCCTGGAGGACAAAAGATAGCGCGTTCGATACGACGATACATTCAAACTTTCGATACGACAATGTCGAAAAAATCGACATGATTTCCAACACGAATATCTATCACGGTACCCACTTTCTCTCTCTCACACATACACCACGCGCCCGCCCGCCCGCTCGCGTACTCGTACCTTGCAGGTGCTCTCGCCAATGCCTCAAGGACGAAAAAAAAACGCGTTCCACTCGACATATACATATCCAGCACTACCAATACCCCCACTCATTTTTCTCTCTCTCTCTCTCACGTGTATGCATAACACGCACACACGTACACACACGTACAGTACGTACCTTGTGGGTGGTCTCGCCAATTCCCGCCAAAGCAAAGGCGATGTCGCCGCTGCACAGCATCCGCCCTGCGCGCATGGCGACGTAGACCACCCGAAGGAACACTCTACGGTGGGCCAAGACAACCAGTCCCTGATATGCCCTGGCTACGTTACTGACTGGACCCCCCCTGGGGTCGTCTCCCCATCCGATCCTGGAGAGAAGGGGGGGGGGGGGGGGGGGGCGTACTCATCCCTCTTGTTGCTCCTGACCTTAGTTATTTGACATTGACCACGGGGATGGGGGGGGGGTACTTCATCTCTGATGGCATGGCGTACGTTCGATATGACCATAGAAGGGGGGGGGGGGGGACTGGGAGGGGAGCGGGGGTGGGGACGGGGGGGGGCGATGTGACTACATAATCGCATGGCCGGTACGTGAGGGGGGGAAGCGCAGGACGGGTGGCGGGGTGGTACTCATGTCCATGCATGGTCGTATAGCGAGGGGCGGAAGGGGAGAGGGGGAAACAAACGGAGGGTGGAGGGGTGGCCACCGGGTGTACTCCCATGTCCTGGCCATGGCGTAGTGAGGGGGGGAGGGACGGACGAGGGTGTTATTTAGACATGTAGGGCGGGAGGGGGGGGGGGGGGGGGGGCATGTCGTGCATGGCCGTAGTCGTATGGCCACAGACCGTCGCATCCCTACAATGCCGGGACGGAGCATGCCGGGTTTTCACCGACCAGCCAGACATTGGTTGCACCAAGCGCGGAGCGCCGTGAGGTGTTGGGCGAGTCGCATGAAAGGGGGGAAGAGAGGGGGGAGGGGAAGGGGAGAGGGGAGGAGGGGGGGGGTATGGACACGCGAAGTGCAGAATAAGGTGGGAAAAGGGGGCAAGGGGGTAATAATGAAATTATGCTGTACAGCATTCCCCTCGTCCGACCTTTATCAGACCCCCTAAATCACGATCTACTGTAGATAGGATGTTCATCGCAGACAGATCCCTGATTTTATACGATCTGCACGAGTCTACACGACGCTTGCCAGTTGGGGGTGTGTATGACACAGTTGTTGCGCAGTCGTACTGTTCGCTGGCTGGGAGCAGCCGGTATGAATACGGCTCTACAAGACGACAGCGAGACAATTGTTTAGCGATGAACTTCCCCACCACCAACATCTCAAAACGGGGCGAAAAATTAGGATCTGCTGTAAGTTGATGATCTAGATCACGATCTGTCTGATCTGCGCACGCACGACTTCAGTTTCGGTTTCAGCGTAGCGCACGAGGACGCCCGCCAAAAGAATACCGTGAAGCACGCCAACACGCAACATAACACCCCCCTCGGGGACAAGTTTCCAAGCCGATTGTCTTAGCAACCCGGTTGACGGAAATTCGTCTAGCGATGAGTCTATGGAGGAAGTATGTACGTCGTTCGTACATTTCCACAGCCTCCGTTTTCGTGGTGTGTGTCCTGTACCGTCCTCGTTTGGAAAAAATCGGGTCGGGAATTAATCCCAGGGGGGGTGGAGGTGTTCGTAATCTTGTGCGCGTTTTACTTTCTTTGTCCGCGGTTCTCTGCATGCAAGCCAAGCCGGACGCGGTATTTTGCCGAGGTGGGGCAGGGGACAATAGCGGTATAGTTCCATCATAAGAGCTAACCACAGCGCTTGCCCGAAGCAACGCATGCACACCTCATATCAAAGTCGCACAGGGCAAAAGGCGATCGCCTTCGCTGTCGCGGCTACGATAAATGTAAAACAAAAAAAAAAGCGCCATCAATTTTCCCTCTCCTATACAGACTCTTGCCACGAAAAACAATTACCGGAATTCTCTACAGAGCAAACCAAACAAAAACAAGGACGAAAATATCACCCCTCACCGACGTGAAGGCCTGAACGCCATTGCCTGGTGGTGGCTCTGGGGGATGTGCGCCATCAAGATGCTCCTGACGTCCTGCAGCATCGCGTTGTGCGGCTCAATCGGCAGCCCGAAGTCCTCCAGCCTCACCAGGAACAGGAACAGCCCCAGCGAGCCGTCCTCCCTGCCCTGCCTGCCGCCACCGCCCCCCTTCCTTCCCACCCCCGCCGCACCAGACCTCCTCCCCACCCGCTTCCACTTCTTCCGCTTCGCCCTCTGCTGCTCCAACCGCGAGGACAGGTCGTTCTTCCAGTTCTCAAGCGCCGGCAAGAACGTCAGTAGAATTGCGCCGTCTCCCACCGTGCGGGCGAACCAGCGCCCCCCCGTCGCCAACTCGTAGGGCAGCGACCCCGAGGCCCCGACTAGAGTCGGCCGCGACATCGACCTTCCAGGGCGCGGGGCGGGGGGCACCGTCGACTTGTTGCCGCCCATGGGGCCGGACGATCTGGACCCGTGCGAGCCCCTGCTCGAGGGGCGATTGGACGGCGGGTCCGGTGCCGAAGCGACCTTCAACATGCTTGGCGGGGCCAAATCGGTGAAGGAGATCACCCACGGGACGGACACGTTGAAGGTATCCTCGAGAACCTTCTCCAGCATACCGTGCATCTTGCGGAGTGAGCGGAGGGGAAGGCAGGGCAGGGCGGGGCAGGGCAGAGTGCAAGCGCGGGAGGGGTGACGGGGGGCACCGACCCCGTGTACGAGACACGAGGGAGGGAGGGAGGGAGGGAGGGAGGGAAGGAGAGACCACCACGTCAGTCATCCTCGAGCTGTGCACTGAGGGTATCGAGGCCCCCCAAGACATCTGAACAACGGCGTGTAGCACAGTGAGAGCGTGCCGAGGCCATCTCCTCGCACTCGACAAGCAGAGAGGTCACGCGCGATCGGCTGGCCATCAAAGCGGGGAAACTGCCATAGCGGCGGCGAAAAATACAGGCATTGGCACATAAGAGTAAGCGTGAACAACAAACAGTTTAATGCGAAAACACAAGTCTACCCGTGGTGGCAAAAACACAAAAGAGCAAGTGCCCCCCCACCTGCTTATTAGCCGAGGAGTCCCCCTCTTTCGCCTTCTCTCCCAAGCCTCGACAACCATCACCCCGAGTCGCGACACCGTTGTCGGCGGCGGCGGCAGCGGCGGCGACCGCGGCGTCCTGTCCGTCGTTGATGCACGCAACGGGTAGCACTTCGCACGTGGCGCAAAGTCGCACAGAAGGGCTACCTTTCCCTGCGGGCGACCCCCCCCCGCCGCTGTCCTCCTCCCCGAGTGCGTCTTGCTTACGGCCGCCGGGAGATCGTCCCTCTGTGCGAGCGCCCCCTGCCGCCGCCGCGACGCCTTCCGTCGTCGTCGGAAGCACTCCAATTTCGCCGCTATCTCTCCCGCGGTTGGGCAGCGTCGGTCTGAACAGCCTCGGCGACGGCGTGTTGTGAGAAGGCGGGGGCGGGGGCGGGGGCGGCAGCGACGGAGGCGCGTCCGCGAAGTGAAGCATGCGGAGAGGCGCTCGGCGCTGGTCGGCGTGCACCACCAGGTTTATGAGGCTCACGGGCACGACGACCTCCGACACAGAGTAGTCTGCGTCGTCCGCTTCGGTGCCGTCGTTGCTGAAGTACCGGTGCGTGGGCGGGGAAGACCCTCGCTGGTGGCCGCCCCAGCTTCCGGAGTCACGCCTGGCCAAGCCTTGCCCGCGCCGGCTCGCCTGACTGCTCATAGAGCTTTGGCTGGCGGCAGTCGCCTTGGTGACGGCAGCGGCGTGATCGTTCGCCCGAGCGGCGGGGGAAAGCGACGCGACGGTGTTGCACTTCTGGCGAAGGAAGATGTAACTGCCGAAGGCGGACAGGACGCGTAAATCCGCCCCACCCAGGTAGCTTATCAGGTTCCTGAAGAGTTTCTGGAGTATGTAGGCAGCGATCACGAGAGAAGCGGACACCGGTCCGGCAGCGAAGTAGAGGAGGGGGAGGAAAGGGGTGGCGGGGGGGTGTACTCATGTCGTGCACGGCCGTAGTCAAATGACCATAGACCCTCGCATCCCTACAATGCCGGGACGGAGCACGTTGGGTTTTCACCAACCAGGCAGACATTGCTTGCACCAAGCGCGAAGCGCCGTGAGGTATTGGGCGAGTCGCATGGAGGGTGAGCTGCATCCTGCTAAGAACCGCCTCTGAGGCGGACTTGCATATGGACGACAGCTTCAATGAGTTAATTTAATTTCTGGTGTGGCCACTTCCGGAGACAGCAATGGGTTTTACTATGTAACTGCCTCGCGGACGCCTTACCATATTAACACTACGTGATACGACAATTCCCCTTGTGCGGAGCAAAGGTTCTCCACCCCGCACAAATGATCTACTCGACCGCCAGCTTTGGTGACCGCCAAAAAAAAAAAAAAACGGCACCCTGGTTGTCTAGCTCACGCAGCGAATGGCGTGTTTTACAGCGTCGTTGCCAACCGATGCCAACCCAACCTATAAGTATATCATATATTTATAGGGGGGGGGGGGCGCATCAATATATCGCGGCTAGGAGGGGCGTAAATTACGCCTGAAACCCTACTACTGTAGTATGATTTGCTGGATGTTTTTGTTATTTTTTCTCCCGAAAAGTATGGCTGGTTTTCTTAGGGGACGCTTTCTTATATCAGAGGGGCGGCCATTCAACTTTGGGAGTGAAACCATTGTAGGTCAAGCTTGGGGCGAACGGGGGGGGGGGGGGGGGGGGTGAGGGGGGGGGGGGGGGGGGGGTGAACCAGACAGACAGGTTCAGGGCTTTATTGATAGAGATCACAGATAAATCTGTGACATCACATGAGTTGTAAAAAGTGTACACGGCCGCCTACTCCACACGCCTTCCGCCGACTCCACATGGCGCGAACCAAAAAAACAAGAAACAAGAAACGTGGATTAACACGAAAAACAAAAAAACAAATGAAAGCACCTGGTCAGATATCCAATGTGGACCGGTGCCGCCACCACTATCGCCGGAAGCGTCCTTTGCCCCAGGCTGTCGCTCAACCCGGACGTGCCCGTGCTGGGGCTCCATCAGGAGTTCCGTCCCGATTTTTCCCGGTCCCGCCTGCGAAACACCAAAGCGACAGGGACGAACCGCGGGCGTCCACAGTCAGTACAGTAGCGAGTGCGCTTTGGCCCATCTTCGACAAAAATGATTGATGCCTGGCAGTCCACAACAACCAACTCAACACTACATACGTAAAAATTCCGTTTTTTTTCCCAAGCGGTCGGGGTCAATAGAGGCAGGGTTAGGGGGTTTGAAGTCGAGTATACGTCAACCATTTTTTTTCGAAAGCTGGGTCAAGGGTCCATACCGCCCGTCCGCGTCCAAACGGCAACGCGGAGTAGACACGGCAGCACACAGGGGGGGGGGGAAGGGTACCAGTCACTAGCTAGCAACCCGCGTATCAATCTCTCTTCGCAGTATTGCGACGGGGAAATAGAAGACACTTCCTTGTCGGGAGGAAAAGGGGGGGAGTTTTCGGGCGGTGCGGCAAGGGGGACGGCATTACCACGGCATGGCAATCGAGGACGATAGCGCGCCGCGCTCGGCCCTCCTTCCCCCCACACGCTTCATGCTCTCGCTTCCCTTCGCTGGGCCCGCGGGCAGAGGCGATTGCGGTTCACTCTCAGCCGCTGCCGACCGAGCAGTGACACGAGCTACTCGCTAGTGTCAAATACCAATTATTTCCGTCGGGGATCACCGCTTCTCGACTTCCCGCGGCGCGTCCCTTTCCACGCCGTACCGCACCGGTCGTCGTTTCTGACAGCCGCCGCCAACGTTTTGTGACGGCTCGCAGAACGGCAGATTCAAAGGAAGCAAAACGATTTTCATATCCCGGAAGCGATAAAAGGACGAAAACCAACAACAACAACAACAACGCCAGATACCGCCCCCGCCAAAACCCTCTTCCGCCAAACTGACCGCCTTCCTACTCTACCGTATAAACACACGGGGGTGATAAAATAACGCACCCCGTGGGGCGAATTTCAGAGCCGAGTTTATAGAAAACCCCAGGGGGGCACATACAACGAAAACGATTTCCATCAACGCATCGGTCAGCGATTGCACCTTAAAACATTGTTTCATGGTCACGAAAAAAAGCTAGCTTGGAAATTCTCCCGAGAGGGTGTGTTATAATTATCACCCCGGGTGATACGCGGTACCAGGTAGGTATACACTGCCTCGGCGGCAACCGAACCGACCTCGAACACCCTGTACTGTAGGATCATTCTCATCGTCCGGGGTTCTGCCTCAGCTCCGCTCCCGAGCTGCGGACCGCCGCCGCCGCCGCCGCCGCCGCTGCCGGTCACGCCGTCACCGCCGCCACCGCCGCCGCCATCGGCCGACCCTTCGCCCGCAACCCCACGTCCGGTGATGCCCTTCCCGCCCGCCGGTTCGCCGCCCCTGCCGCTGCCCGTGCCGACACCTGCGCCCTTCCAGCAGTCTTCCTCGGGGACGACGCCGAGCGTGATCCTGACGCCCTTCACCATGAGGGCCTCGTTCTCCCGCCGTTCCACGAGGACGAACCCGTCCGCGCGTCGAGACCGCGTGAGCGAGTGTATCATTTTCCGCACGTACGTGGACCACGCGGGCGAGTCGAACCCGCCGCCGGCACCGCCCCCACCGCCCCCACCGCCGCCGCCTCCTCCTCCTCCTCCTCCTCCTCCTCCTGCAGCTGCTGCTGATGATGATGCTGCTGCCCCTCCAGAATCACAGTGGGGCGCAAACGTGGTCGATCCCGACCCTCCAAAGGACCAGTACCAGCGGCGCCGGCGCAGGTAGGACCCCACGTACTTCACGCGGGACGCGTCCGCGACACGCTCGGCGTGTCCCGACGCGAGCTCTTCCAGGTCGCCGCCGCTAAAGATGGGGCAGTTCGCCGCCGCCCACTCCACCGGGGCGGCGGCTTCCTTCGCCGTCTTCGGCAGCATGAGCTGGAAGAAAATGTTCGTCTCCAAGCCCGACAGCCCCGCGTTCACCTTGTGCACCAGGCCTTCCTTCAGCGTGAGCGCGGCGGAGACGCTCCGCAGGGGAGCGGGGCCCCCTGGGCGGCTACTGGCACCGCCACCACCGTCGCCACCGCCACCGCCACCGCCACCGCCACCGCCACCGCCGATGCCGCTGCCCCCGCCGGCGCTGCGAACCAAGGCAGCATGCCCTTCGCTTGCCGCGCGCATAAGGGGAATCGGGTACGGTTCGTCATCGTCCCCCAGTCCGTCATCCCCCTCGACGCCGCCGTTGCCGCCCCCCTCCGCTCCTTCGGCGCTTTCCTCCGCCATGCCCTCGACGGACGTACGTTGTTGCCCCCTTTCCCGCGCCGCCACCGCCGCCGCTGCCACCGCCGCTTTGCCCCCGCGCTTGCTGGCCCTAGCCTTGGGGGCGGTGGCAACGAGGCCGCCGGCGCTCCAGATTTTCTGCCGGAGGTCTATCATCACGCCCGCACGCCGGGCGGAATCCACGCCGAAGAAACCAACGTCCAGCACCGCGAGGGTAGGGGTTTTCCACCGGACCTGCGCGGCGACGGTGGCATCGCCGGCATCGCCGTAAAAATATTCGTTCGAGAAGGAGCGAGCGGCCATGTTGATTGGATTGGTTTCGACGCGGGGAAGGAGGCGTGCGGGCGCGGGTCAGGGCGGTGGAGTGGGGCGCGGGGGAGGGTATTTAACACAGGAACACTAAGCATGTTGCCAGTTCTCCCACCAATAAAAATATCAAGGATTCAAAGTGAAATGTACTTGCAAAAACCTTCAGCGTTTGCTCAAACGGCGCGCGTACAAGATAAATATGTTCGAAAAAAAGACAAAACACAAACAAAACACAAACGTAACCATACTTATACCAGGTGCCGTGCGAACAATTTAATATGGCCGTTATTATTTTATACGTACTACTTATTTAAATACGGAATCATTCTGTACAACGTTCCGATGGGTAGGGTAGGGTTTGGGCGTGTCTTAATCCATTCGACCGATTTGACTGACTAGAGCGGAACGAGATTATTCGCGTTCGTTCGTTCCATTCCATGCTGTTTTTGCGGTTTGTATCCGATCGACTTTCTAGGCACCCGATCCTGGAACAGGCCGCAACAGAAAGTAACCCATGAAATTTGCCTCGGGACTGTGCAGCTGGACTCTAGGACAGGGGTACCGTCACGTAGGCAGCGAGGAAAGCTTCACACGCAAATAGAGCGCCTGACATGCCTCAGACGAAGCAGTGCTAGCCGTCCAAGTGGCACCCTCGGGACAAATCTAGAAGTTATTATATCGCCGTTGCGGCTCCACGAGGTATCCTGGTGCACATATTATTATATCGCCGTCGCGGCTCGACGAGGTATCCTGGTGCTTCAGTGAACATCGATCCAGCGTTTCTGCCAGATATCTATCGCCACAGTCTCGTTCACCACCCGAATTTTCCCCTCGTGAGCCTCCTGTACAGGCTATGGCCGTATCGCGTGGCTCCTACCGCAGGCGAGACCTGTGGCGTCTGCACGTGCTCCATCGCGTGCTCCCATGTCGTCTCATTTTGCCCCATACCCTCGTGGGCCTCCCAGCAAAAAATGTCGCAACCAGTTGCAACACTTCCAGCACCAATCAACTGCCATAAATCTCGTTCCAAGTGGGCCGTTCGGTCCTGCTAAACAAGGATTTACTGTTTTGACAGATACGCTTCCTCTTTACACTTTTACGGACAGGGTGCGAACGCTTGGAATCTGTTCGCTTGATTTTTTCTCAACATCCAATCAGCACCACTTCTTCAGGCAAATCATATTACGTCCGTTCCGTTCCAATGCCCGCGGAGTGAAGTTAAGACACGCCCTTAGGGCCCGAATTAACGAGTATAAAATAAATTCAATTTGGAAAAAAATAAAATTCAAATTCGCTTTTCATTGGTCAACACACGCACCAGCACCAATTTTTATGCCCCAAGATCCTAATCTTTGGTGCTGGTGCGTGTGTTGACCAATGAAAAGCGGATTTGATTTTTTTTTTTCCAAATTGATTTTTTTTCTTCTTCGTTAAAACGGGCCCTTAGAGGCCGCGGTTGGGATACGGTTTATTGTTTCTTTTAGAGTAGAGCTATTTGCTTTTTCCGAACGAAAAATAAGCATATGAACGATATCTATCGGCCTCCGAGAGCGCAGCATTCACGATTTTTCGTTCCTTATTTGCATAGCTTTTCTCAGACAAAATTTCGAGGTTTTCGAACGTTTTCTGGCGACGGGGTGCACCAACCGGTTGGACACGCGAGGAGGAGGAGGGCTGCATGACGAACCACATGCGGGGGAGGCACCCTTGGTCGGTTCGAGGGCTGTTAGACAGAATCTCACACGCACACACGCACACACAGACATACACGCACGCGCGCACGCGCAGATGCACACAAAACACAAACACCATCACACAATCATCATACAAACACCTCCCCCCCCCAGCTTCGCGCTTGGTGCAATAAGCAATGCCTGCCTGGTTGGTGGAAAACCCGACGTGCTCCGTCCCGGCAATGTAGGGATGCGATGGTCTATCGTCATACGACTACGGCCACGCAGTACATGAGCACACCCCCCCATTTGACTACGGCCATGCATGACATGAGTACACCCCCCCTCCACACACATAGATGCATAAACACACACAACCAGGTGACATTCAACGAAAGCAGCAGCTTGCGCTTAAGGGGTATATGGTCACTTACGGAAGTCTACGGTCATACGACTACGGCCATGCATGACATGAGTACACCCACACACACATGTTTACAAACACACAAGCAGGTGGCATTCAGCGAATGCAGGCAGCTTGCCCTACTCATACTACTGTACGAGGACATATTACGCTGGTCCGCTGAAACATGATTGCGGACCACGGCACTTTTCACTGTACCCTTAATTCCTTAAGGGTAACGCCTACAGTAGCCGAAACCTCACCTTGAGGAGGGCAAACGCACCCCCCGGTCGGCGCCGCTCGTCTCCGTCTGCGCCGTGGGAGCCGGATGCCGTTACCGGCTTCCCCGAGGATGAGCCGTCGAGAGACAGCACCTGCAACGAGCGGCGGTTTCATGCGGAGGGGGGTCGTGGTGACGCGATCGCTCGAGACCCGCGCCCGCCACAGTATAGATAGGCTTTTACTCGCTGTCCATTATGTTCTTACTTCTATGGCTTTTGCTGAAAAAAGGAGCAACAACCAAAAATAACTGTGTCCCCTACGTATATACAGTAAGTTTCCCCCAGTTGGCCTTCAAGTATGCTCAAGTATGCTACTTGTACTGCTGTGCTCGAAAAAAAGAAGAAGCCCAAATCATGCTATTTTACGCTCCAAAAAGATGCCCATTTATGCTACTACTTGCACTACAGCAGTAGCTCGAAAGAAAAGCCCAAATGGTGCCATGGTTATGCTTTTACCAAAACGCGCAATGATTGTGCCGAAATAATTACGGGCAAGAATCGAGAAAAAGCCGAAAACAAAATTATATATAGGGCACCTTCAGAAACAGCCCATGCCACCATCGCGTGCACCACCTCTGACAGACGTCCTGCAGCAAAGTCTCTTTGCTGTCGGCGCGTCCAACGCCGCCCGTCGGCGGCTCCTGCGTATCTGGGGACGGCACAGCGCGGGCGCGGGCGCCTTGAAGGCATGCGCCAATGCCCCCAGAGCCACGCGAATCTCGGCCGTCTGTTCCGGGCGACCTGCTGCGAGCGGCTTCGCTCGGGCGTAAGCGTTGCCCCGCGTCGCCACCGCCGCTGCTCCCGCCCGCATGTGTCGCCCTTGTGGGCACTGTTGAGCCCGATTGCAGCATTGACTCGTCCGGTGTCTGGCGATGGCAAGCCGGGTCGGGCGGGGCGGGGGGGAAGCGTATCTTGGCCGATTGGCAGCCGAGGTCCTGTCGCCGACGCGGCGGAGGGACAGAGCCGGCGAGCCAGAGGGGGGTACTGATTTGTTTTGTTGCCTTTTGTAGTAGTTGAGGGAGGGGGGGATGGGGGGGTTATAGAGTGCCAAAACGGGTACGTAGCTATAAATAGGAAAGTACCTTTGTTCAGGATGCTTAGGGCTGGTACGTGACGTAACGCTTTTGACCGTAGGTACGGATGTGGGGATTAGGGGGATTAGGAGGTTGTAACTTACCCAGCACTGACACCCCTGCGTTCCTCACCCGGAGGTCGTACCACCGGGACCCGTGAGAGACAAGTCCCAAGGACCTTGATCCGGTCGCCCGCGCACAGACCAACCTCCCATCACACTCTGACATGCCAATCTGTCCCTAAATATAAAGACCGTTTGTATTGTAATATTTACTCCAAATGCTCCTTGTATGTCGGGACAGAGTGCGTTTTTTTTGTATGTTTCGTGTTCAGTACCTCTCCGCGGCTGTCGTATCATACGAGCGCTATAATGTTTTTTTGTTCGCTCCTTGAGGCTAGTTCTTACCCTGACGTTGGGGTCAAATTACGCGATTTTACCCCCGCACCCGCACCCCTCTTCCTACCCTTTATACTACTTCGCCTTGCATTCTGTTCTTTCTTTTCCATCGTCGTGCGTGAAGAACTGACAGCGCTCGTCGACTTGCTTCGCCGACTTGGTAATTTTCCCAAGGCGAGCGCTTTTAACGCGGTGTGACTATGTTCTCGACGTCGTGTGCAGTCAACAGACGCGCGCTGCACCGTGCCGACACAAAAACAAAGCGAGCCCAGACAAAGCAAGCGAGGTCCGAACCTACGACGATCGCCACAACAAATGTTGTGCCACGCCGTCACGCAAACAAAAGGACCCAAACAATTCAAAGCGAGGTTCGAACCTACTAATATACGATCGACACAAACAAGCACATACGAAGCACAAACGCTCCACAGCACCCGCCGCCGTCGCCGCCGCCGCCGCCGCCACCGCCACCGCACTACAACGCCAGACCGCTCCCGACCCCTGAGCAAAGCAAGCACGCTTGCAATCTGAAGCAACCTCCCGACGAGCGGGTATGCTGGTTGTTCGGGTTCCGACCCCTCGGCGACGCCCTAGAACGAAGCATCCGTCGCCTCTAGCTGAGGTCGGAGCGTTGACAATGACGCGTACCATCTCAATCAGCCCAAAACACGTCTCCCTCAATCGAGAGAGTCTTCGGTTGCTAGTTGAGGTTCTCGAGACCAGCTTGGGTGCGTCCAACAAGCAAGCAGGCTCTGCCCAAAACCTCGCACCACGCACAGGCCCTCGTTTTGGTAGACGCAAAATATAGCCGAAGAGTCATCACTCACTGTTCACACAGGCAAACCAAACCCGCGTGTTCAGACAAAAAAACAAAATCGCTCGCGGAGATCGAGAAAAATGTCGCAACACGGAACAGAAGACAACGAAACCTCCTCGGCAAACAAAAACACGCCAAGGCATCAGCGCGCGCGTGGCGCGTGTGAATAAAATTAAGACCCTGAGCTCCACTCGCCCGCGCCGTTTGCTCACAAGCACACACCTCATTTGCCAGCAGACCTCGGAATATGACCTCCATGTACTCCGTGTTGAAAAAGCGCAGCCACTCGGGCACGCTGATGCTTCCAAGCCAGAGGTAAGGCCGGCACCGCCGAGCGTCGAGTTTCCGCCCCCTGTTGGGGTAGCGGGAGTTCCCGAGGGGGGGCAGGGGAAAAAGGGGGNAGGGGGGGGGGGGGTATCCATGTCGTGCATGGCCGTAGTCGTATGACCATAGACCCTCGCATCCCGACAATGTCGGGACGGAGCACGTCGGGTTTCCACCGACCAGGCAGGCATTGCTTGCACCAAGCATGAAGCGCCGTAAGATCGGCGAGTCGCAGGAAGGGTGAGCTACATCCTACTAAGAACCGTTTGGGAGGCAGACTTTCTTGCATATGGATGACACCGTCTCGGTATAATTAAACAGGGGGGGGGAGTCTAGTTTTCCCCACCTCTCGCGATGATCCTGTCACGCCATCGTTGGTGCACCCAGAATAAAAACGTGGAGTGTAGGTGCTTTCCCCCTATATGGCAAGCCGTGTATCCTACAGCAACGATGCATCGTCATGATTTTAAACAGAAAAAAAAACCCAAAGGGAAAGACAGGCAAAAACATCCAGACCCGAAAGAAAGTACAGCTGCTACCCTCGCGTCGGAGCTCTTGCCTTTTCCAAAGCAAGACGCGCACAGAGGGTGGCCTTAGCGTGCGCGGGACGAACCCCCTTTGCCCTTCTCCTACAACCGTTGAAACAACAACAACAACAACAACAACAACAGAAACAACAACAACAACAACAACAACAACAACAACAACAACAACAACAACAACAATAACAGCAACAAAAATACACCTTTAGACGCATGCCACGGAAGGCAAGGCGTGCGCACCCAATATTTCTCTGAGGCTCGTCACTCCACGAGGTCTCCCTCCACCTGACCCCAAACACTGGCCTTTGTGAGAGAAAAAATGAGTTGGCTAACCCGATCAACAATCCCATTGCCCAGGGATGCATGCTGCGGTAGAGGTGCACCTAACTTTTCCTGAAGGTGAGATATTTTCACGTGATTATGGTATATACTGGTAGGAGCTCCGTCGTCCCTCCATTGAGGAGCCCCCCGTCAGTCAAAATACTTGTGACCCCAAACGTGGCGCAAGAAAAAAGGAAACCCCAGGGGTTGGGGTTGGGGTTGCCGCTGGGGTTGGGGTTGCAATTGCGGTTGGGGCTGAGATTGGGTTTGGGGTTGGGGCTGGGGCTGGGGCTGGGGTTGGGGTTGGGGTTGGGGTTGGGGTTGCGGTGGGGTTCGGGGTGGGGTGTGGGGTTGGGGTTAGGATTGGGGTTGGGGTTGGCGTGCGGCAGCACATGAGTGGTGGCGGGTGGGTCCACTGTTAAATAGGGACACGACAAGCAGAATATCTGAATAACGTTAGGGATAGGCTGGCGGGAGTTCGCAGTTACCTGGTGTGGAGGCTTGATGGTCCAGGTGGAGACGGGGCGGGAAGAGTCTGCGTCATCTTCTCTATGTCCACCAGCATCATGTCGCCCTGCAGTTGGCGCGCAGAGATAGACCGCAGAGCAAGGTTAACTCACAGTAGTAATACACATCATGTGAGCATAACAACAGGCGGGAGCAAGCGAGAGCTGCTGTGCTACCGCCGGGCCCGCCAACTCGCTTCGGAATCAAAGCAACGCCTCCTCTCCAGCTAACACGTGTCGGTGCGCCGATAGAAAAAGAAAAGCAGGTCTCCTAGAGAACCAGGTGCGGGAGGAGGGGTGGGGGTAGCCAGCAACCGACAGGGCAGAGGGATGCGCCGAAAAAAGCGAAACACCCATGCAAACGATACATCGCAGCTGGTGATTGAAACACAAAACAACAATACGTATATACCTTCAGCAAAAACAAAACTTATGCAAACGATATCGCAGCGGGTGAAATTAATCCTACAGTAGTACACTGTGAAAGAAGACAGGCAAAAAACAATACCCTGGTACGTACTCGTATACTTCGTCTACACGACGATTGTGCTGCAGCATTATGTACTTCCAAGCATAGCAAAAGCGGCAACAAGCCTAACCTGTTCTAGGCTCGTCAGGAACTCCTTGAGGCGTCGAGCTCCCCCACGCCCCCCGGCCTCGTCACCGCCTCGTTCGGACGACAGCGTCGACTTGAGGTCCGCCAGAAAGTGACGCGGGGCCATCACGTCAACGCTGACCTCCGCTTTTCCTGGCAGCGACAGGTTATGGTGGTCGCTCTGCCGGAGCGAGCGAACGTCAGGTCGGCAGGCGGACGGGGTATAGACGGAGCGGAGCGCTCTCATGTTCTCACATTAAATCACATCAATAATCCACCGTATCACCCGGGGGTGATAAGTTAACACGCCCCCTGGGACGAATTTCAGGGCCGATTTTCTCCCAAAAACATGCCTTAGTGGGGGCACACACAAACACACAACGAAAATGGTGGCTCTGTGTGGACATATTTCGTCGGTATTTTTTGCCATAGACGCGGTCGCTCGGCGTTTGCACCCCCTCTCCCCGTGGTCGAGAAAACCAGCTTGGAAACCCTTCCGAGGGGGGTGTGCTATCTTATCACCCCCGGGTGATAAATACAAGGTAGTTGCTGATATCACGTTCACTCATCGCCATAATCTAGTCCGGGGCCACGCGACAGGCGCCAATAACCTTGGAGTGGAAGTCAACACCCCACTTTATGTGGTTTTTAATTCGCTTAACTCAAGAAAATCGTACACCCCACGGGCAAGTAATAAAAGCGAAATCAGAAATCAGCGTTTAGGGTCACCTATGGCTGCCGGTGGGGGTGGACAGCATGGGGCATCACGCTTGACACACACACAAGCGACGCTAAGCAAACCGGGACAACACTTGTCTGCGCTACCTCAGCTTTAACGTTGGAAAGTTCACGCCTCAGGTTGTCAATACATACCGGCACCATCCATCACAGCGGAGCAGAGAGGAGCAGGGGCAAAGGGCTGTTTTTTAAGCTAGCGGCGGCCTATCGTGCACTGCTGTCGTTCTCACGGTAACCCATGGCCACAATGCAGTCCGTGGTCACAGAACAGGGGCGCGTGCTACGATAGAGGCTAGCACATTTTGGCTGAAATTATTTCGGATTCGGAATGACGGGGGCTCCTTAACCCATTCAGAACTGAAAAAAAAAAAATCCAATCTAATTCCAGGCAGTTTGCCCCCAAATTCGTGGGACCAGTTCTTAGGGGGTTTAACCCAAAATTGTCGGAAATGAATTCCTGCGTTGAACACAAATTTCGTTTTATACTTAAGGCCACGGAATTGTTCATCGGGCGGGTACGTAGCATTTTTTTTTTCGTCCAAACGCTGTTTTCGGTTGAGGTATAGAGCGCCTCAAGTGACCACCCTTAGAAGGCAAAAACATGGTGCACCTCTACCGTAGCGTGCGTCCCAGGCTCCAATCTACAGCAGCTTTGCTTTGATTGCACACAATGCCCCCCTTCGTCCGGTGCGGTGCGAACATGCAACAACAAATCTCCATGTGACGACCTCACACCAACCACTTTACAAACATCTTTACCAGGCCCTTCGAAATAGCGAAATAGCGGTCCAGCAGCATGAGAGTAGGTCGCTCCAGTTTCTGCAACTCAAAGTCGACGTGCGGGGGCTTGACTACGTAAACAGTGCCCGCGGTGGTGGCAGCAGAACCACCACCATCACCACCACCACCACCACCACCACCACCACCACCACTATTACCGCCACCATCGACCCCCACCACCACTACCGCCACCACCACCACCAGCCGCAGCACCATCGCATTAACTCCTCACGGCCCTCTATAGCAGTAGACTCCGCGGCGCATGAGCCACTACCCGGGACCCGGACACAAATTAAAACGGCATCCGCAGTAGCTCTGCGACACCCTGGCAGTTGACGATGCCGCCGCGGCGCAGTCGGCCTCAGCCGCAGCTACCACCGCTTTCGGCCTGAGCTACCCCTCCCGCGCCTGCCCGTCCGCCTGCCCAACCAAGACCCCGGCCCCCTTACCTTGAACTCCAAGGAGTAGTCGAGGCGTACATCTCTCCTCCAGGCCAAAGAGAACCGAATTCTCACTTCCACCCCACCGCCGCCGCCGACACCGGCAGTGCTGGCACTTATGCTCGCGGAGCGAGACCGCTTGCCGCCGCCGCCGCCGCTGCTCTTCAGCTTGAGCAGGAAAGGGCCCGTGCCGCCAGACTGGGCCCCCTCCCCTGGGCTGCCGACCACGAAGCCCTCGGGCGCATCCTTCAAGCTGTGGGGTGCAGGCAAAACGCGACCGTCCCGAGCAAAACCAGGGGTGTGGTGGTAGTGGTGGTGGGTTTGATAACGAGTGAAGGTGGTATCTCCGGCGATACGGTAACAGTCCACGGTACTCTACAGACCGGCCCCGCGGACTTGTTCAGCGTCTTCGAATATACGGCACGCGGCTTTAGCGAAATACTGAAAACTCAAACTTGGGAGCGAAAAAAGTCCCCATAACCGAGACCAGCCGGAATTAAACAGAACTCGACAAACCACTCACGTCCGTCGCGTAGCACGCACAAGCACACCGAGAGGCCCATCTAGGTCCCAGACTATCTCGCTCTGAAAAGCGACAACAAACAGAGCCCCAAAAACAACGCCAGATTTCTCCAGAGAACAGCACCTCTCAACTCGTGCTCGTGCCCCGAAGACCCCCGAAGACAACCCCCCCCCCCCCCCCCGGCTCGGTGTCTACTTGATTCAGTCCAATCAAATAAAAAAATTACCACGCGTAAAAAAAAACAAAAAAAACAATTGTGTCCCGAGTTCAACCACCGACCTGAAGAGCGTCTGTTCAACCAACCTGTCCCCACTGGGGTTCCTCGACGACTCGTCAGTGGCAGTGGCAGCGGCGGCGGCAGCGGCGGCGGCGGTGGCGGCGGCGGTGGCATCTGTAAATAGCGACGGCGGCTGCGGCTGCGGCGGTGGCGCTGCCTCCTTAACGCCCCTGCGGCTGGACGTTTCCGACACCGGCTGAGCTGGTACCGTTGCCGCCGCCGCCGCCCCGGGGACCGGGGCCGCCGTCCTCTGAGCGCTCCTGATTTTTGCTTCCTCGCCGGCCGCCCAAGCCGCCGCCGCGGCTGCAGAGGACGGCGTGTGGCGCGCCTTGGAGCCTCCCCCCCCTCGACGAAAGCCTTCCAGGGATCGCATTTCGATGTCCATCGGGCGGAAGCCCTCCGAGCAGCGCATCGCGAACACCCTCCGGAGGTTCGCGCGGTCCAGACTGCGCGAAAGTGTCACCGAGAAAAAAAGTATAAATCAGGTTCATGGCGCTGCACTTACAACCCTTTTCTCAACAGGGCTGTTCACGGTTCGGGTCAAACCTCGCGGGCCGGGTCGGGTCGGGTAAGGGCGGCCCGACCCGACCCGGCCCGACCCGACCCGTGAGAGCTTGAAAACCTCTTGACCCGACCCGACCCGGCTCGACACGTGAGACTGCAAAAACTTCCTGGTTCGTGAAGATCCCTGCTTTTTTACTACTGTAAACGTTATCCCGCACGTATTTCAAGTAGTCTGTCCACAAAACCGGTGCAGTTATCACGGAATAGCCGAGTGTTCGGGGCTCGGGTGCGTGGTGGAAGACAGCCGAATGTCATGTTTCCTCCCCTACCCGGACCATTAGTCTCTCGGCATGTCCCCCGCCCCCCCCTCCCTCCCGACGGGCAGGATCAAACATGTCTGCCCATTTTCTGTCGGGTGGTCGTGGCAGCACCAAAAATATTGAGCAACATATGACTGGTCATTTACTCGGGGCTCGGGGCCTCTCGCGCGTTACGACCTCTACGTCCCACCCACGGCAGCTTAAAAAAACAAATACGTACCGTGGGAAAACGCACCACCTTTTTTTCTATTTTATGCTTTGGAGGAAGGTGACCGTGTCTTCCGACGGTAGGATACATCGGGCGACTGATGCCGATATCGAACCGGCTTTGCAAAACGAGAAAAAAAAACAAGAAAAAAAAAACGCCTTCAACTGTTGCAGCCACCTACTATATACGTGAAAGCTGTACAGGAGCTTCGCCGGCGGCACATAATCACAAAAGGCCCACATCTACCTACCTTGCGTCTGAGTTATTTTCATGTTCCTTCTATGTATCCGCACAGCCGAGAGAAGTAAGTCTACTAACGACGTGTCTAACAACGGCGTTAGCCGCATCGACTTATGTGATCAGCTCCCGAAACAAAAAAAAGTGCAGCACGGCTCACTCTTTCACTCCCTTCACGCGCTCGACCGACGACAACTGCACCAAGAGTTTTTGTTACGTTACCTCCAGCCACGCTGCCGCTCTTTCGCCATGTAACGCCTTGCTGCAGCGTCGAACTCCCCGACAACGGGTCCTTCCAGGGCGCGGGCAGACGGCAAAACACACACACGCATGCACGCACGCACACACGCATACATACAAAAAGGACGGGAGCACACAGCACACCGTTTTGCGGCGGAGGGCGGGGCGGCGGCGGCGGCAGCGGCGGCGTAAAAAACGAAAAATAGTACGATTAGCCTCGGAAACGCCCAGCGGGCTCGGGGCGGCCAAATATACATCCATCAAAATCACTTACCACAAGAAAAACATCCCACCAAGATCGCAACGCAAGAAATACCCACCAACACGCGCCTCAGAAACATCCACAAAAACCATATACCCAATAATTTTCACTCATCAAAACACTCCAACCGCTGTTAGTAGCACACTGTCCGGAAGCGAATACCACGCTGTTCGAAAATGCAAGGACCAGTTGGGCACTCCTATTAATTATAAATACCCCTTTTATTTCCGGACAAAGCGGTACGCCGACTTCCACTGAGCGAGACGAAAAACAGTAGTAGTAGCCGGGAGGACAGACACGACGCATCGGCCGAAAATATGTCCCCCCACTTGTCCGCAGCCCGGTGAAAGCTCGTATACTGGTGGTGCCTCTGGTATACCTCGTACGTATACACGGAGTTATATATAACTCGTAAGCTGGCGTTTTTGTTTGAATGTGTTTTGTGTAGTATAATTAGCGGATACAGTACTACCTACACACACTCATTTTGTAGCCTAACCCAGCACAAGTGCAGCACAGCACGGCCCACCCCAGCACAGGTTGGGGACCTACCCAAGCTTTGACGTTTTTTTTTTCTCAAAGCCGTTGATTCTGGTGGCATCATATTGCGAACCTGAGAATTAAAAAAAAGGTACATTATATACCCCCTTTACCAATACAGTAGCATGACTCGCACCTCACCGTGCAGAGCTGTTCACGTTGGGAACCTGAGAAGAAACGTAACAAAAAAGAAGGTACAGCAGTACCCCCTCAAACGAAAAAGGTACCGTACCCCCCCCCGTGTACAACGGCATGACTCGCACCTCACCGTGCAGAGCGCGTCATGCCGGTGACCTGAGCAACATGAAAAAAAGGTGCAGTATCCCTTCTACAGCAGTAGCACGACCCACACCTCACCGCGCCACACAGCACAGCACAGCACAGCACAGCTACGCGCTACCGTATATAGCTAGCTCCAAGCGTACATTTGTTTTTACAAAAAGGCGTTTTTGGGGTGACTGATACATAATAGGGCTCCTCAAGCGAGGAGCTTCAGGAAACTGCATGCAGGTGCACCCCCCCCCCCCCCCGGCACACGCCCCCGCAACCCCCCCGGGGTATGAAAAGTGTCCGTCTCGTCCGCCTCTAAAATGCCTGTCCCTTCGTCGGGGCTCGAGCCGGTGCTGCCCCCCCCGGCCCCCACGCCTCCGCCGCGCCCGCCGCCGCCGCCGCCACTGCTACTACCGAAACCGCCCAACCCACTCCCGGCTGCGAGAGATTTAATCGAACTCTTCGGGTGAAGGGCGGGGTTGTGCCTTCGCAGCAGCCTTCTCGACACCTCGGTACTGAGGGGCGACGGGCGGAAGAGAGCACGCCGCTGGAACGCGGACGGGTTGAGGGGACGGTCCGACTAACATGGCATACGGTACGGTTCGGTTCGGTTCGGTACGGCGCGGAAAGAGGTGGGGTCGCGGGAGGGAGCCGGTGCCCCCGCCGGATGTGCACGCGCCAGAGCGGTCGCGGTCGCCGGCGGTGGAGCGGGTCCGGTTGGAGAGGGAGTACAAGAGAGATGTCGATGTCGCCATTGTCGTCATCGTCGTGAACAACAGCAGCAGCAGCAGCAGCAGCAGCAGCGTGGGTAGAGTAACAAGGGGTGGGCGCCATATGCAAACAAGAAATGGCAACGGCGATGCACGGGCGGAGCGCGAGGGAAGGAATCACACGGAGCGTTAAGGGTATGGACGGTAAGTAGTTGGCATAGAAACATCTCCGGTTTGTACAAGACAGAGCAAGCCTCAAGAAGTTCCCGTATGTTCGTCCCGGCAATAGTTCCAAACCCAACAGTATAACAGAACGCGCTCTCACAGTGTAACAACTCTATGATTTTCCTTATATTAATAGTTTATTTCGAGATCTCCTGTTTCAAGCCGTACAACGTCAACTATCTCACACCCACCGTATTCGTACGTTGATAGTGTGCTGTACTTTGTTTGATGGGGGAGATTAATATTCAGACTATCCAATCCGTTCTTGTTTTTTTTTCCGTTCTTCAACTTCAGAAATGTTGGGGTCTGTCTCGTGACCCACGAACTATATGAATCGTGCTGCAGATCGGTCACGCCTCAGACTGCTGATGAGACCGCGCGTGATCCTCAAATTATCATATATCGTTGTTCCTGGGTCCCACAAATGGCTGATCACCACGGGTCGAGTCAAACCTCGCGGGTCAGGTTCGGTCGGGTCGGGTAAGGGTGCCCCGAGCCGAGCCGACCCGACCCGAGTCGAGCCGGCAAGATCCGACCATTTGAAATTTTCTAGAGATATTGTGAGGGGGGACATGCCAAACATACGGGTACCCGGGTACTCGAACCCGCCGAGTACTCGGGGTTTCTAGAGATATTGTGAGGGGGGATATGCCAAACATACGGGCACCCGGGTACTCGAAACCCGCCGAGTACCCGGGTTTTGGTCACCCCCAAAACCCGCGGGTTTCAAGTCAAACCCGAACCCGTCATGGGTTTTACCCATCCGGGTTGTACCCGCCGGGTACCCGGGTTTCGGTCATCCGGGGTACACCTCTAGTATGTTCGGTCCAAAACAGCGACAAGCACCGCGCACCTGGCAGAGCGCCAGGCTTGGACCGTCCCCCGGCCCGCCGCCCCTCCACACGAGGTCCGCCGCCGCCGCTGCCGCCGCCGCCGCCGCCGCACCCCCACCCCCACCACCACCACCCGGCACAGCCTCGGGCGACACCGCCCCCCCCCCTCCCCCGGCACCACCTCCCTCGCCGAGCCCTGCCGCCGTTTCCTTGTCGAGAGTCTCCAGGTCGTAA
>MEHQ01000069.1:295355-331339 GCA_008828725.1 Saccharina japonica
CCCCCTCCCCCGGCACCACCTCCCTCGCCGAGCCCTGCCGCCGTTTCCTTGTCGAGAGTCTCCAGGTCGTAAAAAAATCCCCCCGTGACGCCGACCAAGTGCGCGAGTCCGTTCAGGTCGGGCACGCGGTGCTTCCTCGCGGCGGCGTAGCTTTCATCGTGGGGCGAGCAACCCCGCTCCCCCCCCCGGGCGGAGGCGTCGGGCCCTCCCCTCCTCCTCGAAGAGGCGGGGGCTAGCGCCCACCCCGCCGCCGTCGCCCCCACGCGATCGACCAGCAGGCACGAGATGGCGACATCGTGGCGGCAGAGGCGCATGGACAGGCCGTCGTAGTCCATGGGGGAGGGGTAGTCCGCGACCCCGTCTGTGACGATGAGGGCGATCGGCGCCGCGTCCAGGGGCAAGAACTTGAGCGCGAGCACCACCGCCCCGACCATCCCATCCAGCTGAGTTTTCTTGCGGGCCGAGGAGAAGGGGCGGGGGAAGGAGGAGGAGGACCAGTTCGGGGCCGTCGGCGGGGGGAACGGGACGCTGGCAGAGTTGGCACCGCTCCCCGAAGAGCGGCGACTGCTGCCCGCGGCCGCCGCCGCTACCACCGCCGCCGCATCCCTCTCCCTGCCCACTGATCGCGCGTACGCGTGCGCCTGCCCCGCCGTCGCCGCCGCACCTCCCGCCGCCCCGGGGGGGTTTCTCGGCCCAGGGGACGCTACATCGCTGTCCGAGGCAGCTTTGGGCGATGTTTCCACTCGATCGACCTCGTACACGAACCTTTCGGCAGGATAAACACGTGTTTTGAACATCCGCGAGAGTGCCAACAAAGAGGCGAGAACGGGAGGGGGGGAGGGGTGCGAGAGCGTGGGGTTGGACACTTGGAAGTTGGAGCGGGCGGGACTAGTCCCAACGGTATCGGTCAGCGGTGCGGGCCGGGGTGAAAAACAGGATGCGAGCTTCGTCCAGCTTCGCCTAGCAACTGCCGAGCCCCGCTGAGCTCCGGGTAGCTGCTAATAATATATACATACTATCTCGTAACGCATTCCCACCTACTCAGATGCCCTAAGAAGCACCAAGAGTACCACGAACAACGAGCCCAGCGCAGCGCCGCTAGGCGAGGGAATATTTCCAAGGGTACTCCCATTTTTCTAGACGCCCTATATATATATAGCGTGATAAAGCCCCCCAAGAGAGCGACCTACTTTATATAGCCTGATTGCCTCACCGGTTCTCCGCCTTTATCAGGGCTGCCGTCAGGAGCTGCCTCAGCTGGAGGAGGGCGGGTTCAGACTCCTCCATGCCCCCTCGAAGAAGGTATCCCTGAATCAAACACCACACCGCGTCCAACTTGTCGAGGCAGAGCAAAAGGCCAAGAGCGGCAAGGAGAGGGGCGGCGGTAGCGGTAGCGGTAGCGACGGCGGTGGCGGCGGCGGCGGCGGCGGTGGGTTTTATTTTATTTTATTGTATTACGCATGCAAGTTTTATAATTTACACGGCACCACACAATAAAACTACCTCAGCTCTCACTAGTACGGGGGACCTACCGTCACCAGGACCATTCACATACACAAAAAAAATATATATGTATTCCAGTATTTTTAATAAGCATACTTGGTCCTGATTACTACCTTCCCCCATAAAAGTGCCCTGCTTCACATAAGACACATACGGTGGGTACCCCGATTTAAAAGCGCCCCGTAAAAGAGGAACTCCCGCTGGTGGGTGCAACATTTGCAACTGTCGTCAACTGTGTGTGCTGGTGGGAACAAGAAACGTCGAACACGATGCAAGCAGTACCAAAAAAAGAGTCGGATCCCGTTTGTCGGATGGGACACGGAATTTCCGCCACACGAGGCTGAAAAGGAGCCCCCTGTATTTTTAGCACCGCGTAAATTATAAATCCGCCTCGCTCGTATCTAAAGATAATAAACATCAGCCGCTTTCGAGCTAGCTGTAGCCCGGCTCTACGACCGACCGCCGACCGAGAAACGTATGTACAACTCAGGACGGAGATATAACACTTGTTTGGGATCTGATGTCAACATCGAATGGTGCTCATATTTCCGGCCAGAGTGGTACCTGGAAATGTGATTATCTAAAGTCTCCAAAATTGACCAACGCACACAAATTGACGACAATCACAAATACCCTGCTTGCGCGAGTTCCTGTATAAACGGTACCAATACCACCGGTTTGTTCCTCCAGCGGAGCGGGCAAAAGAGAAAGCTTACGAAGCTCACCACAACTCCCACACATTTGTGTCGAGTGTCAATTATTTGCTCGGTTGTACATCACGACGGTGTTGCCGCGGGATATAGCGGCAGCACGAGCTGCAGCCACACGGTGGCGGCGGCGGCGGCGGCACAGGGAAGCACCCGCCGGCGGTTTCATGTGAGCGTCAACAACAACAACAACAACAACAAAATCGGAGCGTGACTACGCGGTCGTGATCGTATGTTATTCTGTCAGCGGATTCGGCGTTTGCAAGACTCGAAAACAAGGCGTTTCTGGTCTCTCGGGGCTCGGGGGCCACAAACAAACAAAAAAAACACCGTCTTGAGTCCCACCGGCGACTTCGTTTGCGCGAAACAGCGCAAGCGAGCAGGCGGTGTCGGCAGTGCTGGCGACGCCCCAACGGCGTCACACCCGCTAATTGTTGATTTTCCTCGCAAGCGGTGGTGGTGGGAAGAACAACTCAAACACGTTTACAAACTTCCTTGATGGGCGGGACAGGTGGGCGGCGGCAGTTTTGAAAAATAAAAAACCCGAGCATATTAATTAATTTCACTGAGGGGATTCGGGAGGGGACGGAGGGTGGAAGGCAGGGTTACCAGTCGCCCCCATACGACACACCGCAGTATGTCGAGGGCCCCTCTTCGCGAGAAGATACTTCCGGAGTGAACCGTAGGCCAAGGGCAAGGGTCAGGTAAGGGGGTACGACGGGCCGGCTCACCTCGTATGCGTAGGCTATGACAGACACGTACACCTCCCCGCCTACGCCCATCGAGGAGCTGCTCTTTCTCGCGTTTGCCATCGGCGCTACCAGTCCCTGGCGCGTCCGAAACGAGCGCACAGTATTGTGGCGTTTGGGGTGGGAGGGGCGAAGGGAGGGAGGGAGCGTACTCATTTGTTGCCTGCCTTAGTCATTTGACCATTGGCCACGCATCCCTTTCGAGGCGGAGGGAGGAACAACAAGATTTATTATGGTTATGCCCAAACAAGCACAGCAGAAGATAAAACACCAGAGAGCCCGTGTGTTGCAGCCTAACATAGCGACGCCATGACCCCAACGCCAAGAAAAACAACGCAAAACGAAAACCCGGTTGCGACACGCGGCGTCTCCACCCAACCCCAAACCAACCTGGATGTACTTCATCGTAGCGTCGATGACGAACTGAATCGGCATGCCCCACCACCTTTCCGTGCGCATGCTCGCGCTCAGGTCCACGCAGACCACCACTCGATACTTCCTGTTGGCGAACCACAAGACGGAGTTCGGCGACACGTCGAGCGCGACTCTGCCGCGGACGCGCCCCACAGCCGCCACCATACCGCCGCCGCTGCCACCACCACCAGCACCGGTGCCAGTGCCGGTGCCAGTGCCACCTGTGCCACCGCTACCGCCACCGCCTCCGCCACCACCACCCCCAACACTTTCAGCGAAGCTCGACTTACGCGGTGTACCGGGGCGGCTTTCGCCGCTGCTCGAACCGCCCCCGCCCCCGCCCCCGCCCCCCCCACCGCCACCGCCACCGCCCCCACCGCTACTCCAACCGGACGAAGCCTTCGCCCCGCTCCGCTGCCGCATCGATCGCCTCGACCCCGATGGCAGCGGCGAGGGGGAAGGGTCCGGTCGCTTGACCAACACATTGGCGTCAAGCAGGGTGAGGTCGTCACCAAAGTCGAAGGTTGCGGCCGGCGGTGTCGGGCTTGGCGGGGGGGTCAAGCTAGCCGAGGCCAATTCTGATGACGTAGACGATGGCGGTCTTTTCAGGGGATGGGATGGGATGGGATGGGATGGGATGGGATGGGACGGGGTGGGACGGGGTGGGATGGGATGCGATGCGATGGGGTGGGGTGGGGTGGGTTTGGGTGGGTTTGGGTGGGTTTGGGTACAATGGGGTTGGGTTGGGGTTGGGGGGAATGTCACACTCGCGTCCTGGTTTCGTACGCGCGATCGGCGCCACTGGCGGGCTGCTGCTAATCGGTCAGTCAAGAACAAGGTGCATCTCCAAAAGTTCAGCGAGGGAGGGGAGTCGACAAAGGCCGTACGCGTTACTGCTTGTGACGAGTCGTGGGTGCAATATAGTAGAAGGGCGGCGTACGTTTCCCTGGTGTTGCCCGACGAGTGGTAGGTGCAACATAGACGGGAGGCGTACGTTTCCACGGCATTGCCAGGCGCAGTTTCCCACGGAGGCTACCACGCTTACAGCTCACTAAATACGACGCCGTCCGTTGTCGTAGTGTTCTCAGGGAGCAAAGCTCCTCTGCGGTAACCGTGTACGGCGGCGACGAACAGAAGTTTGACAGGGTATTCACACACGCAGCTACTGTCTAAATTGTATGGCACGACGAAAAGACGTACACTACTGTAGCAAACCAAGAGCGGCGTATTTTTAGGCCCAATAACCACTACCTGAGTAACGCACGAAAACAAAACGCTCTCATATATACTCACATGAATAATCTGGTATATTGTACCCGTGGCATGTACTTAGTCTTTTAATCACTTTCAGGTAGCGAAGAGTAAGTAACTTAATAACCAAATAACCCGGGGGGGGGGCTACAACAGTGCTTGGTATCGATTTGCCCAGCTATTTCCAAGTACACTCGTCGCTTCGTCACTCGTCGCCGTAAAACAGCGCCCGGGGTGGAGGCATCACGCCCAATCCACCCCAGCGCCTCCCCCGCCTGCAGCTCCTAGAGCCTACCATCACAGACGTCGTATCGCCATTTGTACCGCTGGTACTCGCGCCTTACATATACTGCTGTCTGTGTAATATTTTACGAATATCAAAGCGTGCGAACCTTGTACAGTTTCAATAGAGGTCCCTCCATAGTTCTGGTATGCGGCAGCCATCAATGCCGGCACTGTAATAAAGGAGCACTACTCCGCACACTCTACCACACGGGTGGGTCTCATCTGTGCCAAACGATTCCACCGCGCACTATACACTATAGCGGGCAGCCGGCACTGCTCAACCGGCACTATAGAGTTGCACCCCGTCGGGTACCCGAGCTTTTCAGATATAACACCCGTACCCATGGCCGGGTACCCCCTTTTTTCAGGAACACGTACCCGGGTAGCGCGGGTACCCGGGTATCCGGGTACCCGGACAAAATACGGAGCTGTTCTATGGGATGAAAGAGGACATGCGCACAGGAAAGAGCGGATCAAAAATAGCATGAAATAAAGGGTACGTATTGATCTTGTGGCCGGGGTACTACCCGTCGGGTACCGGGGTAGTAGACGAACGGGGCACAACTCTACTCAAGAGGGACCACTACTGTCTGTACCTTGTTCTGGGTTGAATGGGGCGAGAGTGGAGGCGGTTGAGGTGCCACAGCCCCCTCTCGGCCACCCCGAAGCGCCGGGCGTCGTGCACGAGGATGAGGCACTCCTGGACACTCTGATCATCGGCGATGTGCCATATAGGTTGCAGCAGGAAAATACGAGATACGAAAATACAGCAGCAGCAAAACAGCATCAAACGGGAAGGTAAATGTTAATGTTTCCTGGGGGAAGCGCACATATAGCGCATGCCTGGAGAGAGTACGTACGCATCATAGGTACTCGTAGTTGGAGCAAGTACTAGTATATATAAGGGGCAAGTAATCTCTTTACGAAGTGACGGAAGGAAGCAACAAGAATTAAAGCTAAAAAAGCTCCCATCATCATCAGAAGTCGGGAGGTGCTCCCGACTGGACTGAGCCCCTTGCGGGTTCGCGCGCCCAAATCAAACATGCCTTATGGTTTATGGCCCTTATTGACAATCAAAATGATGTAATCTACCGTAGACCACGTATACCCAGAGCAGAACATCACGCGGACGGCCCATGCTCCACCATCGACCGCCCACCGCTGTCCATGCCGGTGCCGGTGATCAGGCGAGCAAGACTGTCAAGTTTGAACTTCACTTGCGGTACAACAACCCCACGAACAGATCAAGGCATATTTTTTGCTGAAACTTTGAACTTTGACACGCGTAGGAATCATGGCGTGGCCATAAATTTAACTTTAGAACGGACGTGTGGTCGGGTCTGGTGCTTGGCGCACGTCGAGTGCTGTGAGCCTCGCTTCATGATCCCGCGATCTCCACTCCGAGCGTACTGCACAGGCTCCCGCCGTTTGACTCTGTCTTGTGTCTGTCTGGGTGCATGCACAATATGAACGCAAATAGACAATGCCTCGACTTTGAACAAAGTGCAGGCAACCCATAGTTAGTAGCGCGCTCTGCAGGTGACACCCCCGAGAGAGAGTGCAAGAAGCAGCCACCACAACCTCCACGACTCACGTAGCTGGAAAGGTGAGCTACCTCCTACAACATGCACAGCAGCGCGCGGAGATATATCCAGCAGCGAGGGCTACGGCGGCGCGTATACTCCTCGATTTCGAAGAAGCGCCCGAAATAATCGAACAAGAATTGTTTGTCCAGCGTACAATACTCCTAGTACCTTTACTTCCTGGCGGATCTCTTCCGCAGGCACATGGTCGCTTGCAGTGCTGTAGGCTCGCATCGGGCTGCGGATGCCCTCCTCCATAGTCAGTGCAGCCGCGGGATCCGCATACGCATTGACGATGGAGATTTTTGCTGCTCTTTGCTTCCTTGATGCTGCGATACAGCCCCAGGTCGTGCTGGCCACCATAAATGCTAGGAACTCCCCTGTTTCGATTTTCGTTCTTGAACTTGACTTGCCTTCCCGTGGTAGTACCCCCGGCCACCTCGGCAACCTCTTTGCGCCAGTCATACTCCCCGACTGATGGAACCGTTTGGGTTTGAGTCCGGGCCGAGCCGCGCGATGTCGACGTTCAAATCGCACGAGGAGAGTTATCACCGCTGCTCGCAGGCGGTCAACAGACACATCAATGGGTTGCAGCTTGGAAAGGTCGAGGCGGTCGCAGCGATCAACCTCCCCGTCGACCTCGAAGAGGCGGAGCAGCACGTGAGAAACAAGCCACCCACCGGAGCTTCGGTGTAGAGCTCGTACTGCTGCTGTAGCTACGTGTGTTCCAGACTGAGTACTGCCGCACGTGAAACCTTAACTTTTCCCCGTGCCGGCCTTTGCTTCTCCTTTGTCGGGTTGGTTTGTAAGTGAGTTTCCTTGTTTTTCCCACCATGTCCGGAAATGTAAGGGCCGTTTTGATATTTATATTAATAACCAAACGGTCCTTATATTTCCGGACGAATTGGTAGCTTGCAGCAACTCTCCGCTATGATAAGCACACACAGCAGCAGCAGGCCGGTTACCGGTACGTACGAGGCACACTGGAATCAGGCTGTCTACGTTATAGGGGCGGTGCGGCGGGCGGAAGGACGAAGAATGTCCCGAGCGAGAGGCTATTCGTGCGGCATTCAGGGCGGAGGGAATAGCCCACCAAAGGATAGCCGAGGGTGTGATGCTACCCCCCCCCCCCCCGCCGCTGCCGCCGCCGCCGCCGCCGTTTTACCACTACTCTGTAGTTCTCAGCCCATGACGATCGCTTGACACGTGCCGGTACAGCAGAGTAGCTTGTCCGCCGATGACGGACGACCGATGGTGCGCCGCTTTTTCTCCGCAGTTTTTCGCTGTTTTTCGCTGCGTACGTACGAGTATGTACTCGTTAGACTACTCGTGTTACATACTGCTGCTGTATTTATGTGTTTATTTGTCGTCCATCCATAGGACGTGTTTTCATATTCATATTTTCCCGGCGATTTCTGGTTGTAGTCTGCTGCTCCCCTTCTTAACCCCCTAAGAACCCGTCCCCCGTTTTTGGGGACAAACTACTTGGAATTGGTGTGGGACATTTTTTTCGGTTCTAAAGACACGCCATACATACCGGCACCTCCTGGTACAAAGCATGCTGTCTCTGGTGTCTCAGTGCTTCGCCGTCGTGTTTCCTTATACCAGGTACATATATACCAGGTAGTAGAGTACCATACGCGGACGTACTCACAACAGCATTAACATTGCAACGCCTCTTCTCGAGACCCCGTGCTCGAACCGCAATCCATTCAGTATTCAGTGTCTGATCACGTGTGTAACGTGTCGTACAGGTAACTGATATCGATCGGTTGCATTTTGCATTAATTCCTGGAAGCTCTTGTGTCGCTGCAGAATATACATGCTATCGCTCATCATGCGGCGGGTGGTTTGTTCAGAGCTCCCGCAGAGCGTTCCAGCAGCAGCAACAACAGCAACAAGTGCAGTCCGTATTATGTCGTACGTAGCTGCGGGCAGGGGTTACCCCCCCCCACGTTGAGGTTGATAAAGCCACCGAGTACCTCATATCTACCCACGTGTCGTCGTATACGGTAGCGCGGAGGGGGGGGGGCAGTGCAGACTGAGTGTCCGCGAAACACGAACATGAACGGATGGTCGCAAAATCGTTTTTTTTTCAAATGTGGTACTGCACAATCGATAAACGGAACAAAACAAGCACAACCAGTAAACGGAGCAAACATTATTCAGGTATATATTGACGGTGTGACAGCATAAGTCTACAGCTCTTTGAGTGTCTCGGGAGTCGGGAGGGCTACTTTTTTTCTGCACAAGTTTGTTTCTTACGATTATGTGCCGACAGCAGTGTGTAACTCGTACTGCTACACCAGTACTGTACTATTAATATTAATACCAGAGATATACAGGAAGTAGTATACCGAAAGTGTTTTTTCTTACGACGATATGCCGGCACTCTACAGCAATAGCTCGTGCTTGAAGTAGCAGTAGTGGTATAAAACAAAAGGCGTTGAGCAATATGTACGAGAAAACACAACAGCAGTGACAAAGTCAGTGCTACTTTTTCGTCGCGAAGACAGACTCGTTTTTGTGTATCCTGCTCTACGTAACACAGCACAGTTGTGTAGAAAGTAGCTTGTACTGCGACAAGCGTACCATGTAGTATAGCTAACATGCAAGGGGCTTCGTGTACCGGTCACAAGGAAGAATGGAACGGAACAGGTCATCAAAAAAAATAGGTGCAGACAGGCGACTTGCAGATGCCAAGAGTTGCATGCCCCAGGAAAACAATTCGGACGCCGCATGCATGTACGTACATACATACCAGGTACTTCTTTCGATATGTTCGAAAGAGAAAGCATAGCACGGCACAGCACCACACGACAGGGCACTGCTGTTGCGCTGTTGAGCTGAGCTGAGCTGGGTGTGATTTGCGAAAAAACGAGAGAAAAAAAAGACAAACACAAAGCATGAAGCACGCAAAGAAAACTAGGAAGGTTCCCCAAAGGCTCGTCGGCAATTATGGGCTGAGAGTGGCGGAGAGATGGGGGAGAATATACGGAGCGAGACAACTCAGCTGGGGTAGTCAAAGTAAACCAAGTCGATAACGGATGGATGTGTTGAGCAATCCACAATCCACAAGACTTCAAAATCACAGCAAGAACAACTCGTGATACTTGCTGTTTCATCGCGAAGACAGGGCAATTTTGCGTGAATCCCTACTGATAGCTACGTATGTTGCAAATCGAACGCGACAGGTGAAGGGGATGGAGATCGAGGTCCGCTCGATGAAGGGGAGCGAGAGACGTCAGTGCCAGAGCCGGGCGAACCAGTGCCGAGCGGACCTGAAATCCTTGCGCAAGAGTATAGAACAGGTGCGGGAAAAGAGCTGGTACGAGTATTGGTATTGATATATTGTAGTGCTATTACTACTCGTAAGTATTATATGCATACGTATATACTACCGGTATTAATACTGCTGCTGCTGCTACGGCGTATGGTCACCTCCACTGGTGCTCCTACTGCTGCTACGTACGACGTACTGCTATATACTTATGGCTATTCCTATAATACTATTAATACGTGCTGCTACTTACTCGTACTACTGCTTCGTACCAGGTATACTATTACCACTACTTTCACTTACTGCCACTTATTTTACGTACTACACTTGCACCACTACAATTACTACTCCTATATACCTATCAATAATTGTGCTACTTTTATCGTACTATTACGCAGGACCATATTAAATAGGACCAAATATTGTTACGAAGTAAAAATAGGTAAACATACAGTTTTTTTTTTGTCTGTACCGTAGGTCCCATATTTCCTATGGTTCCCCGTAATATGACTTAACCTGGTATGAATTACGCTGTAACATACTAAATGAGACGTGGCCGCAATTTGGGTAGACGCCCATGGTGCCACGGAGTCTTCCCCTCCGCCTTGCCCTTGTTGCGCTCAAGAACACGCCGCGTTCCGGTTCAGTAACGCCGTACCGGTTCAGAAAACCTAAGCACGCTTCGACATACAACAAGTGTTTTGCAAAGCTGAATATGAATCACTCAGTCGGTCGCACTCACAGCTGACGTAGGGGTCGTTAAAATAGTGCCACACCTCCGACACATATCATATAGATCATTCCCACTCAATGACCTATAAGCAGTAGACCTTTCAAGGCAGATCTATTCCCGATCTTGTAGGATCTGTGTTGCCGGGTGGGGACCCGTATAATCTGCATGATCTACAGCGCACAGTAGGGCATGTTTTTTCTGGGTTGGGTATGTACCTCTCTGTGCAGATCCCGCACAACCTCTCGCAACGGCAGGTGAGGAACTAGATGATCTACTGTAGACAGAGATAGGGAGATAGATAGGTAGATAGATAGATGCATAGATGGATAGATAGATAGATATATAGATAGATGCATAGATGGATAGATAGATATTTAATAGATAGATAGATAGATCATGATCTGTCTGTCTGAGGTGTGAATCGAAAAAAAAAATGGCACAAAATGACAGAAGATGCGAGCGATGCGAAACCTCTTCTGTGCGACTATATATCATAATCATGTGTGCATGGTGTCAGCGCGAACACAGCGACGCAACGAAAATAAGACGAATCGGGGTTTCCGTGCGGCAGGCGGGACAGAGGGCCCAGGCCGAAGAGCTCATGCGTCGGGGCGGGGGGTTAGGGGGAGGGGCAGGCAGCGCGAATTCTGACTGGCCAAGCAGCGGCGGCGGGGGCGGCGAAGGTTTTGGCGGGCTGGGCCCGGATCTCGCGCAGCAAAGTCTCGCTAGGTGAGTACGTACAGGTGTATACGTCCGGTAATTTAAGAAGTATTTGGATATCACTGCCTGTGTATTATGAATATCCCGAAGGGTTCGGAAACATCCTTACATTTCCGGACCGATTTGTACTTGGTACTGTTTTTGTTGCTGTTGCGTTTTTTGCTTCACATTCGTGTGTTGGCGCGGCGTTGTGATAGGGACAGGCCAGGCACGCACACTATTAATACTATTTTTTACTTTTTGACTACTTTAAATTCTTCGCTAGTCATTATCAATAGTATATAAATTATTGTGTATACCGTAAATCCTTACCTGGTATTTACTATATGGTCCCTCGTAATAACTTTCCCTCCTAATTCCATATCAGCACACGCACCAATTTAATATGTTTAGTTGTCATTCACGAGGGGCTGATAGTAACCATAGCCCACTATGGTATTCTTTATCTCTGTTGCGGATCACTTAATGTAAGTACTGGATTGGATGAGGCCTCCTTCGCCGGCAGGGGGTCCTCGGCCGCGGATATACTATCCGCACTGAAGGTGCCTTCGCCGAGGTGCCTTCAGCGCGACAGCATTTCCTGGAAATGATCGCAACAACTTGAAAATACTCATTGTAGGGTGGGTGGGATGGTCTTAAATTTTTCCCTCGTTCGTCGTATTTTATCGAGGTTCACGGGGAGACGAGGCGCAAGTGACGTTAATCTCATCGAAGGTGTGGTTCCAATGTGTGTTCCAAATTTTGGAACTATATTCTTAATTGTCGATATTACTATGGTATTATTTCTCTGTTGCGGATCACTTAATGCAAGTATTGGATGGGATGAGGCCTCCTGCGCCGGCCTGTGGTCCCACCCAAACTTCGAACTTCCTTACTGACCACTGGCGTGGAGTCCTGTTACTTCACCTCACCCTAACTTACGTTATTTGAAGCAAATACCTCCGTATCCCCGTGCCACTTTTCCCCTTATGTTTGCACACCATATTTTATGATGATTTCTGGTTTCTGCTGCATGTCCCCCCGCAATAGTGTCGTTGACAACCTCCCGCCCCCCCCTCTCGCGTGATCGTGCCCGGCGGCGGCAGGAGTCGCTTGAGTCTGCTGGACTCTCGGCGGGTGCTCGAAGAGACGGAGGGGATCGGCCGGGGGGTCGTGGGCGATCTGGAGTCGCAGCGCGAGTCCCTCCTCCGCTCGCGCGCGAGCGTCCGCGGCGCCGAAGGCGCCGCCACGAGCGCGCGGCGCCTGCTGCGATCCATCTCTCGGAAGGACCTCAGGCACCGCTTGTGTCTCTACCTCATCATCTTGAGTCTGAGCGTAGCGATCGTTGTCGTCCTGTACTTGAAGATTAGACGCCGTCTCAAGTAGGGGCCGTCCGCGGCGGGGGGGGGAGGTGGGTGTTAGGCAACCACTTGACCCCGCGGACTAGACACCGACTGCCTTTTGTTATTTTTTGGTGCCAAGGCGGCGCCGCCGAGCAAGTTGTTGTGCGTGCGCTGGTCTCTGTCGTAGCCGGGTTTGGCGAGGTTTTACCGGAGCAGGTTGGGGGTGGAAGGGGGAGAAAAGGGGATAATGTTTTGAGGTCGGGGGGGGGGGAGTTGCTCTGTAGTGAGATGGATTATTTTGCACTGTGGCGCAGACTAAAAACGCCCTGTTATCCTAGCGCAGACACACGAGACGCTGTACCGGGCGCACACACGAAACAATACCAGCCTGGTGCTGTGCCGCGTATATAGTTCCATGGTGTCGTGGGTACCGGAGGGTTGAAGACGGAGTTCACCCTTTGGGGAGGCCGGGGTATAGCGGCCAAATAAACACGAGAAGCGCGATCTCCCTAAACCTTCTGGTGGGAAAGCGCAACAGGAAGAATAGTTTGATTTTGCTTTGCGCGCGCCCATCGTCGTCGTACAAAGTGGTTTTTGTATCGTATCAATAGTTGGGACACCCGTCCCCACGACCCAGCAGAGGTCGGCCTGCTTCGTTTTCCCCTGATCCAGCAGAGCTCGGCTTGCTTCGTGTTTTGGCTCCGATGTTTTGAAACGTCGTCACCGTTCCGTCAGTGTGTTCTCCCTTTTGAAAGCCTCCGCCAGAAAACGACGCTGATTGAGTGGAACGTTGTTCAGAGGACCAAAAAGGAGACCAAAAGAGGTGCACCAGTAGGAGCAGTTAACTGCGTACAGCAGAGCAGGGAACACAACAGTCATTACTAACTGCGTGGAGCAGCATTTTGTTGACGAGGTGGCTGGCCCAGACTTGATTTGGAAGCCATCCACCATGCCATTCTTCACCCTTTTTTTTAATCGGGTAGTGGAGCGGGAGAGTATCGGCCGCGCTGATTGGTTCACCCTCTCCCGTATATTCGAGGGGTGGCCGCCGACGCCCGCGGGATGGAGCTGTTGCACTTTGGTTGGCGTTGGAGAAGGTAGAGAGTCGTGCCCTGCACACAACATGCACATTGAGTGATGTCTGGACTGTTTTGTTTTAGCATTGCTGTAGGGTAGGAGTTAGTTTCCATGACGTTTTTTTTTTAGGATTGCTGGAGGAGGCGCTTTTCATGGCGTTTTTTTTAGGACTGCCGTACGCACGTGGGTGTTTTTCGTGGCCGAAGTGTGTATGTGGTGGTGTTGACTTCGTACGATATAGCGCACAAGGGGTGGCCTATCTTCCCGCGAGGCGGCTTTGCGGAGATTGCCACACGGGTAGGTGTTACTGTAGTGCCCACGTCGAGCCGTAGACGCGGGGTTATCGTAGGCATCGCGCGTATCAAATCAAACTAATGTATATACTGAAAAATTAACCGTACCAGGTATAATACTTTTACCTGGTACTGCTGTATTCCTTCTTCTTTTTTGCTTGTTTCTTGGTCATCCTTTTCATTATTTTTACTTTCCGCTCTTGTGTCAAGGTTACGGCGTCATGGACTCCGGTATGATTTGCGCCCATTCCCATCATTCCATGCCTATGCGCGGCGACACATTATCGTGAATCGTGTCCATTTCAACGCGCTCTGTTTCAGGCCGTGAAATTTCCATTTCGGATCAGGCATTTTATACATACGGGTGGCTCCTGGGAGTGGTAACGAGGTAGAGAAGGGCATGGGCTCCATTCCACATAATAGCGTTGGTCCGGATAACCTCTTTTGTGCTGCATCCCAGGTTTCGGAATTAGAGATGAGTCGGTAGTTGCCGCAGTAGAAGGGAAGCACCCGTACGTTTCGGGGAAATGTGACTTGGAACTGGTATAATAAGAGTTGCATCTCTGCCGTGTAGAGAACAAGGTGGGAAAGAAGGCCTATTTGTGCCTGGAAAAAAATTGATACATGGTCCACGGAACAAATCTTGTTGCTGCTGCTGCTGCTGCTTATGTTGTTGCCGCCGGTATGGCCGCTAACTGCTGCTGCTGCTGCAACTGCCGCTGGTTGTACAAGGCCCAACCACTACGCGGGCGAAAGGCAAATAGCGCTGCGCTGGAGACAGGAGAGCAAATAGTCCATTAACACACATGTTGCCGCTGCCACTGCGCGCGCGCGGGCCCACCACCACACGAGCGCAACGCGAACAACGCTGTGCTGGCGATTTCAGGGTGCCAGCCGGCTTCTGGCCCCAATTGATCAACTACCTCCCTCCGTCGCGAAGCTTGTAATACGGGATGTAGGGGGTGTGGGTGTGGTCTTCACATTAAATCGTTTTTTCCCACTCATCGGCATCCAGCACACCCAAGAGTATCCGCGGTGATTCTTCATGCTAGAGAGATATCAGCTCTGTGGCCACAAACTATTGTACGAGGCAAGAGACTATCATCTGCGACAAATAGAGTTAATTGCCGCGATCTACAGTACGAGCACGTTCACCCTCGCGTTATGATACCGAAACCATTCAACAAGGGTTACTCGCCAATCTTGTAAACCACAGCAACAGCTACATACGAAGTGGAACATTATGAGGCACAAGAGCAGCAGCCGGTACGAGCGAATCCGACTTGCCCTAGCGTGAACACCATGGGGTCACTCATACATATTTTATTTTTTTCGAACCCGGTGTGGATGCAAAATATCGATTGACTTGTCCCGAAAAGAAGGCCACATCTCGACGTGTAAGACCGTGCATTGGATGTGGTCCCCGCGTCGCCAGCGAACACTTCATCGTACCTCGCGCCGGTAGCAGGAAATACCCCGGCGCGAGACAAATCCGTAACATGCATGACAATCAGAGTGCTCATTTGATTTTATTTTGGAGACGTAACTAGTCCACACGGACGTACATATATACGCAACTCCTCATTGCATCTTCATTCCGAGATTTTTTTTCAGGCGTTCGGGATTAGGATTAGCGGTAGGGTTTAAAAAATCGGACGTATTTCACCCATTTTGTCGACGCTGGGCCGAGGTCTATGCGTACAGTCTCCGGACCGTCGTCCACTGAGTTCGATCCTGTAGAAGAAAAAAAAGAGAAAACGGCCCCAAAACGTCGCAACGCCCCCCCCCCCCCCCCCCGCGCCACCACGCCGCGCACTCACTCGCCTACCCTCTCTCGCCCTGCCCGCTTGTAACGCCGCAGCACTAACCCCGCAGCCGAACGGCCTACACCACAGACAAAAACTTTTCCATAAGGAGCACGCTGGTTAAGAGAATCGAACCGTACACTGCCGCCTCTTTACGACCCTTCCGGCTGTTATGCCACGCCGACCGTCGCCGACCATACTCCTCGAGATACCTTGCGGGACGGGATGGGATGGGGGAGGGGACAGGGGAGGGGCGTTAGGAACGATTAGGGATGGGGGAGGGGGGGTGGGTTAGGAGGAATTGGGGGGCGCTCAGAGGGGGGGGCGGTCTGCGGGTGTAAACCAACGTCACCCATGGTCATACGACTACGGCCATGCATGAACATCGAGTACCCCCCCCCCCATTGCTGTCTCCGGAAGTNCCCCCCCCCCCCCCTCCTCCCGGCGGGGTATCATCAAAGCCCGGGTCGTATCATTGTTATCACGGACTGCCTCTCGGGGCAGCTCCCTCTCTCCATCCAAGAGGCATACTAAATAATGCCTCGCTACATAATACGAAACCCCACAATACATGAAACCCCCAAGACCGGAAAACCTGTTGTATCAAGCTACCGCATACCACGAACAGGGGACCTTTACTCCGCACAAGGGGAATGCTTGTATCACGTGGTGTTTATGGTAAGGCACCCATGGGGCAGTTTACATAGTAAAACCCATTGCTGTGTCAGGAAGTGGCCACACCGGAAATTGAATTTACCTCATTGAAGCTGTCATCCATATGCAAGTCCGCCCCACAAGCGGTTCTTAGTAGGATGCAGCTCACCCTTCATGCGACTCGCAGAACACTTCACGGCGCTTCGCTGCTTGGTGCTAGCAATGTCTGCCTGGTCGGTGAAAACCCAACGTGCTCCGTCCCGGCATTGTAGGGATACGAGGGTCTATGGTCATACGACTACGGCCGTGCACGACATGAGTACACCCCCCGCCCCCCCCATCCCCTCTTTACGTCATAAAACAAACGCCTCCGCCTTCTCTTCCTTGACAGTTCCGCGCCATTGACGTGAAGAAGTTCCGGGAAGTGTTGTTTTCGCGACGGCTCGAACTGCTCCCAGCTAACGCGCCACTCATCCGGGCCGACCTGCCAAACAGTTGGCAGTCCACATTGACGCCTCATTACATGTCCAATTCTCAGAAATTTCCCAGGCGGTTGGTTTGGGATACGGTTACAGTTAAGGGCAGTGTCTATAACGAGAAAACGAAAAACGAAAAACGAAATGACAAAAAACAGGCCGCTGATTGGTCCCTGGTACAAACGTGTTCCCCTTCGTTTTTTTTGTTCTGAGAAAATCAACGATTTACAACCTATTGCCCAAAACATAAAAGTTGACAGCTGAAAAACGAAAAGGAGAACGAAAGCACGAACAGCAACAATTCAGCGTGTCCTACTGGTCAGCGCAGCCACGTCAAAATATCACATCAGGACTGCCGCACGCAGCACGCAACCCACAGCTAGCACGGCAACACAGCCGCACAGACCCCCCGTAAACAGCCAGGAGGCCAACCACAACACCAGCCCCGGCGCTCTAGGGCCTTTGTTTGCCGGCGTTCGAGCCAAAGCGAAGAGAATTTGAGTAGAGATCAGCATCAGCCCTCGAGAATGAGGTTGGAAGTTCGCTCTCAGTATAATTTGAATTTTGATCCCGGGGCGTCAAAGTTGGACACGCGACCACCTCCATGGGAGACCCAATGACCTCCCGGTATCGAATTGTCGTCGCTTCTGCCTGCTCCTCTGGTGTGCCTGTGGTGCCGAGCGCTAGATTGTCGGCATGTGTACATAGTTGTGAACAGCCCATGGCTTGTGCTCTCAGTTTTTTTTCGCCTGGATCTTGCTGTTCCCAATTCGTTTCTGTTTGGAGACGTCGGCTAAAATGATGCCGAAAACGAAATGATTTCGTTTTTCGTTTTTCGTTTTCGTTTCTGTTTAGACATGCCCTTAAGGTGTAAAAGCAGGCATGTGTTATATAATACCGGTACCAGGTTCTCACCGGGTTCTCAAAAACACATGTGGTTGCATTTTTTTATTTTGGTTGTTTCGAGATTGTTGTGGAAACGCCTTCATATACTAGTGGAAACCCTATGTTTTTTCGCAAGTTTTTTTCGGCAGCGACTCTTGCGATTGGTTTCCACATTTTGGCGGTCGGTATTGCGGTCGGTATTACCGGTATATACGTGGCTCACTTAAATCTGCGGTATTGCGGTATTACACACCCCTGTTTGAAAGTCAAGTAAAATTTAACAATTTCGTCGAAGCTGGGCCAGAGCTCTACGTACACAGCCCTTCAGGCGATCGGGGTAAGGAGGCTTGAAGGTTTTGAAGTCAGGTATTACTATGTCCGTAAATATAAGAACCATTTGTATTGAATACTTGTAAATAAGCGGTCCTTATATTTTCGGACATAGTGGTACATTTCAACCAAACTTGTCCCAAGATGGGCCAAGGTCTACACATAGCCCTCCGCGTCTAGTTGTTTATAGGCCAAGGTTTCATGTGCACACACATGTCGGACAGACCATCTACAGATCATCTACAGATAGACCATCTAGACCATCTAAATCCTAACCTGCCGTTAAGAGATGTTGTGCACGTGTCTGAAGAGTACATATCAAACCCAGGAACCATGTCCTACGTAGATCTTGCAGGTTATGCATACGGCTTCCACCTCCGGCAACATGAGCTAGATCATACAGACCAGAAAAATACCTACCCTGAGAGAGCTAGATCATGACTATGGACCGAAGCTCCACGAGCAGGGTGAGACGGTTCACCGTCACAAGCTGAAGAGATTGATCTAAATGGTTTAGGGAGTTAGAGCCTCCCACGAGCTGACCGGACGAGATATTGCCAGGTTCAACGTTTGAGTAGGCGTTGGTTTATTGCTGTCTACCCCCCTAAGCAGAACCACAGTCGTATGGGCAAGCTAGCCGGACGAAGATCGAGGGATTATCGTGAACGCGCGTTTGAAAGGGCAATGCTTTTCATTAATCCTTGCCCATAAGGACGGGGACAGAGATCTGTCATGCGCTTTTCGGCCGCAAGAAGAAGAAGAAGAAAATAGATGAAGTGCAATAGATGATCTATCTGATCTGTCCGAGGTGCGCACGGATCATAATATACAGACCTCCGCTTACGCAATTAATAGCAGTGTTGGCGTTTATTTCACGACTCAGCCGAGCTTCGAAAAATACTCGAACGTTCCACGTTATATAACATACATTGTCAAAACGTTCCTGGAAATTTCCGCAGTTTTTTCTTCTGCTTCTTCAAATCCTCCGGCGAATTGCTACAAAAATGAAGCAAAAAAAGCTCTTCTCACCACACTTCTACATGAAAAAAACACACACGTCTCGACTGTCAAATAAATGCATGTGTTAACCCGTCGCTCTCGTTTCCCCACCTGCTTGCGGTCCAGTGCCCACTCGAAGGCACACCTCCTCTTCACGGGCACCTCCAGGACATCCCACAACGTATACTTCATCGTCTTCGGCATCGCCCCCGCCGCTCTCTTGTCCAGGGCTGGGCGGGCGGCCGCGGCGTAGCAGCGCTGGGCCGTCACCGCCACGGGCAGAACCACCGCATCCATCGCCCGCTCTAAGCTCTCGGGGTCGAGGTGTCCGTCCCCGTGAGTGTCGAACAGCGGGAAAATTGCCTCTGGTGTAGGGTAGGGTGGTGCGTTGGTGGCCGCGGGGGGGGTAGGATGGCGTGTTGGTGTCGGGGAAGGGGGGGTTAAATCTGCGGTATTGCGGTATTACACACCCCTGTTTGAAAGTCAAGTAAAATTTAACAATTTCGTCGAAGCTGGGCCAGAGCTCTACGTACACAGCCCTTCAGGCGATCGGGGTAAGGAGGCTTGAAGGTTTTGAAGTCAGGTATTACTATGTCCGTAAATATAAGAACCATTTGTATTGAATACTTGTAAATAAGCGGTCCTTATATTTTCGGACATAGTGGTACATTTCAACCAAACTTGTCCCAAGATGGGCCAAGGTCTACACATAGCCCTCCGCGTCTAGTTGTTTATAGGCCAAGGTTTCATGTGCACACACATGTCGGACAGACCATCTACAGATCATCTACAGATAGACCATCTAGACCATCTAAATCCTAACCTGCCGTTAAGAGATGTTGTGCACGTGTCTGAAGAGTACATATCAAACCCAGGAACCATGTCCTACGTAGATCTTGCAGGTTATGCATACGGCTTCCACCTCCGGCAACATGAGCTAGATCATACAGACCAGAAAAATACCTACCCTGAGAGAGCTAGATCATGACTATGGACCGAAGCTCCACGAGCAGGGTGAGACGGTTCACCGTCACAAGCTGAAGAGATTGATCTAAATGGTTTAGGGAGTTAGAGCCTCCCACGAGCTGACCGGACGAGATATTGCCAGGTTCAACGTTTGAGTAGGCGTTGGTTTATTGCTGTCTACCCCCCTAAGCAGAACCACAGTCGTATGGGCAAGCTAGCCGGACGAAGATCGAGGGATTATCGTGAACGCGCGTTTGAAAGGGCAATGCTTTTCATTAATCCTTGCCCATAAGGACGGGGACAGAGATCTGTCATGCGCTTTTCGGCCGCAAGAAGAAGAAGAAGAAAATAGATGAAGTGCAATAGATGATCTATCTGATCTGTCCGAGGTGCGCACGGATCATAATATACAGACCTCCGCTACGCAATTAATAGCAGTGTTGGCGTTATTTCACGACTCAGCCGAGCTTCGAAAAATACTCGAACGTTCCACGTTATATAACATACATTGTCAAAACGTTCCTGGAAATTTCCGCAGTTTTTTCTTCTGCTTCTTCAAATCCTCCGGCGAATTGCTACAAAAATGAAGCAAAAAAAGCTCTTCTCACCACACTTCTACATGAAAAAAACACACACGTCTCGACTGTCAAATAAATGCATGTGTTAACCCGTCGCTCTCGTTTCCCCACCTGCTTGCGGTCCAGTGCCCACTCGAAGGCACACCTCCTCTTCACGGGCACCTCCAGGACATCCCACAACGTATACTTCATCGTCTTCGGCATCGCCCCCGCCGCTCTCTTGTCCAGGGCTGGGCGGGCGGCCGCGGCGTAGCAGCGCTGGGCCGTCACCGCCACGGGCAGAACCACCGCATCCATCGCCCGCTCTAAGCTCTCGGGGTCGAGGTGTCCGTCCCCGTGAGTGTCGAACAGCGGGAAAATTGCCTCTGGTGTAGGGTAGGGTGGTGCGTTGGTGGCCGCGGGGGTTATGGATGGCGTGTTTGGTGTCGGGAAGGGGGGGAGAATGAGAGAAGGGGGGGGTGGTGGGAGGAGCTTGGGGATGGGGTGGGGGGAGTGCGGGGGGCGTAACTTATCTTTTCTTGCCTTAAAGTCATTTGACCAAGACATTGACCACGCATTCCCGCTTTTTTCGAGACGGAGACACCGTTCCCTACTCCTAGTAGAGACACCTCCAACGTTGGGCGCTCATTGCCGGTACGTTTTGCAATTTACTTGCGTGGGGGGGGGGGGGGGGGGTTAGGATAGCGTGTTGTGTGGGGAGGCGAGGGGGGCGTGGTCTAACGGTAATATGGCGTGATGGTGTCGGGTGGAGGGAGGGGGAGAATACGCGGACGCGTGTTGGGTACCTACTTATATTCCTCGAAGAAGGTTTTTGAAGGATCAGGCAACGTTCTGTTCGCAACGTTGCATTCCTTTGGTTAGACCTTCAGACGTACGACTATACATACACTCATGCTTTCGACGATTCGAATCCGCTGACGAACCTTACTCTACCGCACCGCAACGTGCTTTTAAGACGAACAAGACGCCGGCTCAGCGACGAAGACTTGAGGACGGGCCGGGACAAAATCCAGACGAAGTTGAAACAAAAACACATCCCGGCTATAAATACACCCCGCGGTTAAAGATACACCGCTCGAGATATTGCTGGGCATCAATCCCGACGGGCTCAGGGAGGTGTAAACGCTCACAGAGAAACTACAGTACGACAGCAAGACAATAAAATGAAACACAAATACTGGTGCATGGGTAAAAGAGAAAAACAAAAAACAAAAAACGAACACAGAAAACAACAAAAACAACAAAAATATGGGTCTTCACGAGTCACCTGACCTGCGGATCGAGCTCAGTAAGTTTTTTAAACCTCACAGGTTGGGTCAGGTTAGGTCGGGTCGGGTCGGGTCGGGTCGGGTCGGGTCAGGATTTGTTTTACCTCTCACGGGCTGGTTCGGGTCACCCTTACCCGACCCGACCCGACCCGACCTGACCTGACCCGCTAGGTTTGACCGGACCCGTGGGCAGCCCAACAAGAAACAGCTCGCGGCTTCTTCCTCGTCGGTCACCGTTTTTCTCACCTAATCTCTGGCTCGGGCCGGCCAAATACGCAGACCTCGTCGCCGCCGCCACCTCTTCTAGCGACAGCCCGGTCTTCAGCTGCTGCTTGCCCAAGCTCGAAGAGACCAGGGAGAGGCAGTGGCAAAGCATTGCTCTGTGCGCCGCCAGTCTCGCCTGCAAGCGGGGCATGCATAAGACATAGTATGATCACCACGGGAAGCACCATCAGCAGCAGCAGTTACGTACGTACGTATATACGTATGATACGTAATGTAGTGTGCTGTAAGCCCAGAGGCAGCCTGGAGGGTTCCACGGCTTTTCAATAATAAACATGTGAAGTATATATTATGGGGGAGCATAGTAAATAGGACTTACGGCAAACACAAAAAACTATATATTTACCCATTTTTACTAACACTATTTGGTCCTATTTACTACGGCCCTCCGCAATAGGAAGATCACGATCTACACAAGCAGTATCATAGATGCATCATCTAGACCCTGTGTTTTGCCGTTTTTGAGAACTTGCGCAAGAGCTGAAAGCACACAGATTCCACTCGGCAAAAACGTGTGCAAGAGCTGTGACACGATAGTTCACACCCGGAAGAACTTATTGTACGTACGTAGCTGGTAGACAGATAATAAAAAGTAAGGGGTGCGTCTTCCAAAAAATGGTGAAATCAGATCATAAAATTAGGAGATGTATCTGTCCCAAAACAATTAACTCATGATATGGGGATCTCATCTTGTTCGATGTATTGATTGAATGCCCCACCATGTAGACCATGCTGCACTGCTGTAGGAGGTACCGCTTATACCACTCCTGGCGGGAATACAATCCCCGTTTTTTTCTTTGACATGAACATCGAACGGAGCATATACTCCGGCCAGATTGGTACAAAGTATCACACGACGGCGTGGTGGGCCAGCAGGCGAAAAGCCACCGAAGTGCGTCTATGCTGTTATATATTTCTTGCACCTTACAACAGTCTGTGACTACATACTGTTGTATCTCTCTAGGATGAAGAATCAGGACGGACACTGGGTGTACTGTGTACTGATGTACGGTAGTTGGGTAGAAAGAACGGTGTAATGTGAAGGTAACAACAACAACAACAACAACAACAGCTCCAACCGGCGCTCGAATAGTGCGTCGCTAATAACGCACAAACTCAACATTTCATCTGAAATATTTTATTGGGCTCTCTATCTTATACTCGTTTAGACTCCTAAAAATCCACACGGGCACGAAAGCGGCGACTGCTGTAAGTAACAGGCGTCCCCGGTGGAATGGCAGGTGAATTTCGTCCATGTTAGAGTCAAGATCGTGGGTTCGAGCCCCCCCCGAGAGCATGCTCGTAGGGCCTTTTTTCTCGCAAAAAAATATGTTGACTATTGACTAGCGGAAAGCGCAAGAGCGTGAGTTAGCAAAATTCGATGAAAATCGACGAGCGCTGGGAATGCTAAACCCTCTGCGCGATAAAAATCAAGGCAAGGACCGCCGTAGTGGGAGAGGAGGGAGAGGAGCCTACTTTGTGACCCCGGATCTGAGTTACGACTAGGGAGGGGGAGAGACAGAAATAAGTGCGAAGATAATAAATGGGATAGCAAGGGAAAAACAAAAAACAAAAAACTCCAACCCTTATCGTTGGACCAGCCCGTACAGTACCCTACCCGGCATCACGTATACGAGAAATGCCCTTACAGGGGTGGCGGCTTATTTTCTGAGCTCCCTCACTCAATATCTCACCCGAAGTATGTACGTATACATGGCTTCGAAGAAGTTTTCTCGCGCAGCCGGACCAACATTTCTATACGCCATGATATATCGAAATCCTCGAGCTCACAGCTGTCGTTTTTTAATTATTTTTTTTAATATCGTCCTAAAACACGTACCGGTATATACCAGCAAAAAGCACCACAACAACCGGTAGTTGCTATCTTGAGGAGCTCAGAAGGCAAAAACTAACTGATATCAATCTGTCCCAAAATATAAGCACCTTTTATACAAATAAAATTCAATAAAAAGTTGATTATATTTCGGGACATAGTGGTACCTCTTTACGGTAAACCTACCGTGGGATGAGTCGTGTATACCGTATATCGGAAAAACACAAACAAAACTCCACCTGTTAACAAAAGATGCTGCTCACGTAGGGTACCGCGGGTTGAGCCATTGTCTGACCGCACCCCCCAACACTTAAAAAACAGTACACCTGGTACTGAGTATACAATAACGCCAAAAAGGAGGCCTGGGCGCACCCAAAAATACCGGGCTTCTGGCATACAATATGTCCAGAAATCTACGGACCATTTTGATTATTACGGGGGACCATAGTAAATAGGACCAAATATTGTTAGTAAAACCAGGTAAATATATAGGTTTTTATGTGTACCGTAGGTCCTATTTACTATGGNAGAATGAGAGAAGGGGGGGGTGGTGGAGTGGTGGTGGTGGTGGTGGTGGTAGTGGGGGGGTACTTACTTGTTGCTTGCCTTAAGTCATTTGATCCAACATTGACCACGCTATTCTCACGATTTTCGAGACGGAAGCACCGTTTCCCTACTCCTAATAGAGACACCTCCAACGTTGGGCGCTCATTGCCGTGTTTTCCAATTATACATTGGGGGGGGGGGGCGGGGGGGGGGGGGTTAGGATAGCGTGTTGTGTGGGAGGCGAGGGGGGGCGTGGTCTAACGGTAATATGGCGTGATGGTGTCGGGTGGAGGGAGGGGGAGAATACGCGGACGCGTGTTGGGTACCTACTTATATTCCTCGAAGAAGGTTTTTGAAGGATCAGGCAACGTTCTGTTCGCAACGTTGCATTCCTTTGGTTAGACCTTCAGACGTACGACTATACATACACTCATGCTTTCGACGATTCGAATCCGCTGACGAACCTTACTCTAAACGAACACAGAAAACAACAAAAACAACAAAAATATGGGTCTTCACGAGTCACCTGACCTGCGGATCGAGCTCAGTAAGTTTTTTAAACCTCACAGGTTGGGTCAGGTTAGGTCGGGTCGGGTCGGGTCGGGTCGGGTCGGGTCAGGATTTGTTTTACCTCTCACGGGCTGGTTCGGGTCACCCTTACCCGACCCGACCCGACCCGACCTGACCTGACCCGCTAGGTTTGACCGGACCCGTGGGCAGCCCAACAAGAAACAGCTCGCGGCTTCTTCCTCGTCGGTCACCGTTTTTCTCACCTAATCTCTGGCTCGGGCCGGCCAAATACGCCGACCTCGTCGCCGCCGCCACCTCTTCTAGCGACAGCCCGGTCTTCAGCTGCTGCTTGCCCAAGCTCGAAGAGACCAGGGAGAGGCAGTGGCAAAGCATTGCTCTGTGCGCCGCCAGTCTCGCCTGCAAGCGGGGCATGCATAAGACATAGTATGATCACCACGGGAAGCACCATCAGCAGCAGCAGTTACGTATGTACGTGTATACGTATGATACGTAATGTAGTGTGCTGTAAGCCCAGAGGCAGCCTGGAGGGTTCCACGGCTTTTCAATAATAAACATGTGAAGTATATATTATGGGGGAGCATAGTAAATAGGACTTACGGCAAACACAAAACCTATATATTTACCCATTTTTACTAACACTATTTGGTCCTATTTACTACGGCCCTCCGCAATAGGAAGATCACGATCTACACAAGCAGTATCATAGATGCATCATCTAGACCCTGTGTTTTGCCGTTTTTGAGAACTTGCGCAAGAGCTGAAAGCACACAGATTCCACTCGGCAAAAACGTGTGCAAGAGCTGTGACACGATAGTTCACACCCGGAAGAACTTATTGTACGTACGTAGCTGGTAGACAGATAATAAAAAGTAAGGGGTGCGTCTTCCAAAAAATGGTGAAATCAGATCATAAAATTAGGAGATGTATCTGTCCCAAAACAATTAACTCATGATATGGGGATCTCATCTTGTTCGATGTATTGATTGAATGCCCCACCATGTAGACCATGCTGCACTGCTGTAGGAGGTACCGCTTATACCACTCCTGGCGGGAATACAATCCCCGTTTTTTTCTTTGACATGAACATCGAACGGAGCATATACTCCGGCCAGATTGGTACAAAGTATCACACGACGGCGTGGTGGGCCAGCAGGCGAAAAGCCACCGAAGTGCGTCTATGCTGTTATATATTTCTTGCACCTTACAACAGTCTGTGACTACATACTGTTGTATCTCTCTAGGATGAAGAATCAGGACGGACACTGGGTGTACTGTGTACTGATGTACGGTAGTTGGGTAGAAAGAACGGTGTAATGTGAAGGTAACAACAACAACAACAACAACAACAGCTCCAACCGGCGCTCGAATAGTGCGTCGCTAATAACGCACAAACTCAACATTTCATCTGAAATATTTTATTGGGCTCTCTATCTTATACTCGTTTAGACTCCTAAAAATCCACACGGGCACGAAAGCGGCGACTGCTGTAAGTAACAGGCGTCCCCGGTGGAATGGCAGGTGAATTTCGTCCATGTTAGAGTCAAGATCGTGGGTTCGAGCCCCCCCCGAGAGCATGCTCGTAGGGCCTTTTTTCTCGCAAAAAAATATGTTGACTATTGACTAGCGGAAAGCGCAAGAGCGTGAGTTAGCAAAATTCGATGAAAATCGACGAGCGCTGGGAATGCTAAACCCTCTGCGCGATAAAAATCAAGGCAAGGACCGCCGTAGTGGGAGAGGAGGGAGAGGAGCCTACTTTGTGACCCCGGATCTGAGTTACGACTAGGGAGGGGGAGAGACAGAAATAAGTGCGAAGATAATAAATGGGATAGCAAGGGAAAAACAAAAAACAAAAAACTCCAACCCTTATCGTTGGACCAGCCCGTACAGTACCCTACCCGGCATCACGTATACGAGAAATGCCCTTACAGGGGTGGCGGCTTATTTTCTGAGCTCCCTCACTCAATATCTCACCCGAAGTATGTACGTATACATGGCTTCGAAGAAGTTTTCTCGCGCAGCCGGACCAACATTTCTATACGCCATGATATATCGAAATCCTCGAGCTCACAGCTGTCGTTTTTTAATTATTTTTTTTAATATCGTCCTAAAACACGTACCGGTATATACCAGCAAAAAGCACCATAACAACCGGTAGTTGCTATCTTGAGGAGCTCAGAAGGCAAAAACTAACTGATATCAATCTGTCCCAAAATATAAGCACCTTTTATACAAATAAAATTCAATAAAAAGTTGATTATATTTCGGGACATAGTGGTACCTCTTTACGGTAAACCTACCGTGGGATGAGTCGTGTATACCGTATATCGGAAAAACACAAACAAAACTCCACCTGTTAACAAAAGATGCTGCTCACGTAGGGTACCGCGGGTTGAGCCATTGTCTGACCGCACCCCCCAACACTTAAAAAACAGTACACCTGGTACTGAGTATACAATAACGCCAAAAAGGAGGCCTGGGCGCACCCAAAAATACCGGGCTTCTGGCATACAATATGTCCAGAAATCTACGGACCATTTTGATTATTACGGGGGACCATAGTAAATAGGACCAAATATTGTTAGTAAAACCAGGTAAATATATAGGTTTTTATGTGTACCGTAGGTCCTATTTACTATGGTACCCCGTAATAGTTGTGACTATACAAACTGTCCTCATAGATTTTGTTCCCCTCAAAACCTGTATAATAGTTCGCGCGATCGAAGTATCCCACGCAGCTTGCAAATATGTACGAATTTCGATGAAATCCTCGATCTCACAGCTGTCGTTTTTTTTTTTTCTCTGTATGTCGGGGACTGAGTGATTGATACCAGGTATTTCCTGTGAAGGTCGCGCGACCAAACTGGTTAAAATCACTGGTCCATATTTAAGTTCAAGGTTAATTTCAACTTTTAACTCTGCAAGCTGAGTGGTATCATCATACGTCGGTCGAGCGTGTTCTATGTGCACCCCTCCTCAAAAAGACACAATGTACGCTAAAAAAAACCCGTTAAAAACGAAAAAATCGCAAGCCGCGGACTGTGTGCAACCCCCCCCCCTATGCTCCGTCTGGAAAGGGATGCGTGGTCGATGGTCAAAAGACTAAGGCAAACAACAAATGAGTACGCCTCCCCGCCCCCCCCCCCCGACAAGCCGCTTAGACTACCAATCGACCCAACATAAATAAATTGCGTGTGCATGATGTGTAAGCATGCAGACTTACTCTAAGCGCGCGAGATAACCGTTTTCACAACCACCGCGACCCCCCCAAACAGCCCACGGCCAATTACCAATCCCACCAATATAGCGTGCGGTGTTGCCTCTCCGCTATTTACCCTAAGCGCCAAAAACTTGAGGTCCTCCCGGAAGCGGTAGGTAACGACCGACGGCACCGCCGCACAAAAACCAAGCAAAACACCGAATAATGCCGCATATCAAAACACCCCGCACGGGGAAACTCACCTGGTGCAACTCCCCCTCCGGCATGTTCGGCGAGGGAGTCTCCCCGTCTTCGACGCTCTCCCCTTCAGCGCTCCCGCCTTCGGTGGAACTCCCCGTCCCCGGCCCCGCCTTCTCGCCTTCCCCTCCCCCCTCCCCATTCCCCTCCCCCTCCCCCTCTCCCGCTTTTTTGCCTACTGCACCCCTGTCAGCAAAAAGCGCCTCCTCCTGGCCGGCGACCAGGGCATTCAATCGGGCGGCCGCGGCAACCAAGAACGCCTCCACTTCCGCTCTCGTCTTGGCCCCCTCCACGCCCTCTGCCCCTGCCCCTGTCCCCGCCGCTGCCGCTGCCTCTGCGTCGACTCCCTCGCCTGTCTCTCCCGCCTTCTCCCCCAGTAGCCCCTTCTTTGCCCCGTCCCTCTCCCCCGCCCCCTCCCTCTCTCCCGCCTCCACCCCGCCCGCGGTCCCTGCCCCCTCCTTTGACCCGACCCCTTCTCTGGCCTCGACCCCCCCCTCCCCGCCTGCCCCGACACCGCTACTGCTGTCACCCTGCCCAGAAGATGAGCCCGAAGAGCAAGAAGAAGAGGAAGAAGATGCCGGGGTGGTGGCGGGGGCCGTGTCGACGGTGGCGGCGGCGGCGGCGGCGGTGGCAAGGGGTTCGGGAAAGCCTCGCGAGCTTAACCACGCCAGGAACTCGTCGTCCTCACGGACCTCGAGGCTGCCGTCCAGGGTGGAGATTATCGAACCGTAACGCTCGATTACGCCAACCTCGATTCTCCCTTTTTTTTCCCCGAGGGCAAACGACGTACAATGCGCAGACAGGGCAGACAGGGCAGACAGGGCGGGGCGAGGCGGAGCGCATGTGGGGCGACACAAGAGACGTGCGTGTCAGGAGGCCCGGCAGGCGTGGAGCTGCTCAAATCAAAACCTACGAACTCCCGGAACGATACATCGTGTCCACCGCAGGAAATCCGGTGCTATGTAACATGTATAGTTACTTGGTACGAGGTATTTGTGTTATTTATCCTCCGTTTGACAGGAATGTGGAGACTACTGGCTGTGGTTTACGTCATTTTTGTGCTGATCGCCCCGGCGTCTATTGGTGTCGATGGTGTTCGTGCAGAAAGTCGCCCATGCGCTCGGATGCTTTTGCCTTGTGCGTCACGCTCGAAGGATAGCACCGCGGCGGAATTGCGAGCGGTATCACACGAAGAGAGAGCCTGAAAAAACAGCTTCGCCAAGACTCGAGAAGCAACAAGTCGAAGAAACACACATGCTGCAACAAACGCACCAAGTCTACGGCAATCGAAAAGAAGAGGCCGGGGAGAAGCTTCAAGTTTTAGCAGCCCTTACGAATATCGCGCATATACGTATTTACGTACATATTGTACGTGCACGGGCCTCCACGAAATCGCGGATGGTTCTTGGTACGCACGTATATGAGCGACAGCTACTGCTGCAGCGCGCAATACGCTACAAACACGATAAACGGTCCAAACCATCCTCAACAACGACGACACCAACCCCACACCAGCACTAGCACCACTAAAACCAACATCAACAACGACGACAAAAAACACCAACACAAACACCGACACCAATACCACCGCCGCCCCGTCACGCCAACATCACCGCCCAAACGTTGGAGGTGTCTCCATCAGGAGTAGGAGCGGCGCTCCGTCTCGGAAGGGATGCGTGGTCAATGGTCAAATGACTAAGGCAAGCAGCAAACGCCCCCCCCCCCCCCCCCCCCCCCCCCTCCCCGTCACTCCCCCACCCCCAACCCCACCAACAAACAACTTACGGAGCTTCTCCTGCTTCGTTCCCAGCCACATGTCCGCGTCGTCTAGCACGTGGCCGACGATCCAAGGCTCATCGACCTTGACAGCAGCGCCGGCCCCCTTGTCTTCCACAGGAGATGCTGCCGCGCCCCCCCCGCCCCCCCCTCCTGCCGCCTGAGGCTTATTGTCACCAGCAGCCGAACCACCCTCACCCGATACAGCCGGGGCGGCTACGGGGTCCTTACCCTTGGCGCCATTAACAGCGCCAGCGGCTAGGGGGTGGGCGGGGGGCGGGGTCGGAGTGGAGAGTGGGTGGGGGGTACATTTCCTGCCTCCGATAAACAGCACCCTCGACCGGATGTTGTTAAACATGCAAAACGAACTCAACATCAGGAACCGGAACCATCTGGAGAACGGGCCTAGCACTTGGGCTGGCGGTCGCGACTCGCCTGGGCCTCAACGACGAGGCAACTGTGCTGCGCACTACTATACCCTATAACTCTTAAGACCTTGCACCTTGAGGTGCAATTGAGTGTTGGTGCAGAGCTCTCAAAGGTGACGAGATGACGAGTAGAGGAGGGCAAAAGGAGCCGACGCGTGCAGTGTAGGTTTGAAGGCTCCAAACGATCGATACGATGCTCAAAACGCCGAGATGCTTACTCCTCGCTCAAAACAGGAATCGACAAACAACGTGCCCTGTGCCCAATATGCTGCACTATTTTCCCTGTACTACGATTTGTGTGCACTGAAACTAGTGTTTGCTGTACGGCAGCGAGCCTGAAGTACGCGAGCCTGTCCGCCGAAATTTGCTGACGCGTGCGTTCAGCCCGCTTCTCTCCCCAAGCCTGCTTCAGCCGACCCGTCTCTACCGCTCAATCCACATGCCAACCAACTTTTCCTACTATTCATAATAGCCGGAGGCCTCGTGTGGGGTAGTCGCGAGTCGCGACTGCCCTGCAAAGTCTTTGCTTCGCAAGCTACCCCAACCACGACGCCAGCAGTACATACACTAGTGTTGCCGAATGCCTGGGCAGCAAAGCATTAGCTAACGAGGGTGTTGACCTCTCCACATCGAGCCACAAGAGCACTACAGCAGTACGTAACACTCACAGAGATGTCTATGGTGCCGTAATGGCGTCCTCTGTGAGCTTCGCAGATGCACAGCAACTGCCAACGACGATCGCTGGCGAGAGAGGCGCGAAGCGGTTGCGGCCAGAGAAGACCGCCGACCACGCAAAGCGGATAACCCCTCTGGAGTTCTGCGCACAAGCGACGATGCCCACGACATAGCTTGGGTCTTTCTCTCGTGTGGCATCCGTTTGGCCTTCCTGGGGTTTCCATGAAAATATACGGCGTTATTTTGGAGGGCTGCCCTGCCGAATCTCCACCCCCGGAGAACAACGTGGAATCAATCTGTGCGCTGCGATAGAACACGAGGCAGCAAACCGTCTCACCAAGCTTGGACCCGGCCTTCACTTGGTGCACACCGCTATTCTGTGATTTACCACGTACAGGTTCGCAAAAAACAGCGCCAAATTAGGAGCAGAAGGGGTGAGCACACAGGGAGAAAATGGGAGACTTTGAGCTCGACCCCTCCCTGAAGAACCTTGTGGACCAGGAGAGCCTGCAATGGATCTTCGTCGGAGGAAAGGGAGGTGTAGGAAAAACCACCACGTCTTGCTGCGTGGCAGCGCAGGTGCGTTGTGTGTCGGGTGTTCTGAAGTGCAAGTGGGGTAGTTAGGCGTTGTGCACGGTTGACGTACATGCAAACATCATGGCCTTGTTCATTTCCACGTTTCTTCTGTTGTGTATGTGGAGATGTCGAGGGTACGGAAGTCTAGAACGAGCACTGCTTGTACGAGCTCGCAGTCTAGACTGCTGTAGCTGGAACTGCCGTACGTACACCACCATGCCCCCCTGTACCGCCGTAGCTCTGTGTAGAGCTACGTGCACAAACACGGTTTTTAACAGTGCTCCGTTACTGCAGTTATCTAAGGCAAGCCGTTTGCTGCCTGGTATCTGGCTCATAAAGAGAGGCCTTGTTGAAGAATACCGCAGACGTCGTTCGGCGTCAGTGCGTGAGTCACACTCTTGCACACGCCGAACAGATCATATAGATCACCCAGATCATAACCTGCCGGTATGAGATGCTGGACACGATCTGTATAGTACAGATACAACCCAGGAAAACATGTCATAGATCATGCATATTATACGGCGCCCACCCGGTAACATGAGCTATTAATACGTAGATCATACAGGTCAGGAATCTACCTGCCCTGAAATATCTACAGCAGTAGATCATCAAGTAATCGATTATCTGTCCGAGGTACGAGGCAGCTCTTGTCTTGGTGCCGTCGTCATCGAGCACGAGACATTCGCGTTTGAGCGTGGAGTCCGGCTCTACCTCTCCTCCTGCAACACTTGTGTCGAATTTGGCAGCAGAGACTTGAAATCCAATGCCATAAGAACACACCAACCAGGTACTCGTTACTACGATGGTGCTCGACCTGTGCGGGTATATATGGTGGTAGGGTAAGATGTACATGCTCGAACGCGGAGTTATTGACAGCAGTTACGGAGGCTGTGGTCCTTGCCTACCGGTAGTATCGACACCTTTTCCCCCAAAGAGGTTACTGCAATGCGAGTAGAAACTACCACAAGCCTTTTGGGACCCCTTTTGAGGGATATACGGGATACATAGCGACCAAACACATGATATAGCTTTTGTGTTAACAACCGTCAACGAGCAGCTTGAAGGCCCAGAACTTCGTACGGGTACGAGTACGTGGGATCATATTGTGCCCGTCATGTACGACTCCTTGCATTGCATCGTACATAGCCCAGACACCAACTTGCATAAACCCGCAATTCACGAAGTGTCCGTCGTTGTTGTAATCGTCGTTTTTTGTCGGCAAGGTTCCCCCTCTCAAGTCCCCGAGATGGTCAAGTTCTTATTTCGTACCATCTACTTCTGCTTGTATACGAGTACGTATATAGCTGCCTGGTATTATTACGTTGTGTACTTCAAAGCACAGAGGTAAACGACTCAGCTGCCGACCAACTCAGGCAACCCACGCGCCAAGCGATCCCGTTTGTAATGAACAGCAAAACTGCTGTCGGGTCATTGATGACGATCATACTGTTGTGCTCGTACTTGTATTCGGAGCTCGATGTTCTTGTACAGACGTGGTGTCCAGGGAGTCCCACTTTAGGCGCGAGTAAGCGCGTACAAGGCAACCGAGCAACATCTCACGACTGCGTACTACTTATTGGGTGTACGGCTGCTGTAGTGCACGGTATCATTTGGCAAGCCTGCACCCCCGTGAGGGTGACGTCTGCATACTGTGTGTTGACATACGGCAGTAGTCGTCCCTCTGTAGTGCCGGTAGGCGCCAGCCAACATTACCGGCACTATGGCGGCAACCGACACTACTCCGCACACTGCCACACTGGTCAATCCCTTATGTGTCAGGCGATTCCACCAGCACTATAGAGGGCAGCCGGCACTACTCAACAGGCACTACTATGGAGGGACCAGTACTTTACGAGCACTATAGCGGGCAGCCGGCACTACTCAACCAGCACTATAGAGGGACATACCACTGCTTTACGAAGTAGGTATTTACGAGAACGACGTGTTAACATCGTTCTTTGTGTCGAAACTGAACACTCCACAACGTCACGAGTGCTGCTTAGCTTTTGACATTTGGGCGTGCGAACTGCTACCGCCGTCATAGGGTGTACTTACACGACTTGACCCAGCTTGGACACATGTTTGATATCAGCATGCGCACTTACTGATCGTTATTATTAATAGTATTGCCGTCGATGTCACTTCATGCCTTGCTCGTTTTTTTTCAAGAAGAAAGTGACAGCCGCCGCCGGCGCAAAGTGATACAAAATTGAACTACTCGTATATACAGCGCCAGTAACTCGAAGTTTTTTTTCAGCCGATCACCCTCAATGAAAAATGTGGCCAGCTTCCCGGTCTGCGGGATATCACAGCTGCCCTACGTATATATAATGTGTGCAATAATTAAAAGAAATGGCAACAACATCAGTGGTCGACGTTCGACACCAGAAACTAGTTGCGCCGGCATATACTTGTGACTCCCAATATTTTTCTTGAAAACAATGCTCTCCCGTTTCGTGTTGTCGTTCGTTTGTTCGTTCGTTCGTTCGTTCGTTCGTTCGTTCGTTCGTTCGTTCGTTCGTGTGTTTGTTTCGTTTCGTTCTGTTCGTGTTTGCGGCTCTTCGTGGGCTTCCGCTCGGCAGATGGCGAGAGCGAGGGAAAGCGTCCTCATCATCTCGACGGACCCGGCGCATAACCTTAGGTGGGCCTCACGATAGCTTTATCGCGCAGAAGTTGGGTGTTTTTGGTGTTGTTGTTGTTGTTGTTGTTGCTGTTGTTGCTGCTGCTTTGATGTTAACTCTGTGAGCCTCACGATAACATTATCGCGCAGTTGGTTGCTGTTTTTGGTGGTGGTGCTGTTGCTGTTATGTTCATCATGTTAACTCATCGCCACTATTAATAGTATACTTACTAGTAGTATAAGTACGTGGTGGCAAGACAGTTTCTCGAGAAGAAAAAATAGTTCAGGAAATCATAGAGTTACCAACAGGCATGAAACGCGAAAAATAAACAGTTATGTCAGGTGCCAAGATACCAAGATATTACGTACCCGGGTGTCAATCTGGTCGGAAAAGCAAATGCCGTTTGGTCTTCACTTTAATGTCTAAACGACCCTCAGAATTACGTCGGAAGTGACTTATTTGCACGCCCCCCTCGTAATACGTTAGGAAATGTCTTACTAAAATAGAGGACATGCCTTACTTTTGAGCTGGGTAAAGCCGGAGATCCTATGGAGTAACCGAAGAAATAGGGCATGCCTTGTTTTGAGCTGGGTGGAGATCCTATAGGACATCTGACCATAGACATAAGGCATGCCTTACTTTTGAGCAGGGTGAGGCCGGAGGTCGCTCGCGTCGCGGTGTCCGAACGAAAATCTCCCGACACTTTGTTTGTTTTGTTAACTCTTCTATTTTATATGAATATCGCATCTATCTATCGCCTCCTGAAGAAAAATAACCAATGAATTGTTTATGCACTGGCTCAAGTAAATCCATTCGTCTCACCCTGCCCCTCCTATCATACCCTATTCGATGGGTATCCAGTAGTATATGTGCCAGCGCACACAGTTGGCGGCAGTAGTTACGCACATCCACCGCAGCTATTGTATACCCTCTATACCTTTGTGCACGGCTGCTGCTGTTTTTGTTCGGTTGCTTCCCGTCCCCCTCTCGTTATACCGACAAACCAACCGCACGCTACGTAAAGCAGTATGCAGTTTGACGATGGGTGCGGTGCTTCACCTCGGGCTCCTTTTTTTTTTGTCGTCGACCGGACGCATGCTACATACGGTAGAGGTGCTGCACCATGTTTTTTTTCTGAGGGTCTGGTCACTTGAGAAGCTCTATAATATCTAGAATACAAGTACTACAGTATGTACTAACCCAATGACCGATCGACCCCCCGGCTAAAGTGTAAAGTGAAACATTTCTGCAAGACAAGAATGATAATCCGACGTTTGTGGGTTACATAAACCCCTTAAGAACCGGTCCCACGAATTTGGGGACAAACTACTTGGAATTAGTGTGGGGCATTTTTTTTTCAGTTCTGAATGGGTTAAGGAG
>MEHQ01002813.1:0-21565 GCA_008828725.1 Saccharina japonica
CACGCTACCGCTCACGCTACCGCTCACGCTACCGCTCGCGCTACCGCTCTCGCTACCGCTCACGCGACCGCTCACGCTACCGCCCAGGCTACCGCTCAGGTTACCGCTCAGGCTACCGCTCAGGTTACCGCTCAGGCTACCGCTCTCGTTACCAATCCCGTCACCATTCCCGTTACCGCTACCGTTAGCGCTGCCATTACCGATAACGTTTACCGATACCGTTACTGCTACCGTTTACGGATACCGTTACTGCTATCATTACCGCTGCAGCAGCACCAATACCGATACTACCGCTCACGCGACCGCTCTCGCGCTACCGCTCGCGCTACCGCTCGCGCTACCGCTCGCGCTACCTACCGCTCACGCTACCGCTCAGGCTACCGCCCAGGCTACCGCTCAGGCTACCGCTCTCGTTACCAATCCCGTCACCAATCCCGTTACCGCTACCGTTAGCGCTACCACTACCGATACCGTTTACCGATACCGCTACTGCTACCGTTTACGGATAACGTTACTGCTATCATTACCGCTGCAGCAGCACCAATACCGATACCATTACCGATACCACTTTCCCTACAGCTACCAGGTATGTACCATTGCAATTAGCTCACCGGTTAGTGCCCGCCACGAGACTCTCATATCGACGAAGGTACCGGTGGAGCGTAAATACCATCATGCCTCCGCAAAATAGCAGTGCCAGGAAGAACCTACGCGACAGAAGTATTAATAGTGGGGTCGCAACATGGGGAGGGGATAGGGGACGTGACAGGGAGGGAGGGAAGGAGGGAGGAGGGGGGCAGCAGGGGGTCATTGCGTTGGCAGGATGCGGTGAGAAATTAGGCCAATCAGCTGTCGTCGGGAGCTCAGATAATATTGTCAATAAGAGAACATACGACGAGTTGCTAATTTACAGGGTCTGAGCAGCGAGAAGCCGCAGATCCGCGCCGTCCGACTGAAAATATATTTGAAAAAAAACATGCATGTTTTCTACGCCTACATCTTTCACCAGCGCACACACATTACAAACGGCAGTTACAAACGGCAGTTACAAACGACAGTCACAAACGACAGTTACAAACGACAGTTACAAACGGCAGTTACAAACGACAGTTACAAACGGCAGTTACAAACGACAGGTACAAGCGGCAGTTACAAACGACAGTTACAAACGACAGTTACAAACGGCAGTTACAAACGACAGTTACAAACGACAGCTCCAAATCTCCACCGACGCGAAGCCTGTACGAAGCGAGAGCGATTCCTACCCTGTATTTTAACTGCGTCCAATCAGCTGCGTCGGTCGGACGTGCATGCCAACGGTCTATACGTTTATATCCCTTTTAAGTCCCAAGAGAGTAATGCCACACCTTATAGGGGCGGCGGCTTACTTTCTGAGCTCCTCGCATGAGGAACTCAACAGCTCACCCGCAACATGACGTCGAAATAGATTGTTCGCGAAGCCCGACCAATATTTCTCTGAGGTACAGTAGTCCTGAAATTATATACGGAAGTCAAATTACCGTAGTAGCCGGTAGAGTTTGTCGTTTGGGCAGCTCCATCGGTCAGAAAACATTGAGCCAAAAAGTGAAACCCCTACCGTGGGATGAGTCAATATTAGTACTGCACCCTAAATTCCAAGGTAAACCTAAAGCTGAGTCTACGTCCAAGGGATTATTTCGTCCTTCCCCCGGCCTGCCTCCCTGCTGAGGTAGGCCGAGGTCCGGAAGTGGACTTAAACCTCGAAAGACCACCCAACCCAGACGGATACACGGTCCCTAGCACCGTTCAGAGGGGGATCCTGAGTCTGGCAGTCGGGAGTTACCGCTATCGTGAGATCAGGGTAACTCGCGACGCAGCTAGCTCGGGTGGCTGCAGATGGGGTTAAACCCTAACGCCCCGGCTTGGACACCGGGGCCATGCAGCAGCAGAGAGCACGGAGAGGGTGGCGGAGTGACCGCACACCGTGTGGGTATGCACCAGAGAGAGGAAGGAGGAGAATCCAGAGCTGGAGGGTCGAGCCGCTCCGGGATGAGGCGTATCTCTGGTACAACAGACACGCACCGGGTTAACTTTTTTTACTATACCCCGAGAGTGCGCAAAGCAACAGAAAAAAAACAGATAAAAAGGGCACGAAGGAGGAAAAGGAGGGGACGGGCGAAGCGTAGGCTGGCTAGGAAGGCACCACGCATCGCCCGGGAGAGGCAGCAGAGTACACTTGTTAGGGTAGCAACCTGGAATGTGCGGACTCTGGCTGTAAAAGGGGCTAACGGCTATGGGAGAGCCTGCAGCATCCTGTACGAGGCAGCGAGACAAAACGTTTCGGTGTTAGGGCTACAGGAGACAAGGAGGGCAGGCCGAACGGAATTCGCAGCAGCAGGGTTTCGGGTGTTCTGCTGTGGCACGGAGACAGGTGGAACACACGGTGTGGGAATAGCCGTTAAAGAGTCAATGTGCAGGAACTCTGCGTACACCACCGAATATATCGATGAACGCCTTATGGCCATGAGGTTTGAGATAACGGGCCACCGCGGAGCGGTCAACTTCGTAGCTGCGTACGCCCCAACAGAGGTCGCAACCGCCGACAGCAAGCATAGGTTCTGGGAAAAACTTGACAGCCTCGTGCGGGGGATCCCTGCCAAGGAGTGTGTCTACGTACTGATGGACGCCAATGCGCGGACGGGAGAGAGGGTGGATGGAGAGGACGAACGTATCATGGGCGAGCACGGGCGTGATAAGCTGAACGACAATGGCAGGCTACTGCTGACCTTCGCAACGGACAACAGACTAGCAATCACGAACACCTTCTTCCCCACACGTAAGGGTGGGATATGGCACACATACAACGGCGTATCGGGGGACGAATGCCGGCGCATCGATTACATCCTCACGCGACAGGCACACCGCGGCCGAGTGTCCAACGTAGTCGTCGTTCCCCAACCGGTACGCCCAGTAAAGGCGGACTCAGACCACAACATGGTGGTAGCCACCGTCGACCTCGGTGGCAGACTCGCCCACAACCGAGCAGTGCGGACCAAACCGAAACAGCAGCAGTTCAGCCGACAGGAATTGCAGGTCGAAACAGCACGACGGGCGGTGAGCGAGCGGTTCATCCACAACCTCGACCAACAACCGGGTGAGCCAGCGACCACCACAGCGGGGATGGCGACGTTGTTTACCAATGCCCTCCTCGACGCGGCGCAGACAGTACTACCCGAGGAACCGCGGAGACGACGCACGCAGGAGTGGTGTGAGACCCCAGCGACGAGAGCAGCTTTGGAGGAGGCCCTTGCCAAGCGGCGGGAAGCGCGCCGCGCGATGAGGGGCAATTGGACCACAGCGACATGGAGGACCCTCAAAGCAGCATGTAAGGGAGTGACCGCAGCAGTCGAAACGGGCATTTATGCCCACCTCGATAAGTACGTGGCGGAGCTCGAAGCGGTCTACAAGGACCGCGACATGAGAGGGCTGTACAAACACCTTAAGAGATCAGTGGGCCTCAGCGGGAGACAAGCGGGGGGACAGCAGTTCGTCACGGACGAGAATGGCGTGCTGCTCCGGAGCAAGGAAGACATCCTCCAGCGGTGGGCGGGATTCTTCGGCACCCTCCTCAACACCAAGTCCCCCACCCTGAACCCAGACATCGCCGAAAAAGTGACGCAACGACCAGCGACGCGAGCCACCCGACGGTTGGGAGCGGCGCCAGACCTCGAGGAGGTGGAACGGGCAACGAAAGGCCTGCAGAACTGGAAGGCACCCGGCCATGACTCCCTCCCTGCCGAGTTGCTCAAGATCGATGACGACGAACCCGTCGTCCTGGAGCGCCTTCATGCCATCCTTGTCGACGTGTGGAACGGAGGAGAGATCCCGCAAGAGTGGAAGGATGCAACCATCAAAGTGCTGTACAAGAAGGGCGACCGGTCCAACTGCAACAACTTCAGGGGGATCTCGCTACTATCGCACGTAGGCAAAGTCCCCGCCAAACTCATCACCAACCGCCTAAGCGCCTTCTGCGAAGCCAACAACATCCTTCCGGAGGAACAGTGCGGCTTCCGACCTGGTCGATCCACAGTATGCATGCTGTTCGTCGTGCGCCGACTCCAGGAACTAGGGCGGAGAAGGAGAATACCGCTCTACATGTGCTTCGTCGACCTACAGAAGGCCTATGACTCGGTGGACCGAGAGCTGCTATGGAAGGTGCTGGCCAGGGCCGGGGTTCCTGCGGAGATGGTCGCCGTCATCCGCCAATTCCACGACGGAATGCGGGCCCGGGTGCGCATGGACGATGGAGAACTGTCGGACTGGTTCTTGGTCACGCAAGGCTTGCGACAAGGGTGTGTGCTGTCCCCACTGCTGTTCAACGTTTTCTTCGCCGCGGCCCTAGAGGTCGTTATCGTACGATTCAGCGAGGACGATGGTATCATGCAGAACCTAGTGTTCCTGAAGGAGGAGACGGGAGCGGGGACGGAGACACCACTCGACCGCGTACGGAGGGCGGTGTGGGGGATGCTGTATGCCGATGACGCCGGCGTTGTATCGAGGTCCGCCGACGGACTGGCGAGGATGATGACCATTATCGTGCAGGTGTTTGGGGAGTTCGGGCTGACGGTGTCGGAGAAGAAGACGGAGACTCTCCTGATGCGCGTAAAGGAGAAGCAGCCAACACCGCCCCCGCCGCCGCTGATAATCGAAGCAGCGGGGCAGAAATACACCCAAACCCTCGAGTTCCGGTACCTGGGCGGCCTCGTCAACGAACATGGCGACCTCACCCGGGAGATCAACTTCAGGAGCAGAGCAGCGTCGGCGTGCGTCAGGAGGTATGGCCCGGAGCTCTTCGATAGGCCGGGAGCACCGTTTCGACTCAAGGCCCGCCTGCTTCAAGCGGAGGCGATGGAGGCACTGCTGTACGGTTGCATGACATGGGCCCCACGTCGCGACCACTACCGACTGCTGCGGACGATACACCACCGGCTGCTGCTGCGAGTTATTGGGTACCAGCGCAAGCAAGGCACCTACCGGCAGCTGTCCTACGCCCAGGCCCTGAAGAGGGTCGGGTGCCAGAGCGTGGAAGCCACTGTCCGGCAACGGCGCCTACTGTTCGCGGGGGCCGTGGCAAGGCAGCCAGACGGGCGACTCCCGAAACGACTGATGTTCGGGGAGCTGGTGGGGGGGAAGGACCCGGGCGCGGGGTGCCCGGAGCGGAACTGGCAGACGTGCCTGAAGGACGACTTCAAAGCGTTCGGAGCTACGCACGGCTCTACGGACGACCAGAGACGTGTCTTCGGAATCCCGAATTCAGTTTGGGCGGAAGCAGCGAAGGTGAAGGGAGGAAGGCAGTGGTACAAGGGAGTGCTGCAGGGAGCTGAGAGGTTTATGACCTCCTGGCACAAGGAAGAAGAGGAGGCTAGCCGGAAACGAGCGACCGAGCGAGAAAAAGAGCGCAGCAACAACAAAGAGACACCAAGAACCAACGGGACGGGAGGGGTGCGGAAGAAGGGCGAATCGGCGAGGGAAGGAAACAAGCGAGAAATGGCGGACCGAGTGGCGCGATATGTGCCGGATTGACTCTCCTGGACTGTTTGTTTGTTTGTTTGTTTTGTTTTTTTCCCCCTCCCCCCCACCGCCGCACCATTGCACCACCCCCTCGGGATGACGTGTCAATGTGTTGTCTCCGCGGTCTTGTTTGTTCGAGTGTTTGCTTGTACTTTTGACTTGTCTCTTTGTCTTTGTCTTTGTCTTTTCCCTTCGTTGTTTTTGACCTTTTGCAGTTACACTGCTCGCAGGCCGGGGGTACATCAGTCACACGGGACCATAGTTCCCTTCCCCGTATCATGTCTGCGTTTATAATCGGGGTGGAGGACTCGATTTGTTTGCCTGACCGGCGTGAACCCGGCACGGAACACCCCGGCATTATAGGGGCACCAAGATAGAATCAGGGGGCGTGTACCCCCGATTGGTGATGTTGACTTTTCCATTTTTATTTTTACCTTCACATAGCGTGTAGAGGGGAGCGGAGGGCTCCAGACTATCTGTTTTTGACTGGCTTTGATCGCTTTGCGGACCCTTCGGGTTCCACTTTTATTTCAGTATACCTTTTTTTGGGTAAGTTAGCCTGTGACCACGGGAATCGACCGTGTCAAGTGTTGGATTAGTACGGACAGATGGAGGTACTGGATAGAGAGACCGGCACGGTTTTTAATGTGAAGACAACAACAACAACAACAACAACAACAGAAACGAAGAACACACACACGCGAGTACGAAAGTCTTATCATAACTTTATTGCAGCCTTATTAGGGCCCATATTAACGAGTATAAAATAAATTCAATTTGGAAAAATAAAAAAAAACAAAATAAAATCCGCTTTTCATTGGTCAACACGCGCACCAGCACCAAATATTAGGATCTTGGGGGGTGCTGGTGCGTGTGTTGACCAATGAAAAGCGAATTTTTATTTTTATTTTTCCAAATTGAATTTATTTATACTCGTTAATATGGGCCCTCACGAGAGGAGCTCTACAACCTGATTTCGATTAAAATAGAAGTCCAACGCGATGAACAAAAACGAAAATAATGTTCCAAAACCGACTGGCATTCCAACGAGTTTGGGGTTTTAACTCATTCAGAACATTCAAAACCGAAAAAAAAAAAAATCCCACACTATTTCCGAGTAGTTTTTTTCCCAAATACGTGGGACCAGTTCTTAAGGGGTTCAGGTGCCCCGCCATTCCGAAACTCTTTCAGCCAAAATAAGGTATACCTCTACCTCTATCGTAGAGTGCGGTCCCACTTTAAGGGCCAATAGGGCCAATAGGCGTTCGCCACGCTTGCTCACCCGGTAACCAGCAAGAAAGTGGTGAGGTTGACCGTCAAGACCATGCCGCCCTTGCCCGTAGCGTTGTCCACGTTCAGCTCGGGCCCGCGAGGGTCAGAGCTGGCGGCGATCAAGGCAGTCAGTGCCAACCCAGACGCGTGCGTCACCAGCACCTGCCGGTTAATAGGGCAATAGGGAAACATCAACCGCCACGTATGTACGTATACAGTAGTACAGGACACCTATAATAAGAAACAGGAAATCTGGTCCAGGCTGGATTTCTTATTCGAGAGAGGGTATTTACTAATTTCAAGATAACGACCTCCGAATTACTTATTTTACTCAAAATATCAGCCAGGCTTTCTCATTAGCCTGTTTCTTATTAGGTGTCCTGTACTGTACGTGTGAGCAAATACACTTTTTCTTGTTTTTTTTTTACACCCTCCGCCGGATGGTTGGAAAAAAACAAAAGCTTACGTATCAACCATTGTAAAACAGCACCCCCGGTTTTGGGGCCAAAGTACTTGGAATTAGTGTACGGTGTTTTTTCAGTATTACGGGCTAAGGCGGTGGTTAGTGTGCCAGTAAGGCAATATGACCGCCTTGTAGAGGGAAGCCGCCTTATTCATTCCAGGTTATGAGTGTAATTCCTCAGTCGTGCCAAGCGATTTTGACCGCCTTATATCGGGATACCGCCTTATATCGGGATACCGCCTTATATCGGGATACCGCCTAATAGGGATACCGCCTAATAGGGATACCGCCTTATAGGGATACCGCCTTATAGGGATGCCGCCTTATAGGGATACCGCCTTATAGGGATACCGCCTCATATAGGGATACCGCCTTATATAGGGATACCGCCTTATATAGGGATACCGCCTTATATCGGGATACTGCCTTATTGGGGGACCCCCACAATTAATAGTAAAAGGGTGAAGGTCACCACACTGACACCATCGGTGCACGAAAAAAAACAATCGAGCACCAGAAAGAGGGAGGGGGGGTACTAAAACCAAGAAAACAATGTGAAAAAAAAACATTTTGTGTTCATTCGCACCGAAAAACAAACCAAAGAGTACGAGAGGAGGGTATATGGCACTATGGATAGTACGAGGATGCTTTTCAGTAACAAGATATGATAAAAATAGCAAAAAGTACTCGTACGTACATGGGGTATATACTGTCTCCTTGATATAAGTTGCCGCAACCATGATGATACACCTTAAGACAGGGGATGGGGTTATTACGTTACTATTAATACGGTATCGCGTGACTTGCACGAAATACAGAATCAAGAAGAACGCGAAAGGTACGTATACATCAACAACCGAGCAAGCACCCTACCAGGTACACATGGTACCTCGTGTACAGCTAGTACGCGACAGATGTTCAAGAATCTCTTATTTCTGGCCAGAGACTGGAATTCTTAAGTAAGACTGGGTGTGTTCCACACTATTTTCGGTACAAAGAGGTCGCAGTCTTATCCCCCCCCCCAACTCTCAGTTGCTCCGTCTCGAAAGGGATGCGTGGTCAATGGTCAAATGGCTAAGGCAAGCAACAAATGAGTACGCCTCCCCCCCCCCAAAAAAAAATCAGTCTCAACATTCCTCAATATCAAGAGTTTCTTAACATCTCTGTCGCTATTGCTGTAACACGCCTAACCGCGATCGGTGTGAGCGGGTGGGTGGGTGGGTGGGTGGGTGAATGGGCGGGTGGGCGGAAGCGCCTTTACCGGTCTTATCCTACAAATCGTACCAGATAAAGTACCAAATATATGATGATTTCTTCCTGGTTTCACGTGGGTTTTTTTTTGCGTTTTTTCGATTCACATCACGAGAAGCCGTCGACCCAACCCCACCCTATAACCCTAACCGCGCGTTTCGGACAACCTGAAAAAAAAATGTGCGGCCCACCACAAAAAACTGTAATATATTTGGTACTTTATCTGGTACGATTTGTGGGTCAAAAGCACTGGCACAAAGACTACTTGAGTGGGTGGGCGGGTGGGGTGAATGGGTGAGATAACTCACCAAGGGTATTTCCACGACCCGGTCACGCGAGGCAGAGCCCTCGCCTTCTCCTGGTCTGGTCATCGTGAAAAGGTCCCCCTGTTCGTAGTCGTAAATTATCACCATACTAAACCCGGCGTCCTGAGCGTTGAGAACCTGCTCGCGGTTTTTTTTTGTGCGCAAGAACGTGGGATATACGGCAGAAGGAAGCACGAGTGAAGCAAAAACGAATACCAGGTGGAAAGTAAGAAAATAGAAAAAAAGGGGGAGGGGGGGGGGGGAGAGAGAGAGAGAGGTCCCTAAAGAAACTAAATAAGAAGAGGGGGAAAAAAACTACCAAACAAGAAAAAACAGGAGCGAAAAAGAAGAGAAAAACGAGAGAGAAAAAAGGACGAAAAGGAGAAACACCGAGCATGTAAAATGTCAATGCCAACATATCAAAAGATGACAAAAGAAGTAAAAAAGTCCAATCTGAGTTAACTCATGATTCCATACATGTATATAGCGCATAGAGGACCAGGATTCTGGTTCGAGCCAGGCTTGGTGCATGTACACCCTGCAGATGGAGATTCGAAGAGCTTACGCTACTGAAAAAAACGCGTCCCACAACTACAGCAGTAGGGGTCCCCCGACAAGGTAAGGCGGTATCCCTCAATAAGGCGGTATCCCTCAATAAGGCGGTATCCCTCATTAAGGCGGTATCCCTCAATAAGGCGGTATCCCTCAATAAGGCGGTATCCCTCAATAAGGCGGTATCCCTCAATAAGGCGGTCATATCGCCTTACTGGCACACCACCGCCTTACGAACCCTTACTGGTGGACCCCTGATAATAGTGTAGTTCCAAGCATAATATTTACGGGGGACCATAGTAAATAGGACCTGCGGTAGACACAAAAACCTATGCATTTCTCTATTTTTACTTACTAATATTTGGTCCTATTTACTATGGTCTCCCGTAATAGTATATGCCCCCAACAAAGATGGCTGGGTTCTCGAGGCACCGCTATTAATAGTGAACTTTCTGACCAAAGCCAGTGAATACTACTACTAAATATACAGTACTGGCAACTCGCGGGCCGCCTTTCTGCCAATATGGTTGATTTCACAACTACAGTAGTATATCAATGTCTTATTACTACTATTAATAGTGTGCTGTCGTACGTCCCACTCAGCTTGCAAAATGAGTTTCGATAATATCCTCGATCTCACAGCTGTGTTTTTTCAATTTAATTTTTCACTATATAATACCAACAGCAGGCGTCACATGAAGCATGCGCCTTCACCAACAAACTGACCACCACGAACCCGAGAACAAACACACACACCGTCTTGTTCCAACAAAAAAATCGAGGGTTTCCACCATATCAATAGGGCCACAGCAAAAACGGGAACACTACACATAATAACCAGAATGTGTGTGTGTGTTCTTCACATTAAACCTTCCTTTCTACCCGTCGACATCCAACACACCCAGTGTCCGTGCCGATGTACGGCGGTACTACTGTTGTCTGCACTTGTGATTTTCTTCTACACTCGTTCGTCTATAGAAATAGGTGCGCCCGCACTTCTGGCTGCAGACCGTTCATACCACTAGAACTACTGCTGTAACTATAAACTTGTTTGGGCTGGTCGGTGATACTTGCCCGGTGGCTACGTACGTACGTACGTACGTACGTATTTTTCTATTTTTCTTCATGGCTTTCAAGAGTTTATTTTTTTCATGTTTTGAGTCCTTTGTTCTCGTCCGGTGGCTACATATCATATGTACGAGTATTTCCCCCCCCCCATCTCATTTATTTTCTTGGCACACCTGTCCCTCTTCCCCTCCATAGTCGTAACTCAGATCCGGGGTCACAAAGCAGGCTCTTCTCCCTCCTCTCCACTACGGTCCTTGCCTTGATGTTTATCGCGCAGAGGGTTCAGCATTCCCAACGCTCGTCGATTTTCATCGAATTTTGCTAACTCACGCTCTCGCGCTTTCCGCTACGAGTCAAGATAGTTTCTGCCAGAAAAAGTCCCTATATATATATGAGCATGTACTCGGGGAGGGGCTCGAACTCACGCCCCCGACTCTAACAGGGACGAGATTCACCTGCCATTCCACCGGGGACGCCGGCTGTATACACGTACAGTTAGGGTCCCTCATTAAGGCGGTGGTGTGCCAGTAAGGCAATATGACCGCCTTATAGAGGGAAGCCGCCTTATTCATTCCAGGTTATGAGTGACATTCCCCAGTCGCGCCAAGCGATTTTGACCGCCTTATATAGGGATACCGCCTTATTGGGGGACCCCGACTGTAGCTGGTATATACGAGGAACGAAGGCCTGCTGTGTCCTCCCTTTTCAGTTTGCGACAGACACCCCCGAGATTACTTGCCCGTTCGCTTGCCCGGTGGCTTCGTACGTACTTGCTTTTTTGTCTTCCATGGCTTTCAAGAGTTTTTTTTTTTTTTTCCTTCATGTTTCGAGTCCTTCGTTCTCGCCCGGTGGCTATACATGTTATATTATATAATACCAGTATTATACATACGTAGCTGGTATATACAAGGAACGAACGCCTGCTGTGTTCTAGAACTCCCTTTTGACGCGTGCTACGGTAGAGGCAGCACTTTTTCGCTGAATCGTTTTCTGAACGATCGGTCTCCTTAACCCAAATTCGTCGTTTTTTCATTTTTGTGACGAATAATGTTTCAGAGCATACTTCGGTCAGGAGATTTCTCGCCCGGCAGCACTTTTATTTTCCTCCAAAAATCATTTTTTCGGTGAGGTATGACGCTCCTTAAGCGAGAAGCTCAGAAAAAAACATGGTGCACCTCTATCGTAGCATGTGTCATTTGAGCTCGCGACACCCCCGGGATTTCGAGTCAATCGCAATCCCGAAGGGGAACCTTGTAGTTATGTGTACCAGGTATCGTAAACAGTAGTAGGGCTGGGAGTGTGGCTTGGCTGTCAGTCCCCGGCTATTGCGGGGAACCTTGAGTAAATAGGAAATAGGACCAACTACCGTTTGAAAAAATAGGGGAATATGGTAGGTTTTTGTGTGTACCGTTGGTTCTGTGTGCTAGGGTCCCCTGGAATAGGAAATATAGTATGTACCAGGTAGGTGGCTAAGAACTACAATCGGTTGGTTGCAGCGGTACAAAACTATCCGACTATCCGACTATTAATTGGGTTATACCTTAAACCTTGTTTGTATAGGAAAGGGGGTTGGCGCCCCGATGGTCTATAGTGGTACCCTCGAATGCTACTAAGGGTTGGTTTGCGGGGTTCGAATCTCACGTGGGTCGGACTTTTGAGTTTATCTGCAAAAATAAATAAAACACACGGAATCAACTGCTGAGAGCGCCTAGTAATAGTACGAGCGTGGGTAGGCGCAATTCGATGCGAGTCGACGAGGGAAGAAAGGGCGTAAGTCTTCTCCCGCGATAAAAGTGCAAAAGGCACGAACCGTAGTGGGGGAGGAGGGAGAAGAGCCTACTTTGTGACCCCGGATCTGAGTTACGACTATCAATAGGAAGGAGAGAGAGAGACGACGGGCGAAGATAATAAATGGGACGATGAGAAAAAAAAAAAAAAAAAAAACGTGTAACTTGAAGGCAATTCGTGCTTCCCCCAGTAGTGGACAAACACTGTTAGTGGATCTTCCTAAGGTAGCTAATTAGGCACTCTGATTGGCCAAGCAAGCACTGACCACTGGCATAGGGTTCGGGTTCGGGTTAGGGTTCGATCTGAGGGTCATATTACTACTACCAAGACAAAACCCCCATTTTAAAGATCCACTATCACCCTTTGTCCACCCCTCTTTCCCCCCCCCCCCGGCGGCGTCTGCAGTTTCAGCGCTCTCGCCCCTCGGCTAGACTTTTAGTCGACGAACAAGTGAGTTACGTAGTTGGTTGGCAAGCTATTAATAGCCAACAAATAGCTGGTAGGCTTCAAGTCCAGCCCACAGCAGCCCAACAAAACATCGTATTATATATACGAGAATATCAGGCTGCGTATGGGCTGTGGTATTAGGCTGTGGCCCTGAACAAAATAAAACTAAGTAATACGGGGGACCATAGTAAATAGTTAATGTGAAGAGCACACACACACGGTACACGCAAATACTTACATATTTCCCTATTTTTAATAACAATATTGGGTCCTATTATATGCTATTTACTATGGTCTCCTGTAATACCATGAACCCGTAAACCTAACCTTTTCCCTTTTTGTAGGGTCATCGCCCATGTACAGCAGGTACAGCAGTAGCACCGGGCACCACGGGTATGATGACATCAAGACGCAACGTCGAATTGTTCAGAACCTTGACCGATTCCCTCTTCTCCCCAAAGATGTCGGGAGACATGCCAAAAGCAAGGCAACATATGCGCTGCCAAGGGTGTAGGGACGAAGTGTTGTGTTCCACACTAAAACCTAGTAGTTTGGTGTCAGTCACGGCATATGTCAAGGCAAAGCCGCTCGCTGTCTGTCAAGGGTTGAAAGTCCCGTCTCCCGACATTTTTGCTCCTCCCTCCTCTCCGAATTGTTCCGACTCTTGACCAATTATCTCCCCTCCTTCGAAGCATGCTACGGATATGCTGTACCAGGTATCATACTGCGGTAGTGTGAAAAGTAACTGCTTGGCCTGCATACAGGACATTTTCTGCGGGTGGTCACTTGACTATCTTGATTATAGTATAGGAGCTCTATACCTCACCCAAAAACTAAAAGTGCTATACTCGTATACCATTACGGAGGACCATAGTAAATAGGACCAAATTCTGTTCGCAAAAAGTGGTAAATATATAGGTTTTTGGGTATAACGTAGGTCCTATTTACTAGTGTTTACTATGGTCCCGCGTAATATATACCTGATGAGCAATCCCAAGGCCTACATACGTAAGCATACAATACAAAATATGGCAACAAAATAGTGCAATTCCGACGACTTTGGATTAACCCCTTAAGAACTGGTCCCATATATTTGGGGACAAACTACTTGGAATTAGTGTGGGATAAGTTTTTCAGTTCTGAATGGGTTAAGGTGTCCCGTTATTCACAAAATGTTTCAGCCCAAAAGGGCTACCTCCATCGTAGCACGCGTTCTCCCCCCTGTCGGAACCGTTCCGACTCTTTACCAACTCCCTCCTCCCCCCTGTCCGAATCGTTCCGACTCTCGGCCAGCTCCCCCCACCCCTCCGCCCTGCCCTCTTTAGACCCACCTTCGTCTCGAAGGTACACGCATTAGGGTCGTTCAAGTCCGACCTCGATATCAGCGCAGCTGTCGGCGTGGCTGCTGCTGCTGCTGCTGCTTCTGCTGCCGCTGCTGTCATCATGTCCCCTCCACCCCCCACTCCCCTAACCCCCCCCGCCTCCTCCTCCTCCAACTCCTCCTCCTCCTTGATGAACATGCTCTTGCTACTGCGATTCGGTCCGCCGGCGTCCGATGCCGCAAGTCGGGCGTCGCTAACTCCGGAGGGTGATCGTAGAGGGGCTGCCTCTGGAGATATTGAGCTTGCTCCCACGGCCACGAGAGGGCTATTGAGGGGGTCGCAGCCGAAGGGGTTTGGTGCGGCCTGCTGAAGTCTGCCGGCGAAGCCCTTGGCCCGTCATGGCAGAAGGAGGGGGGGCGGGGGGGGGGGGGGGGGTATTCATTTGTTGGCTCGCCTTACGTAGTCATTTGAGAAGGGTGGGGGGTTGGAAGCTTCATTTTCATGTATGATATGGCCGTAGCGAAGGGGTGGGGGGGAAGGGGCGTATTCATTTTGTTGCTGCCTTAGGTCAGTTGACCGTTGACACAGAGCATCCGGCAACCGTTCCTAACTCCTAATAGAGACACTCCAACATTCGTGGGGTCAGTGCGTTGTTTCCCATATATTACATAGAACTTCTGCCACGGGGGGGGGGGGGGGCGTACGTCATTGTTGTTGCTTGCCTAGTCATTTGACCATTGACCACGCATCCTTTTCGAGACGGAGCACCGTTCCTACTCCTAATAGAGACAACCTCCAACACTTGGCGCTCATTTCGTTGTTTCCATATATTACAAAAGAACCTTTTTGCTAATCTTATCCCCTTCCGTGCTTCGCCGCCTGTGGCCACCATCTATCTCTAAGGTAGCGATCGTTTTTCTCGCTACTATTTAGTGTACCAAACTGCTCCATGTCACACTCGTCTATATTCTCATCTCTTCTCTAGCACATCCTTTTCCTCCTTGTACTTTCACATTCTCCCACTATGTGAACTCTACTCTCTATGGTTTGCCACATGGGCACATCTGTGCATCTACTTCCTCCTCCTCCGCGCTACTGGTATACCCTCCTTCTTCTTTCTGCAGGTCCAGTTCCCCTACACGAAATCGCAGTTTCAGCTTTTTCGCGAAGTCCATTGGGCCGTGCAGATACTTTCCATTCCTATCCTTCTCTCAACCCCCCGTACATCTCTAAGTGTTCTTCCCCTCCACTTCTTTCTCAGTGCTAGCCTTTTCCTTCTTCCTATCCTTCTTTTACTTCTGTCTTGTATCCGCTGAATTTCTCTATGGCCAGCGTCTCTTTTTGGTTTCCTATATCCTTCCATACTTTTCGATTACGCTATCCCACCTTATCCAGCTCGCCCTTTGTTACTTTCTCCCATACAGCTTTATCAGCTATGGCTGCAACCTCTTATTTGGCATGTTCTTTACTTATATTGCCATTTCAATCTTACGCAGTCTCTATTTGTCTAAGTGGGTACATTCCCAGTTCTGCTCTCAATACTGTATTACTCGTCGTACTTGAGCATCCTAGTACTTTTTAAGCTGCGTCACTGACTGTTTTCCAGCTGTTTTACCGAGCTTCGTGTTCCCTCCCATAGCTTCTCCTGCATATTCTATACTTTGGACACAATCGACATTCATTCAGTATACATCTCTTAATTCTAGTGTCAAGTGCGAGTCTGTTAGGCACTGCTTCCATCTTGCATTCGTGTGCCTGACCCCTTGGCTATTATTTTATTTAGGTGTGCATGCCAAGAGCAATCTTTTGAGATTTCTACGGCCAAGGTTACGTATACTGCTCTACGATCGGTCTAATTCATCTTCCCCACTTCCACTTAACAATGTACCGGACTTCTGTCCTTATCTTCTTAACATTACAACTACTGGCACTTTTTACGTTCGCGTCACTTCCACTCCTGGTTACTTCTCTTGCCTTCTCTATTAGTTCTGGCAGTCTCGGACGTGTTTCTGATATCAAACGAAAATCATCAGCCAAACACAATCCGACACGTAATCTTCCCCCACCTAGACTCCCTGCGATGCTGCTTCTACTGCAACTATCATGTCATTAATGTATACTTGAAGTAGGTTAGTATATCGTACATCCTGGGCAACTCCTGTCGATAATCAACGTACTTTCGATTATTTCCCCCGTCCAACATCACAGCATTCTCGCACCATCTCCGTCCAGCTTCTTCATCATCTCCACATACTATTCCTCTTATCCCTATTTCCCACAGACTTTTCCAACAGCCCATTTCTCCATACTGTATCGTAGGCTTCTGACATCTAAAAAGAAACTAGTACTTGTTAGCCGCCGCGCCTTTCCTGCCTGGATTATCTACCTAATGTGTTACACATGGGGGGGGGGAGGCAGGCTCAATTTGTTGCTGTGTCTAGTCATTCTGACCTTTGACTCATCGCATGCCTTTCGAAGACGCGACACGGTGGGAGGGGGTGTGTACTCATTCATCGCGTGCCATGGCCGTCAGTCGTATGACTCACAGTGCGATGTGGTGCGGGTGGGGGGTGGGGGGGTGATGTATCAATGTCCGTGCACAGGCCGTAGTCCAATATGACCATAGACCCTCGCATCTTCGATACAATGCGGGACGGAGCACATTTGGTGTTACCAACCAAGAGATACAGTTGTCTTTGCAAGCTAAAGCGTTTCGAAGCGCCGTGAGGTATGCCTCGGTTCGGTCGCATGAAGGGTATGAGCTGGTGAGTCACTGCATCTAAAGAACCGCCCTCTGAGCCGACTTGCATATGGACGACAGTCTTGCTGTAATTGAAGTTAATTTAATTCTGGTTGTTGCCGACTTCCGGAGACAGCAATGGTTTTTACTATGTTAACTGCCTCGCGGATGCCTTCCCATATTAACACTTACGTGATTACGGCATTCCCTTGTGCGACAAAGAGTGTTCGTCCACCCCGACAATATGATTTTCTACTTCAGCCACCGCCAGCATTATTGTGACCCAAAAAAAAAAAAAACGCACCTGGTTGTCTAGCTCACGCAGCGAGTGGCGTGTTTTACAGGTCGTGCCAACGACGCCAACCAGACCTAAATATAGGTGTGGGGGGGGGGGGGGGGGGGGGGGGGGGGGGGTACTGGTGGGGGGGGGGGGGGTTAGGGACCCATCTTAGACAGAACATTCCTTTTTATTGAAATGGAAACAATTTTTGTTTTTCGGTATCTGTTTGGGAATACGTGTCCCTGAAAAACGTCTTTGGGTCTTCATCGGGAATGCGTGTATTGCGCTCAAAAGATAATAACGCACCAAAGGGTCACAACCGAACACCCGTGAGTATACCAACGAGGCGACCTACGGCTGTGTCCCCCGGGCGGCCGTGGCCAGCGGAAAATTATGTCGCCTAGCATCGGATAGAGGCTATCAACTTTAGGATTCTTGGTGGGCTGGCGCAGCCACGAAGTCCCAACGCGGGCAGCCGCGACGGGGAACAGCGATCGAACTTCTCGCCCAGTCGCGCACCTGGTCGTGGCGCCGTGTGGCTTTGGGAGCAAAGAGCGGGTGAAAATTGGATTTGCCGACGGACCTATGTTACTATGTAGGCACCGCAAGCGGTCTATCCCTATGCTGGGCCCGTCGACCTCGCGCTGCGGCTGATCCGTGGCCGTGCTCTCGGGAATGGTGATCTCGACTCTGAATCAGTCGACGAAGAGTGGCTCGAGTTTGCGTGGCTTCCTTCGGTTTCATGGAACACGCCACGCCGAGTTGGATGAACTCCCAATTCAACAGAAAAAAAAGAGCAAAAGAAGTCCCAAAAGACTTCTTGTGGAATTCCGTTTTATTGAACTACTCAGTTTTGAAATCGAAATATCTTGCTGGTTATTCACGTTTCGACCAATCAGGTCAAATCAAAACAAACGAACGAAAAAAAAAAACTCAAACAAAAACAAATGTTCGTTAATACGGGCCCTTAGGGGATACATAATCGTATGCGGTAGAGGTAGAAGCGGCAGTATGGAGTAAGTGGATACCGGGTACATATGAATGTTGATGAGTTAGGTGCGACAGCAAGGACTCGTGGGCGCTGTTGACGGGGGGAACAAGCGTAAGCGGTTCGTACGGCGCGCCGGCAGTCGGCCGGCGAAGCCCTTGGCTCGCCATGGAAGGAGGCGGTAGGGGAGGGGGTAGGGGATACTCGTCGTAGGCAGAAGCAGAAGCAGAACAGGTGCAGTGTGATGAGTTGTGCGATTGCATGGCCTCGAGAGGGCCACTGGGGGTGGAGCAGGCGTATGGTAGGCGTTGGGCCCGGCTCGCTGAAGTCAGCCGGCGAATCCCGGGGGGGGGGGGGGGGGGGGGGATACTCGTGGGGTAGTACTCGTACGAGCAAGTATGTGATGGGTCGGTGGATTGCTGCTTGCGTGTTGGTGCATATATTTTTATTTTTTAATATATAGACTACGGAGCATTTGCTTGTTTCGTGGGCCAACCAAAGCAGCAGCAGCAGCAGCAGCAGCAGCAGCAGCAGCAGCAGCAGCGGTACATATCACAGCAGCAGCAGCAGTGCCAGCACAGCACAGGCAGACGCAACTACTGCCTGTTACTTGTACTGCTGTTCGAAAAAAGTTCCAGTACGACGTCTGAACGGAATGATGAAATGATGAATTTAATGGAGCCAGTCGTCACGTCGAGTTTGTGCGACACATTTCATGCAAAAAGGGTGCCTCGTAGTCATTGATACCATTGTTACGTATGGACTCTGTACCTCTGGTACGAGTCATATTCTATCCGTGGATGTGGATGTTGATGTGTGCTATAAACGGTACTTTTGGGGGGGTTACGCAACGGCAGCAGCAGGAGCAGCAGCACCACCTCCACCACCACCACCACCACCACCAGACACAAGGGCAGAGCAATCAGCCTACACAAGCTATCAACAGGATCAACACCGATCAGGCAAGAGGCATACCGTCATGTCCGGAAATGTAAGGATTGTTTCAGTGTTCAGGCCAATAACCAAACAGTCCTTACATTTTCGGACACAGGCAAACCTCCGTATTGTACTGCTACTACAAACTACAATGGACACCAGCAAACTCCTCAAGCTCGACAAGTCTGCTGCAACATGCATCATCCTATTGCACAAGAACTGATAGCGGCGATTTGACACAACTTGTCGCCATTTCTTTGGGCCCTTGACGAGGACAGAGTGCTGACTGAACCCACCACCGCCCACCTCATCGGGAACCTTCGGACCGAACCCATCGTGGGCCGGTTGATCAGCGAACTCCGTCGGGACACCCGTTGTCCTGTTTTGGTTGTACACTGTGATTGTTGAGCTCGTTCGGACCGCTGCGAGGCATGGCGCTACGAGGAACGCGTATAGCTGTCGTCGTCGCCGCAAGGAGGGCATCTCACCCTCACTGGTAGCTAGTAGACGACCAACAGCAGCTTCGAGGAGTCTGATGTGACTGCTGTGGCAGGTCGGCTGGGCGCATTGGAGAACACAGCTTGCTTCTATTGCTGCTCCATGACAGCAACAACAACAGCAACAGGCTTCTAAACCTTTATTTATGTCAATGTAAGAACCGTTTCAATAGTAACACATAGATAAAATGATCCTTAAATATTCGGACATGGGGGTAGAGGGGAAAGAAGTAATCCCCGGATGAGTAAGGCCTCCATATTTCGTTACGATCCTTGCCGCCTTTTGCCTCGCTGGAGAGGGGCGTTGATCACCGCAGCTTCGATCCCGTTACCTATAGCGTGCACCCCTCAACGAGACCCTGGGCCATAGGGCAAGCATTGTTGTAAATTAACCTCGACCGACCTCCGTGCGCGCAGGCTGTTTGAGCGGACAAAAGCTTCTGGATTGCCTCGGTCTGCGTGCTTATTGGCTGAGACATCGTCTTTCTCACCCGCCACAAAGCGCCCCCAGGCTAGGCTTCCCCTAGCGCGTCGGAAGCAAGCAAGCCTAAGCAAGTAACAACACACAATGGCGGATGTGGATAGCTTCCTGGACCAGCAGCTCGCGAGCGTGAAGGCCGGTCCAGGGCCTTCTCGCCTCCGCGAGGAGGCGGCGAGGTCGTCTGCGCAGCGGAACGGTTCAGGGGCCTCGGCGGAAAATGGGAATGGTGTTGATAATGGTCAAGACAAGGAGGGTGCTGCGGCAGACGGGAGCGATTCTTCGAGTGGAGACAGCAGCTCGGACGGGAGCAGCTCGGACAGCGACGATGCCGGGGAAGAGGGGGGTGGGGGGGAGGAGGTGGAAGCGGAGGGTGATGAAGCTGCAGAGGGGGGCGGAGGAGAGGAGGAGCAAGAGCAGGAGGAGGAGGAGGAGGCGGGGGGAGGTGAGGAAGAAGAGGAGCAGGAGCAGCAGGAGGAGGAGGAGGAGAGCAAGGGGAGGAAGAGCAGGACGAGCGAGAGCGGGAGGGATAAGGATGGCCGCAAGCGGAGCAGGAGCAGGAGCAGGAGCCGTGGCAGAGGGCACAGGGATGCCGACAAGCGCCGCAGGAGGTATGGTGATAAGATAACCTGTAATTTTTATCCGACACTAATTCCAAGTGTTTTGTCCCCCAAACACCAAACACGGATGCGGACGTGCGACTGCAGTTGAGTGCATATAAACCGATTCCCACCGCAATTGTCGTCCAAGCCAAGTCCAAGCCTAAACAGCAGTAATTCGAAGTGGTTTGTCCGGTCAACGCAGATGCAGACGAGTGCGTATCAGGATGATATCGTATGATGGTGATGATACTCGTAATATTCATAGGTTACACTGCTGTACAACTACTTCTTAGTTATACACCACTGCTGCTGCTGCTGCTGTCCTGCTGCTGTGCATTCGCTCCTCGTACGGTGCGTACCCATTCCCACCGCAAATATGATACTGGTACTGGTACATATTATCATATTATCCAGTCTAATTCCAAGTGTTTGTCTCCTACCCGAGGGTGCAATACTCGACCTACAGCAGCAGTGTCATCCCGTCTTCGTGATTCCAAGTGTTTCGGGTGCGAGTGCAGAGTGCGCTGCTGCTGCTGCTGCGCTGCTGCACTCGTACGAGTATGTCGCCATTCCCCCTGCAGATATTGAAATATTGTCTAGTCTTGTTCCAAGTGTTTTTTATCCACGACTACGAAGGGTACGCCGAACTATGCCAGAGCGGGGCGGGTATACCAGACAAAAACAAAATGCCGGCATCGATGCGGAGCCCTTGTAGCACTCTGCCGGCATCCATGCGGAGCAAATATGTCAGGAGACATGTCAAGCAAGGCAAAACATGCGCTGTCAAGGGTGTAGGGCCGAAGTATACCACACTAAAACCTAGTCGTTTGGTGTCAGTCAAGGCATGTCAAGGCAAAGCTGCTGTCTGTCAAGGGTTGAAGATCCTGTCTGCGAACATCTTTGATGCGAAGCCCTTGTTGCGGACTAAAACTAAAGAAAAGGACAGGGCCACCACCCACAGGCACGAAATCAGCCACCCACGTACCAACCGACCGACCGACCCACCCACCCACACCCACTCACCCA
>MEHQ01002813.1:21584-41747 GCA_008828725.1 Saccharina japonica
CACCCACTCTCCCACATCAACCCGCCCGTGCACCAACTGATTCACACACACATGTATTCCAGCACTACTACAGCAGTAGCACGTACAGCAGATATGCAGCAGTACGTACAGCAGATTGTACGTGTAGCATACGTATGTGTTTCTACATAAGTTAATGTACGCAGCAGAAAAAAAAAACTCCAAAATACGCCAACCACCCATACCCTCGAACCCACTCGCCCACCCACGGACCCAACCACCCACGCATCCAGCCACTCATGTGCTACAGCAGTATGTACAACAGCAGTACGTGGGGCAGCAGATAGCTATGTATATTGATAGATGCGTTGATTCAAAACCGCGTGTTTTGAATTTTCCATTTTTTTACGCTGTAATGCCGTGCCAGTATTGTCCGTGTCCGGTCAAGGACAAGGATATTTTCAGGGTGTTTCACGGCTCCGCAGCGCACCACCGTTCGGTGCCTTTTCCTTGCACGTTCGGTTCGGTTCGGTTCGGTTCGATCATTTTTGGCTCAGTTCGACTCAGCTCGGTTCGGAGCTCGTAATTTCGAAATCATTCTGCTCGCTTTCGTCCGGCCCCCGCAAATCCAAATTCTTCCGGCGGGGTTCGGTTCCCCGACGAAACCGAGCGAGCAGAGCCGGGTGGTTTGGTGTCGACAGTGCTGTCGTCGTCGGGTTTGGTCTTGTCTTTTGCTCCCAAATGGGCAAATTTCAATAGAACCTTCTCGAACGTGTATATACGTGCCAAAATACCAAATGGAGTGGCTATTATTCGATATTTTGATTGCTTTGATATCGGCGTGATGATTCTGATTCGAGGAGTTGATTGTTCCAACATTTATGTGACCAAAACCAAATGGGATGGTTATGATTCGATTGTTTCGATATCGATATATATGATGATTCTGATTCGATGAGTTGATGGTTCACTATTAATCAGGATTTTGACTCTCGACGATTTTATATGTTTTTTTTAATCAATGTGATTAATTGAAATTAATTCGATATTTCGATAGTTCGATATTTGACCTACTCAAACCTCCATACTCTACACTATGGTTGCCACACGCACCTCAGGCACCCAGGGGAAAAAAGTGGCTTCAGTACTTGTGCTCCGGGAGCAGACGTCGGCATTTCTGCCACGCAAGGTGTGGAAAACCGTCCACATGTTTTCATCTTGGTGGCGGCGTCGTTCCGGTTCCATCAACAACACGACGGCGCCCGGCAGGGATAACGCCAATCTCTACCGGAAACCTTCCCCCCCGGGAGGGGGGGAAGGGGGAAGCTTGGTACATACTAACCCACACTTGGTGTCCCTTTGCCCTTTTCTCATTGCCGTAGTTTATCTATCTCTTAGTATCTAAAGTACCGGGTCTTTGTGTAAGGGGATGGGATGGCAATGCCCCCCCCCCCCCGCAGCCTCCGCGTGGAGTGATTGTTTTGCCCATCTCTCGTTGCGGGTCCGTATTTTTGTTGTTTTGCTGTTATTTTTCGTTTTTTTTTTAGTGTTGCTGGTGTTGTGTGCGCGTGCGGCCGCTATTTCTTGTTTTGCTTGAGGTTCGAATCGGAAGATGCTCGGTGAGATTAGAACGAGCGCGTTTTCGTCTTGTCCTTGCCACGAGTCCGAGTAGAAATAACGGTTTCCAGAACGGTCCCCGGAACTGTCTCCCTTTTAACGGTCGCCAGAGCCGTCTCCTGAACGTTCGCCAGAACCTTGTCCAGAACGGTCTCCGGATCCTCCACCGTGCCCCATTTGACTCGAAGCAACGCCTATGTTAGCCGCCGTAAATATGCCCCAGCATTTTCTCCCGATAATAGTACAGGCGGGAGTTCGCTGCTGGCGAGGTGGCGTTTTGTGGCGGGTGCCTTTCCCAGTCGGAGTCACGGGAGAATATACAAGGAGAAGAAAGCCGCCCGCCGTCCCCCGTTCCCTGTCCCCTTGAAAAACAGGCCCGAATACCGCTATCGAGGAGATGGACGCCTTAAGAAAAAAAACACTGCGGTTGCCCTGAATGAGGTAGAACTGGAGCCGGGGACAGACCCCTACTTGGTAGCGTCTGACCTTCTCCAGAAGATATCGGGTCTTAAGTATGTCCTATTCTTTAACATCCTACCTTTTTGGTATCCTCCTACGTACACTCTGTCCAATCTTTTCTTATCCTATACCGGTACCTGGTATATGGATAAAATTTAATATTCTCCTACACCCGTCTAATCTTATCCTACCGCCGTGTGATCTGATACATAATATTTTGCTTTAGAGTGAGTCTGCGGCTGTTAATTTGGGCCAAGTTCAAGTTGTTAGTCCTGTGCGCATGTTCCTGTTCTTATATTTGTGTGTTCTTATTATTATATTGTGTGTTATTCTTATTATGTTGTGTGTTCCTATTATTATCTATGAGAAGTAAGGTGTGTCCCCCACTAAAGTTCAGTATATAACATTGGTTTTCTTATGTTTCGTGAAAAAGGCGAACATTCTGTAGGGGTATCACTTGAGTATCTCGATTATAGTGTAGGACCTCTAACAACCGATTTTGATACGGTAGTGGTCCCTGTATAGTGCCGGTATGCGGCAGGCAACAATACCGGCACTGTAGCGGCAACCGGCACTAATTACTCCGCACACTGCCACACTGGTTATAATCCCATACCAGGTCTATGCCAAGCGATTCCACAGGCCCTTAAAGCGGGCAGCCGGCACTACTCAACCGGCCCTATAGAGGGCCCACTGACCACTACTCTGTACATAGATCAACACCTCTCCATGTGCAACAGTACATGTAGGATGAGCTAGTATATGCCCAATACACAGCAGTAGTTCCGTGGGGTACGGTCGGTATCCAGCGCACCATGTAACAAACAAAACAAAACAAAAAAACGATCGGATCCAACGATAGTAGTCATCATAGTTCATCCCTACCGTACCGCTGGTGTTAACTTTTCAAGTTAGGTTTGAGTGCTGTCACGCGACTGTGCCACGCCCTGCCATGTCTTAAGTCGACGAGGAAAAGAAGGTGCTGCATTCTGCTCGGGGTAAAAGTAGTGGGGAGGGGGGAGAAGGGCCTACTTCGTGACCCCGGGTCTGAGTTGTGACTATAATATTAATATCGGTAATATCAATAGCATTCATAGGAGGAAGCAAGAGCAAGAAGGGCGAAGATAATGCAAACTTAATTTACATATTTTTATTCCGTGACATCCTGCAGCATCGTGTCCTTTCTTGGCTTTCCGTACGTATGCCACGGCTGTTTTTGCTGGCCGGTACTTCAAGCCAGTATATATAGCAAGCCTGGATTTTGCCATCGAAGAAGTTGGGTTATCACCCCCAGCGTTCCTCGCAGCTCTGGTATCATCAGCGTCATTCTCGTAGCTCTGCAGTAAGCGAAGCCCTTTCTAACCCCCCCCCCCCCCCCCCCGCCCCTCCCTCTCCGCTCCCTCCACCCTCTCGGCCTCTCCCGCGCCCGGCCCACTTCTACCGCTGCCTATGTGTGTCGTGTGTTTTTTTGCATCTGTCGTACGTTTTGCTTGTTGTGTTTTGTTTTTTGCCTTGTTCGTGGGCTTACGTGCTTGTTATTTTTGTGTTCGAAGGAGCGCTAGTGGCGATCGTGGGCGTGATCGCGGCGACCGCAGAGACCGACACGGAAGCAGCAGGGGAGGGGATCGCGATCGCCGGCCTTCCCGCCGCTCTCGCAGCCGGGAGAGGGAGAGGGAGAGGGACTCGGGAAGGTATGCACATTGGAAATAGCTACGAGCTGGGCCAGCCTTAAAAACGGGTTTTATGTTGTGAGGTTCTAGCGTCACCAATTTTGCAAGTTAGCATTCGAAAATTGGAAGAGCTGACCCTGTCATATTATTGGAGATGCAAAAAAAAAAGTTTTAACCGATTCTGAACTTTTAAAAACCGACTCGATTTCGCCGAGATATCCGCGAAGACCCAAAAGTACCTTCCAAAAGTACCGATATCCGGGAAGGCTCGGGAAGGTATGCCTTTTGAGAATAACTACTCGAACGTGCGTTGTTCCGTAACTACAGCGGTAGTCAGTTGCTACAGCACAACAGCGGTAGTCAATTGCTACATCGCAACAGCGGTAGTCAGTTGCTACAGCACAACAGCGGTAGTCAGTTGCTACATCACAACAGCGGTAGTCAGTTGTTACAGCACGACAGCGGTAGTCACGTAGGCACGTGGTTACGCAACACCGGCGTTGGCGGTAGTCAGCTGCTACACAACAACAGCAGTATCATAGCCAGGTTCGCTGTCGGGACATCAATAGCCATCTGATGATATACATCGTGTAGCACAGAATAGAGAGCAGCCGGGAGAGGGCAAGGGACTAGGAAGGTATGTATGAGTAGGGTTGTGCGTGCGGTTGTGTTTCTTGGTTTCAGGTATTCCAGGTATAGTTGACGCTTCTTTTATTTCAACGCTGGGCTGATATGATGTGGATAACAGTGAACGGATGTGGTTGTACTCGTGGGTGTCATTGTGTTCTTTTTGGTGGTAGTGGCGGTGAGTTTGGGGGTGTCGACGGTGTTGGGGGTTGGGGTTGACGGCAATGGTGGTGGGCGTACTCATTTGTTGTTCGCCTTAAGTCATTTGACCATTGACCACGCGTCCCTTTCGAGACAGAGCACCGTTCCTACTCCTGATGGAGACACCTCCAACCTTTGGGCGCTCATTGCGTTGTTTCCATATATCACAAATATATATTTTTGCTAATCCTATTCCCTTCCTGTTAATGGTGTTGGTGTTGGTGTTGGCCATAGTGGTGGTCGTGGCGGTGTTGGTGCTGACGCAGGTGTTGTTGGTGGTGTTGTTGGTTGTGTTCCTGCTGGTGCTGAGTGCCTGTGGTGATGTTTGGTGTCGCTGTCGCCTGTCTGCGATAAGCGCATCCTGCCGCGCGTGCTCCACCCCGACTTACCTCTGTCGACCCCATATATACTCCATCGATCGTGACTGCTTGCACACACACGCATCACGCACCACCTCTCATCACAACCCAAAGCCGAAAGCGGCCGGCCACCGCTCGTGCCTCGCGTGGCCACCCTACGTAACCCTCTCTATACCAGGTATGCTTGTTGCTAATTTTTCAGTACGCCTCGGACAGATGATCTACAGACAGATCAGATAGATAGACCATTCCCACTTGATGATCTATAAGCAGTAGCCCTTTCAAGGCAGATCTGTTGCCGGTTTCGGTATGATCTGTATGATCTAGCTCATGTTGCCGGGTGGGAGCCGTTTAAGCTGCATGATCTATAGCTCGTGTGTCCTGGGTTGAATCTGTATTTTTCAGATCTTGCACAACCTCCCACCACGGCAGCCGAGGAACTAGATGATCGAGATGATCTAAATCGTGATCGAGCTGATGACGATCTAGATCATGATCTGTCCGAGGTGTTGAATTGTCTGTGAGTTTCGACGAAATCCTCGATCTCAGAAATGATGATTTTACTCTTATTTTTAATGTAGTCATACGTAGCTATGAACTTTTTTGGCCTGATCAGTGTTCCTTGCCCGGTTAGTTGCTGGGTGGCTTATTATACGTTCTTGTTTTTCTTTAGTTTTCAAAGAGCGTTTGTACGTTTTTCTCGTGCTTGCCCGGAGGCTACGTACGAGTGTGTAGCTGGAACGAGGAACGAACGCCTACTGCGCTATTCTCCCTTTTCAGTTTGCGACACCCCCCCCCCCCCCCCCCCCCCCGGGATTTCAAGTCAACCACAATCTTCCCGAACGGGAGCCTTGTACCTCGTATACACTCGCGATCGCGATTGCCCACGCACGCACCACGCACCATCACCCAACTCGTGACAAAATCGACCGCCCCATCGTGTGTCCCGCTCGTTGCCTCGTGTCTCCTCGCCCGCGTGTTGGCTGTCAGGAGCAGCAGGCGGGACCGTCACGGGGATGACAAGGGCAAAGACAAGGACAAAACTAGGGGAGGTGGGGACGAAAAAGAGAAGGATGATGAGAAAGAGGACGCCGACAAGGACGGTAAATCGGAGACGGGGTCTACGAGGTCCAAGGGCAGGGACAAAGAGAGGGAGAAGGAGAGGTCGAAGAAGGACAAGGGGAGATCGCGTAGCCGTGACAGGGACAGGGCCCGGGACAGGGACGGTGACCGCGATAGACACCGCCGCGGAGAGTGAGTGACGACTAAAATAGTAGTAGTAGTAGTAGTAGTAGTAGTAGTAGTAGTAGTAGTAGTAGTAGTAGTAGTAGTAGTAGTAGTAGTAGTAGTAGTAGTAGTAGTAGTGGTAGTGTTGAGTATCGTATCGAAAGTTTCGCTATATCGAAATATAATTTAAATATCGAACTTGCGATATATCATATCGAAAGCTCGATATATCCTCCATAGTTCGATATTTATATTTCGATACGATGTATCGTATCGACCGTGTTCAGCCCTCTATCCTCTTGCACTCCCGGGTTCTATGCAGACACCGCCGTGGAGAGTGAGTGACCAGTAGTGTTGGGTGTCGTATCGGAATTTTCGATATATCGAAATATCGAACTCTCGATATGTCATATCGATTTTTTCGATTCATCGAAATATCGAACTTTCGATAAATCATGTCGAAATTTTCGATATGTATGTCCAACTTTCGATATTACTTCCGATATAACGAAAACATAGAATTTTCGATATATGATATCGTTTCGAAGATATTAATTATTCAAGTATTGCAGTTTCGTTTTATCGTATACATATCGCATTTTTCGATGTATATACGTATCGAAATATCGAATTTTCGATGTATCGGAAGTATTCTGTAACACGTTTTGCCCTCCATCCCCTCGTATTATAGCACCCCCGTGTTTTTCGTGCAGACACCCCCTTGGTGTCACTATTCAGGGGCAGGGAGGGGGGCGGGGCGAGGAACGGGGTGTGTCTGTTTTCGGTTTTCCGGGCTTTCAAATATGTAAAATACAACAGCAATTTTATGCTGAAATCAGCCGTGTGAAGACGGCTTTCAATAATATTATTTTGCAGGCCGGACGGCGCGCCCTATGTATGTGCAGGAGCAACCTGCTGTTTTTTTTTGTGCAGGCTGTGTGTGGTCAATTTCTACCTTGCTTGTCGACCCAGATCAAGCCAACCCCAGGCATAACCCGAACCCGAACCCGAACCGTTTGGGGGGCACGAGGTCGGCAGGGGCAGCCACGCGGCTTCGCCGCGTGTTTTGATGGCGTTTTCCCAAAAATAAACATCGGCCCAAAAGGCCAGCCTCACCCATTAAAACCGGCATCCTTTTGCAGGTTGCTCCTGCACATACGGCGCGTCAGGCCGGACATATTTTATTTGACACCTGAGGCTGCCCGAGGCGTTCTATTCTATGCCGTGAACGTAAAAATAAAAGAAATAAAAAACGGGTAGGACGGGTTTCGTGTGACCAGCAAGGCGTTCGTTCTGTGCCATGAATGTTGCAGGAGCCGTCGCAGCGACCGCGACAGGGACAGGGATGGAAGGCGGGACCGGGACCGGGACAGGGACAGGGATGGAAGGCGAGACAGGGACAGAGACAGGGACGGGAGGAGAGACCGCGACAGGGACGAGAGGAGGGTGAGCAGAAACATGCTATTCCTTTTTTGTACGTGGGAGACCCTGTCCGGTATTTTTTCGTGCGTCCAGGCCTGTTTCGGCCTGACAATACAGGACACCTGTTGCTATTATAAGAAAATGAGCCATAAGAAAGGCAGGCTGAAATCCACCGGAAAATAAGAAATTCGGGAGTCGTTTTACGTACTGAAGTTATAGTGCAGAACGCACTCATATCCAATAAGAAATCCAGCCTGGAGTAGTGTTCTTGTTTCTTATTTGTTTTCTGGCGTCCTGTACTGTATTGTGCTCCTGTCGTAGTAGTTTTTGTGAGGGGGGGCGGGGTCTGTCAAGGGGTCTAACCGCTGTCATCTATCGCTCTGGGCGGGAACATAATTAATAGAGCGGAGCCAACGGTATGCCCTGCTCTGCTGTTCCCTAAATTGGTGTTACCTGAATACGTGCGTGTATCGCGATCTGGGTGTTGGTGGTGCGTATGTGTCAACCAACCCAAGCAGGGTTTCAGTGGGTGGTGGCGGTCGGGGGTAGGGTTACAACAACAGTTAAGAGTCCGGTTGAGAACTGCCGATCCGAAAAGACATACGTGTCAACCAACCTAAGCAGGGTTTCAGTGAGTGGTGGCGGTCGGGGGTAGGGTTACAACAGTTCAGAGTCCGGTTGAGAACTGCCGATCCGAAGAGACATACGTGTCAACCAACCTAAGCAGGGTTTCAGTGGGTGGTGGCGGTAGGAGCTAGGGTTACAACAACAGTTAAGAGTCCGGTTGAAAACTGCCAATCCGAAGAGACATACGTGTCAACCAACCTAAGCAGGGTTTCAGTGGATGGTGGCGGTAGGGGCTAGGGTTACAACAACAACAGTTAAGAGTCCGGTTGAGAACTGCCAATCCGAAGAGGCATACGTGTCAACCAACCTAAGCAGGGTTTCAGTGGGTGGTGGCGGTCGGGGCTAGGGTTACAACAACAGTTAAGAGTCCGGTTGAGAACTGCCAATCCGAAGAGACGTACGCGTCAACCAACCTAAGCAGGGTTTCAGTATGACCCCCCCCCCCGGTGTACGCGCTAGGGTCTATGGTCATACGACTACGGCCATGCACGACATGCGGCTAATGAGTACACCCCCCCCCCCCCCCCCCCCTCGCCCTTATCGTGCCGTGAAACACGCCCCCTGGAATTGGAGCTATCAGGGCGACACTGTTTTGTTGTGTATATATAGCCTGACTCCCCCCCCCCTTCCGTCAAACGCACCTCCTCACAAAGCTGGAGTGGTGAAAAGTATTTATCAGAGCGACACTGCTTGATATGTACGTGTAGCCCCCCCCCCCCCCCCCCCGATCCCTCCCTGCCTCGAAACACGCCTCCCTCCCGTATTTGGGCGTAAGGCAGTATACATGTCGCTATTGAGGGGGGACATAGTATTGAGGACCAAATATGCTTCGTAAACATACAGCAATATGTAGGTTTTTGCGTAAGGGATGGGTCGCGATTACGTGGCCACACCAGAAGTTAAATTATCTCGTTGTGCTATATATGATACGATAGAGGTATTTTCTATAAGGTATACCTTTTTTTGGCTGAAACGTTTTCGGAAGGACGGAGGGGGCTCCTTAACCCCTTAAGAACTGGTCCCACATATTTGGGGACAAACTACTCGGAATTAGTGTGGGATATTTTTTTTCAGTTCTGAATGGGTTATAATAATCCAAAATCGTCGTGAATTTAATTTTTGTGATGAAATATTTTTGCGTAATATGCGCGGGCTATTGTGCTATTGTGGGATTGCTCGTCGAGTACGTACTCGTATGTACGAGTAGCACTTTTATTTTCGTGCTTACTCAGTTTTTGGTCGAGGTACAGAGCTCCTATACTATAATCAAGATAATCAAGTCACTAACTACCCTCAGAAGGCAAAACCTTATTCATGGTGCGTCTCTACCGTATATATATATACAGTAGCATGCATCCATCACCCGCAATTTTTTTTTTTTTTTTTTTTCTCCATCCCATTTATTATCTCCGCCCTTCCTTTCTCTCTCCTTCCTAGTCGTAACTCAGATCCGGGGTCACAAAGTAGGCTCTTCTCCCTCCTCCCCCACTACGGTTCTTGCCTTGCATTTTTATCGCGAGAAGATTTCAGCACTTTCTTCCCTCGTCGACTTGCGTCGGATAGGAACGAGCGAAGCAATACGTAGCTATTTGCAATTGCCGTCAACTTGTACCCGTAGTGCGTTGGTGAACGCGGAACGTCCGTTTTTGTGTTTCGGGGAAACGCTTGACAACCGCCATTGCGGCGCACTTGGGAAACGCTTGAAAACGTGTGTTACGGCGCACGGACGTATATACCCGTTCTGTTATGAGGAAATCCACTTTTCTTCAAAAATAGCAAGGCTTATCACGGTACTTGATAATCGAGACGGGACGGGACGGGACTGATTTTACTTGTTTGGCGGGGGGGAAAATGAAGACGGGACGGGACGGTAAAATGACGACCAAACAGGTTGTCGAGACGGGACGGGACGGGATGGGACATTGGGTGTAAAATTTTCACCGGGACCTTTGATAGATTATTATTCAATAAAAACGCTTCTTATCTTTAGGACCAGATTGGCAACTCAAAAGCTCAAAAGAGAGTTTCCCTGTGTTTGGTTTTGGCGCCGGCAACATTAGAAGACTCACAGCATTTTCGCTCGTTTTTTTTTGTGTTTCGTTTTGTGTTTCAGGGCGACTCCCGGCGTCACCGCCGACGCAGCCAGAGCAAAAGCCGCAGCCGCAGCCGCAGCCCCAGGAGGTCGGAGAAGTCGACGGAGGAGAGGGAGGAGCTGGCCAAGCGAGCTGCCATCGACGAGCTCACTCGGGACCAGCGTACGGTGTTCGTGAACCAGCTCACCATGAAGGTATCATACAAGCCCACGAGGAAGCGAGAACAGCATTCACACACCAGATCATATCATGTACTGGTATTTAATATCGTATCGGATCATGTAATATCGTATCATATCATATCAGATCAGATCAGATCATATAATATCGTATAATATAATATAACATCATATCAGATCAGATCATACAAAATCGTATCGGATCATATAATATCGTATCATATCAGATCATATCATATCATATCGTATCGTATCATATCATATCATATAATATCAGATAATATCAGATACTAATTTTCATGATGTAATATCGTGATGCGTCTGTGTTCGTTGGCCAGCTCACCATGAAGGGCGAGAGCCGTTGCCACGTAGCTATAGTTGCCTGAATAAAATATGCGCACATTGGGACAGAGGAGATGATATTAAATGAGATCAGATCCCCCATTTCATGATCTGCAGAATATAATTCGGGGCAGATATATCCCTGATCTGTATAGTCTGCACGATCTGTTAGTGGATCGTGTTTGCTTGGGTGGGAACTGTCTGCCGCAGGTCTTGCGCCCATGTTTGCCGGGCATCCTAGGATCTGTATGACACGGATCTTGCGCAACACATCATACCCCCACGGAAAATATAAGATTTAGATGATCTAAATCACCGCTCTGTAGATGATCTGTATGACACAGCTCTTGCGCCCATGTTTGCCATGTATTATAGTGATCTGTATGACACGGCTCTTGTGCAAAATCTCACACCGACAAATATGAGATTTAGATTATCTACGGCAGATCGTGATGTAGATCGTGGTGTGTCCTATGTGTGACGATCGTATTATGTCGTACCGTGCTCGTTAAACAGCTGTCCATGAAGGCGAGGGCCGTTGTCTCGGTAGCGGGATATGCCCCCCCCCCCCCCTCCCCGCCACGTGCTCCGCCCACATAAATATTTTATATATTATAGGTGGTTGCCGTCGGTTGGACGACGCTGCTAAAAACAGCGCACTCGCTGCGTGAGCTAGACAACCAGGGTGCCGTTTTTTTGTTTATTTTTGTTGGCGGTCACCAAAGCTGGCGTCGAGTAGATCATTTGTGCGGGGTGGAGAACCTTTGTTCCGCACAAGGGATGGTCGTATCACGTAGTGTTAATATGGTAAGGCGTCCGCGAGGCAGTTACATAGTAAAACCCATTGCCTGTCTCCGGAAGTGGCCACGCCAGAAATTAAATTAACTCATTGAAGCTGTCGTCCATATGCCAAGTCCGCCTCAGAGGCGGTTCTTAGCAGGATGCAGCCTCACCCTCCATGCGACTCGCCAATACCTCACGGCGTTTCGCGCTTGGTGCAAGCAATGTCTGCCTGGTTGGTGAAAACCCAACGCGCTCCGTCCCGGCATTGTAGGGATGCGAGGGTCTATGGTCATATGACTACGGCCGTGCACAACATGAGTACACCCCCCCCCTTCTATATCCCCGCTGCGCCCCTCACGGGCTTGTTTTTGTTGTTGCCATTCTTGTCTGTGGTGATGTTGGTGGCGGTGGTGGTGGTGGTGCTGTATCATTGTTTTTATGCTGTTGTTGTGTCACGGCGGTGAATCTGCGCTATCGTCGACCCCCCGCCCCCTCGGCGCGTGGTCAATGGTCAAAATTCTTAGGGCAAGCAACAACGAAGTACCCCCCCCCTCCCCCCTCCCCCTCCCCTCTCGTCCGTGCAAACGCCTCTGTTGCCCCGCCCGCGCCCTCAGGTAACCGAAGAAGACCTGACGAAGTACTTCGGCCTGCTGGGTGAGGTGAACAACGTCATCATGCTGCGCGACAAGTTCACCAGCCGCCACAAGGTGAGGGTATCATATACCCACCCTTACACATAAGCTTGTGCTGTTAATAATACTATTCTTAAGTGTATTACTTGTACATATTTACACACCTCGCACAGATCATCTCACAGATCATACGGATGATCTACAGATAGATCGTCTGGACCCTCTAGATCATCTACAGATATATCATCTACAGATAGATAATCTACAGATATATCATCTACATATAGATCATCTACAGATACATCATCTACTAGATCATGTACAGTAGTTCCTCACCTGCCGTTGTGAGAGGTTGTGCAGCAGAATATGTGCATAGTGCAGATCCAACCCAGGAAACATGTGCTATTACAGCAGATCATGCGGCTTAAACGGCTCCCACCCGGCAACATGAGCCAGATCATACAGATCATACAGATCATACAGATGGGGAATATATCTTCCTTGTCTAAATATCTACAGTAGACATACGGGTGCCACCCGGCGACATGAGCTATATCATACAGATCATACAGATCACACGTACAATGTCGGGAATAGATCTTCCTTGAAATATCTAGATAATCACGTGGGAATGATCTATATGATCTGTTCGAGGGTGTGCAATGTTATGCACGTACGGTTACTTGGACGCGTGCCTTACAGGGGTAGCACCTTATAGGGGTAGCGCCTTATAGGGGTAGCACCTTACAGGGGTAGCACCTTGTAGAGTTAGCGCCTTATAGGGGTAGCGCCTTATAGGGGTAGCGCCTTACTGGGGTAGCGCCTTGTAGGGGTAGCGCCTTACAGGGGCAGCGCCTTATACGGGTAGCACCTTACAAGGGCAGCGCCTTATACGGGTAGCACCTTATAGGGGTAGCACCTTTTTGGGGGTAGCGCCTTACAGGGGCAGCGCCTTATACGGGTAGCACCTTATAGGGGTAGCACCTTTTTTGGGGTAGCGCCTTATATAGGGGTAGCGCCTTGCAGGGGTGGCACCTTATAGGGGTAGCACCTATTTTTTCTGAGGGTCCTCGCTTAGATATATTGATTCTAGGATAGGAGCTCTACACCTTCCCCCCAAAAACGGAGTTTTGTGAAAAAAACTGGGCGCTTGACCTCTCGGCCTTAAACGTAGGCTGTATTGTCAGATTCTGTAAAACATGCTTCAGGCGAGCGGTTGTAGCCGTAAATATGTTGTCTGGGCTGCCTAAATTACCTCACACCCCATGTCCCTTATTGAAAAAAAAACTATCAATTTCTGTAGGAAACCCCAGCATTTTTGTCCCCCCTGGCTGCCTTAACCGTAAGAGCTGCAATGGCGTCTCCTGGAACCGGTGTTTTGTCGTGAGGGTGTGTCTTAGGCCTCTGCTACTTATGCTGTTATGCGTCGAGTTGTGAGGTGCGAACGTGGTGCCTCTACCCAATGATTTGGTTTTATCTAATCTGATCTGATGTGTGTGTTTTTTGGTGTCAACCGCGTTTGGTTTATAGATTTGCAAGCCCAGCTCGCAGGAGTTTTTTTTTTTTGGTTTGTCAGGACTCTGAAGAAGCTCATGACCATACTGTATTCCTGGTAGCATATATGTATAGTTATGTTCATGAAGTTTTCGTACTTTTCTCAACTTTTCTCTTCGCACGAGCACTTTTCGGCAAAACACTAAGTACCCCGACACGGGAGGCCCGGCCGGACACATTGGTCGAGGTTTGAGCTCGATCCGAGCACTGTAGCTCGCGTGGCAGGCGCTCGAAGTTTTTTTTGTCGGCGGGCCGTGTAACACTGTTATATTATAGCTGTTTGATCGTTTTTGTTTTTGCAGGGTTGCGTTAAGTGATGCATGTATATATCGCGTGGAAGCCCTGTTCCGCTTCACAGCAGATAGTTCGTTCACTTTGAGAAAAATGGTACTCCTGTCGGCCTTAAGCGCCTTTAACCATCTTTAGCCACCTTCAGCCCTTAAAGTGGGGCTGCACTTCGGTCTTGGGCCTTATTAAAGCACCTTAAGGTACCTTTCGCCAGCATTAGCCACCTTCAGCCCTTGGAGTGGGGCTGCTATCCGGTTTTGGGGACAGCACATTCGGAATTAGAGTGAGCTTGAGGTATATCTTGGAATTAGAGTGCACTAGCAAAAGGGTAAAATCCGGCCAACATGAGCCGTAAGATGGAGGATTTCGTCCGAGACCCCATCTTTGTCCATGGATGTTTCGATCGCGCGTACGATGGGTTTGATAGGACCTCATGAATGAGGTATAGGTCACTACCAGTTGAGAACGGGGTCACCGGCGCCCCCCCACTGTTCCATCTGTCCCACAGCTTACGACGCATGAAGGGTATAGTATATCGAGCCAATATTAATGGTAGAACAGCGATGTTGGGGAGTTTGTTTTGGCCAAAAGCTGAGAAAACATGTAAGGTACCACCCCCCTATATACCGGAGCATGCCTGTTTTTTTTCAAGGTCTTGGTTCATTTTTTTTGTTTTTCTATATTCTATATACCGGAGCATGTTTTTTTTTCTTCTTATCAAAGTATTTCTGTATTATTGTTATTGTTTTTGCTTTGTCAGGCTTTTTGTTATCTTGCTGTTAACGATTAACTCTGTACCTTACATAATAACCGGTTCCATGTGCGCGTGTTTTCCGTATTTTGTCTTGTCCCGGCTTTTTTTTCTTGTTTCTTTTTTTGTAACCGTCACTTCCTCGGACCAATCACGTGCCTTGATTCCGATCACGAATGAAGGACGGGAACAACGCCATGTCGAGGGGTCTACCCCGTCACAAGGTGACAAAACCATCGTTGAACTCGAGGGTATATCAGGCATTATTGGGGGGGAGGGGGTAGGTAGATAGTGTCCCCTTGTCTGGTCCTTTGGGTGGCGGTGCTTGTAGGGCAATATCTGACAAACGGGACAGATCAATTAAGATCATATTATATCAGATCTCCATATGATGATCTAGATATCCAGATCCCCATTTGATGATCTAGATATTCAGATCCTCATATCAGGATCTAGATATCCAGATCCTCATTTGATGATCTAGATCTTCAGATCTCCATATCAGGATTTTGGATTTTTCGGGGCAGATACAGACCTGATTTGGTTGATCTGTAGAGATCTACTGTAGATCGTGCTCGCGGGGGGGAGGGGTACTCATTAGCCGCATGTCAAGCATGGCCGTAGTTGTCACTGGCCTTCGCATCGCTAGCGTGTCGGCTTTTCACCGACCGGGCAGAAATTGCTTGCACCAAGCGCGAAGCGCCGTGAGTGTGTTGAGCGAGTCGCATGAAGAGTGAGCTGCATCATCCTACTAAGAACCGCTTGTGCGACGGACTTACAAGGGATGGCAGCATCGAATGGGTTGGTTTAGAAGGGGGGGGGGGGCGGCCCTCTACCATCCCCTGTGTTCAGTTTTATATAGGTTTTGTGTAGGGGGAGAGTCAGTAGTGTCCCCTTGCCTGGCCCTTTGTGTGATGTCCCTATATGATGTTATGCGTAGCGTGAACGTGTAGATAGGGGTCGTCGTGTGTGCGCTGTCTCGGGTGGTCTTTGACTTGAATAATACCATGTTTACGTCGTGTCTAGCTGTTGGGGGCACTCCCTGCTGTATACGATAACACACTGGCAGACTTCTGGGCACTATTAATAGCTTAGCAGTGGGGTAGAGTTGGGAAAAGGTTCATACTTCACGAACCAGATATTCGGGGCAGATAGAGAGATCCCTCATTTGTATGATCTGTACGATCTAGATCATGGGATCTTTACGATATGTACGATCTAGATCATGGGATCTATATGATCTGTAGGATCTAGATGATGGGATATATATGATCTGTACGATCTAGATCATGGGATTTATATGATCTGTACGATATAGATCATGGAATCTATATGATGTGCACGACCTAGATCATGGGATCTATATTATCTATATGATCTGCATGATCAATATGATCTATATGATCTGCATAACCTGTATGATATGCATGATTCAAGTCTTGTTTGTCAGGTAGGATCTGTATGCTATTGTACGGCTCTCGCAGTATAGCATGCCGGCGAATGCATAATCTAGATTATTTAGATGATGTAGATGGTGTATGTGATGTAGATGATGTATGTGATCTAGATGTATGTGATCTAGATGATGTATGTGATGTAGATGATGTATGTGATCTAGATGATGTATGTGATCAAGATTATGTATGTGATCAAGATGATGTATGTGAACTGTCCGTGATCAGTCCGGTGCATGGACGTGCTCTGATCTCTGTCATCAGTCAGATAATGGCATTCCTGTAAATAACTAGATTCCAATTTAACGGCAACATGCGCGCAAGTCCTCAGTAGTTGTGGAAAGAGCAAAAACTTTCAAGTCTACTGTAGTTTTTTATGTCGACCCTGCCCATCTATGTAAGACTGCTGTGTATTCCTACGCTGCCACATTCAGCATCCTAGAGATGCCAGTACCAGTTGCACCAGTTTTGTGGTACTGGGAGACAAGAAATAACAAAGCCATCGCACCAGAGTCGAGGTCGTATATGTATATAAAAAAATGAATCACGAGCTGTGTGATCGAAGAGGTTTTCCTTATCTTTGCAAGCACTGTGTTGAAGATTCGGTCAAGTATTGTTCATTTATTTATTTTTTCCATCCCATTTCATATGCCCTTAAAATGGTTCTCCATGTAAAAAAAAGTGGGGACCTTCCGATGTCTGTACGTACCAATTCCGCAGAAAAATGTCAAGACGTTTCCCTAACACGCGCTCAAGCACTGCCGGGACAAACAATACGCTGCAATAGTGCTCGTATGACTCGTACTTATAGTCCGGGTATTGGTCTTGCCGTTATTTATTTTTAACGGTTGCATGCACAAATAGTGTTTTAATGCCTGTAACCCCCCCCCTTCTCCGTCTCGAAAGGGATGCATGCGTGGTCACTGGTAAAATGACTAAGGCAAGCAACAGATAAGTACCCCACCCCCCCCCCCCCCCCCCCTCGTCTCGAGAGGAATGCGTGGTCAATGGCCAAATGACTTAAGGCACGCAACAATTGAGTTCGCCCCCGTCCCCTCCCCGATCCACATGCCTCCACACGTGGAGAATGAAGAGCCTGGAGTCCGTGTCCATGATGCTGTAGCTGTACAATCGCCCCCCTCCTTTCCCCCCCCCCATTCCCCCCTCAATGTATACGCCTCCAGGGGTTTGCATTTGTGGAGATGAAAATCCTGGAGTCCGTGCCCAGTGCTGCAGATTAATAATCGCCCCCCCCCCCTCCCCTCGGTGCTCCGTCTCGAAAGGGATGCGTGCTCAATGGTCAAATGACTCAAAGCAAGCAGCAAATGAGTACGCCCCCCCTCCCCTCCCCTCCCCCTTCCCCCTCTAAATGCGTATGCCTCCAGGGGTTTGCATACGTGGAGATGAAGAGCCTGGAGTCGGTGCCCATGGTGCTGCAGCTGAACGATCGCGTCCCCGACTTCCAGAAGTTCCCGGTGATGGTCAAGGCTAGCGAGGCGGAAAAGAACTACCTTGCCAAGCAGGTATGTATATACATACCTGGTATACAACTGTCAACTGTTGTTACGCACTTGGAACAGAATTTCGATCTTGATCATCTAGGTGCTTTTTTTGCCTTTCTATGTGGAAAGGTCACGTTGTGCGTGATATTTACGGCAGATGATACAGATCCCACCTGTGGCATGCGTGGTTTCTGGCTCCATCGTGGTTCTGATTATTCACTACAGTAGTAATGCCATGTAATACTGTGTGTGACACCACGTAGCGGGCACTGAATGTGGCGGAATGTCGATGGATAACGGTATACTTCATAATAGTATAGAAATAACGCTTTAGTGCGAACACACACACGCCAAGGGTCGTACCAACCATTGCTTACGTACGAAGTAAGTTTGTTTTTGCTGTTTTCGCTTTTTTTTATTCCGACCACGCAAGACGAGTTTGTGCAAGTATACATCTCGTACGTACACACCAGGTATTATTCGTGGTACAACAATACCGAGGTACTTTTTTTTTAGGCTTTTGTGGAATTGCAGCATTCGATGACATTCCAGGATACGCTGCCGTGTATCAATAGTTTTTTTTAAGGATGAAAACGTACTACAAATATACTGCCAGGCATTATATATGTGAAGTGTCTGTACTGTATGTATGAGTGTGGTATTTTACGACTTTAGTGCTAAAACGTGCACCCATAGCACTGGAAACCGCTGTAAATAAGTGCAGGAAATCATGTTAGCGTTGTACGACTGTGGTACTGAAACACCCATCCATGCCACTGAAAACCGCTGTGACTTCAGAGTATTTTATTCGTATTCCGGCATTAGTTTGTAAGGATGGTCCGAATATTGTACTAAAACATCCATCCATACCACCGAAAACCGCGGTGACTGCAGTACATTGTATTCGTATACCGGCATTAATTTGTGAGGATGGTCCGAATATTTTACTAAAACATCCACCCATACCACTGAAAACCGCGGTGACTGCAGGAGGAGAAGGCCAAGAACCCTGCGGCGCAGGCCAACATCATCCTCGGCAACGCTGCCGCCCTGGCAGGCCTGAAGCTGCACATCGGGAACCTGCACCAAAACATCACGGAGGATGACCTCGGGGAGATCTGCCGCTCCTTCGGAGAGGTCAGAGATGGGGAGGGTTTCATGCATTATTCAGGCGTCTTTTATGCATGGGGGTGGGGGGTTATGCAATATACGGGCGTGTTATATAAATAGGGAGCGTTTCATGCAATACAGGCGTCTTTTATAAATGGGGAGGGTTTCATGTATTATTCAGGCGTCTTTTATGCATGGGGGTGGGGGGGTTATGCAATATACAGGTGTGTTATATAAATAGGGAGGGTTTCATGCAATATACAGGCGTCTTTTATAAATGGGGAGGGTTTCATGCATTGTGAAGACGTTTTTGATACCAAAATAGGTTATGTAACGCCCGCTAAAGAAAGCGATCCGACTCCAATTCATTCCGTGTCGTTGTTTGTTCCTCGGGGAGATATGCCGCTCGTTCGGAGAGGTCAGAAATAGGGGGGGGGTACTTCATTTTCATGCATGGCCGTAGTCGTATGATCATAGACCCTCGCATCCCTACAATGCCGGGACGGAGCATGTCGGGTTTTCACCGACCAGGCAGACATTGCTAGCACCAAGCGGGGGGGGTCGTGAGGTGTTGGGCGAGTCGCATGGGACAGGCGACCTTTGCGAGCCCCGGGGGGGGGGGGGGGGGGGGGGTCATCCCCTATGAAGGCGTTTTTTTTTGTGCCTTTTATAGTTGCCCGCGAAAACGATCCGACTAGTTTTACCCATTTCTTTTGGTCGCTGTTTTTTTGTCCGCCTGTCGACGTCGCTGTGACCATCCCACCACATCGGCCGCGCTTGTGACTGCGTACACGTGGCCCAGCTCATACTTATATATATTTGATTTTTTTGAAAAATTGAAAAAAAAACAGCTGTGAGATCGAGGATTTCGTCGAAACTCCTATTTTTGCTAGCTGAGTGTAATACTTCGATCGCGCGTACTTACGGATTTTATATGTCCTCATGCAGGATGTACATCCCGTATGTATATAATATACCAGGTATATCTTTAAAAGTGTGTTTCTCTCGTTGGCGTACACGTGTGACTCAGCTACAAAAAACATGGCCGCGAACATGTGACTTCACATCTCGTAATTTTGTTCATTTGTGGCAACCCCACCGCGCCGACAAGGGCTTGTTCTTCTCGTTGTTGTCGTTTTCGCTGTCGCTGTGAAATCACCAGCCACCAGAACTTTTCTTCGCGTGACTGGAGACCCAACTGATGTTGTTGCTGTTGTTGTTGTTGTTGTTGTTGTTGTTGTTGTTGTTGTTGTTGTTGTTGTTGTTGTTGTTGTTGTTGTTGTTGTTGTTGTTGTTGTTGTTGTTGTT
>MEHQ01002813.1:42331-63155 GCA_008828725.1 Saccharina japonica
TGGGGGGGGGGGGGGGGGGGGGGGGGGGGGGGGGGGGGGGGGGGGGGGGGGGGGGGGGGGGGGGGGGGGGGTTCTTAGTGCGTGGTTTGGTTGGTTTGTCCTTGTTTACCTCGAAAAGCTGAGTGTTTTGGAGGTGGCTGGCAAGGCCTTGACGGTAAGGGGGATGGGAAAGCTCGGGGGGGGGTAAAGGGGGAGGCGGGCGACATTTACAGGTGTCCGGGGGGAAGCAAAAGCTGGGTGAGAGGTTTTTGTTTTGCGTAGATTTGGTTGGGTTGCTCTTTCTTGCGTCAGTGTCTGGACAGGGATATCAACCCGTCAACCCACCAATCCATCCATGTTATCCCATCAACTCATCCCATATTCATCCTATCGGCCCATCCCGTATTATCCCGCCAACCCATCCCATATTATCCCGTCAACCCATCAACATATTATCCCGCCAACCCATCCCATATTATCCCATGAACCCATCCCATCCTATCCCATCTCATCCTGTGAACCGTCCCATATTTCTTCATCAACTCACCCCATCTTTCCCGATCAATCCATCCCATGTTCTCCAATATACCCATCCCATTTTATCCCATCAACCCATCCCATATTATCCCATCGACCCGTCCCATTTCACCCCATCAACCTGTCCCATATTATCTCATCAACCCATTCCATCTTATCCCGTCAAACCATCCCATATTATTCGGTCAAACCATCCCATATCCTCCCATCAACCCGTCCCATCTTACCCTATGAACCCATCCCATATTCTCCCAACCGAAACCCATCCAGGTATCGTTCTGCAAGGCCGACCCTAAGACGGTGCCCCCCGCCGCCGACTCGGCCTCCGCAAACTGGATGCTAGACGATGACGAAGGGGACGGGGGCATGAAAATGGACAGCGCTAACCGTGCCACCCTGATGGCTCACCTGGGCGGGGCACCGGGCAGTGGAGTTGCTGGTGGTGGTGGTGGTGGTGGTGGTGGCATTGGGGTCGGCGGGGGTCAGGTTGCCCCTCCCGCGTCTGCTTCTGCTGCTGCTGCTGCCTCTGCTGCTGCTGCTGCCGCTGCTACTGCGGCTGCTACCTCGGCAGCGATGGTGGCGGGCATGGGAGGGATTCCAGGTGGGGATTGGCGGGAGGGAGAGACGACGGGGGGGTGTCCTCTTGTCATGCATGGCGGTAGTCGTATGTATGACCATAGACCCTCGCATCCCGACAATACCGGGCGGGAGTACGTCGGGCTTTCACCGACCAGGCAGACATTGATTGCGTCATCTTGTACACAGTGTGTATCGACAATTTTCTCATATATACATAAGTACTAAGCAACCAACCAATTTTTGGGGGACGCTTAAAAAAACCATGCTCAGGGGGTGAGCGCTACACAAAAACCCTACGTACACCATATATAGCCTAATGCTCCAGGTTGTTTAAGCATGGTGTCACAATAAGGTTACTGTTCTAAGGGTTTGCTCTGAGTAGGCGTTTATTGTTGGTGGGCCCTATATAACTGTAGCAGCAGTAGCCGCATCAGCAGTAGTAGTACTAACAGCAACAGCAGCAGCAACAGCAGCAGCAACAGTGGTGCAAACAACCTTCTCAGCAAATTCGGCCAGAGTGTGCCTTCATCCATCGAAAGTTGTTTTTCTCTTCCCGGTGTGAATTGTGAGTGCATGAGTGAGTGAGTAGACAAGCGAGGTGTGCTGCATTGGCCTTTATGAAGCCTCGCGCGACACAAGCACCACAGTTTTCGATACCGACGCGTGTGTGTGTCTATGGAGGCCCCTTATTTGCACGTCCATCCTCCTCTGTTCGCGTCTAAATCCGAGTTCGTCGAGCTTTTGATCGTGTTATATAGGTGCTCTAATTGCCAGGGTTGATCCCACCCGTCACTGGGAACACGAGCGTGAACCAGGTATACACCAGAGCGCACGGCAGCAGTGCAGGATGCAGCAGCTGCACTCGTGTGACTTTACGGATAGAGATCTCCGAAGACGGAGGAGCAGCGAGTCTCCCAGCCACGTCGAATAGAGCCGAGCGCTCGCAGGGGTAGTAGAGCTCGCAGGCCTCTGTAGGTGGCGCTGTTGCTGTGTTCGTCGGTTCCAGGCCGAGTAGCACGCCCGCACTTCTCCCCTTTGGTACCAGAACACGAGATGTGGGTTTTGACATGAACATGTTGGCTTCGGACCAGAGAAGCGGGGAGTATATGGTACTGCTGTATCACACTGCTGTACGGAGGAGTGGACGAACCTTGATAGTAGATATTTACGGGGGTTTAGTGCTTGGCACCTGAAGCCGGCCCTCCTACCCGAACCCTTACCCTAACCCGAACCCTATGCCAGTGGTCAGTGCTGGGATGCTGTGCTTGGTAAGACTCTAACTTGACTCGGCCGGCGTGGATGCTGAGCTTGGAAAGACTCTAGGGCGACCTCGGGATGCTGTGGCTGGGAAACGCTCCAAGTTGATTGAGCCGCGTAAAACATACCCTTAGCCAATCAGAGTGCATAAATAGCTACCTTAGGAAGATCTACTATCATGCTTCGTCCAGTACTGGCTGTACGTAACGATGCACGTGCAGTACGCACGTAAGGGTGCATAGGTACGTGTGGGAGGTACGCACAGATATACGCGTAGTACGTACGTACGTACGTGCGTATCATACATACATACATACATACATACATACATACATACATGCGCAACGTATATAACTCACGGAAAAGCCTGCCAGGTCACGCACGACCCGGTTGTATTCCATGCAAAGCAGCTGGTCCGACGGGAAAAGGACGGCCAGGAAAAAATTGAACGGCTCTTCTCCCGTCACCACTTCCCCCCTCGCGATCGCCTCCTTGATCTTCATCTCTCCCACTCTGATCCCCGAGTGCCGTATAGGGAGGGGAGTAGGGGGTGGGGGTAGGGATGTATGGATGTATGGAGGGATGGAGGGAGGGAGGGAGGGAGGGATGGGGGGAGGGAGGGAAGGAGGGAGGGGAAGAGAGACATAAAGGGAAGGAAGGGAGATTAAGATTGATGTCACGATTCGTTACAAAATCGCGCCATAAAAAATCACGATTCGCGACCTATCATGCGATATCGCCTGGCTGTTTATATACCTGGTATACCAGGTATGTCTTTTGCCCCCATTCATCATCTCTTCCCCTTTTGCTCCTGCTTCCTCCTATTTATCGTACCTCAGATCCGTGGTCACTAAGTAGGCGGCTCTTCTCCCCTCTCTCCCCACTATTATACGGTACGCCTTCCTGCCTGCCTACAAAGACACGGCTGATTATCAATAATCAATCGTCACCAACCATGTTTTTTTTTGTGTTTCAGTACAAAATGACCCCCAAGAACAACACGAAACGCGTTGTTTTCGTGTACGTTAGCAGTGGCCCCGACACAGAGATAAGGCTGGGGAGAGCGGACAGGAAACAGGGGACAGGGAACGGAGGAACCGGGGACAGGGGACGGGGGAACGGGGGACAGGGGAGAGGAGACAGGGGACGGGCGGGGGCGGCCTCTGACCTGAATGCCGATGCGCTTCTGTGGTGTCCATCGGCGATGTAGGTGGTGCTGACACCCTCGAAAGCTTTCTGGATGGCGAACACGGCGACGGGGTCTCTGACCGGCCACACGCAGTGCTCCACGTCGTCCTCGGCCGAGAATCGTACTTCGGGTGGGGTCCTATTTTGTCGCGGAAAAACAAAGTTGAAAAAAAGTTTGAGAAAAAAACAAAAAAAGAAGAAGAGAATGGAGACAGAAGAAAAGCAATGTTCGGGTACTTGAGCACTACCCACTAGCCTATTTTAAGCATTTCCCCCCCCTTTATTTATTGAATTCCGATTTAGTATCTTCGCTCTTATTTTCTCCCTCCTACATAATCGTAACTTAGGCCGACTCTTATGGGATCGCAATCCAAAAAAAAAAACAGGTTTTCCCTTCATCGTACAGAAATCCGCGAGCAGTGCCGTCGGTAGTGATATAGGCCATTTCTGGACGCAGCCTACAAAAAAAAAACCCAGTTTTTGGCACACAGCAACCACCGATGCCACGAGTTCTCGCCTCACAGAGCACGGGTCGCGCTAAAACTTCCAAGGCTGTATGCTCCTCTTCTCTGGGCGTCCTCGCTGCCAAGTATGAGGGCCGTAGGTGGCCTGCGGCTAGAGGTCTCGCACGTAACGTGAGGCCTGGTCCATTTCTGTCTCAACTTTTTGCTGATCGAAACAGGGTGGACGCTCAGAGAAGAGGAGCATACAGACTTGGAAGTTTTAGCGCGACCCCGTGCTCTGTGAGGCGAGAACTCGTGGCATCGGTGGTTGCTGTGTGCCAAAAACTCGTTTTTTTTGCTGCGTCGGGCAGGTTTCGGGACAGAAAAAAAGAAGCGGAGCCTTGTGCGGGTTTCACCACCACAAAGGGGAAAGGCTGTTTTCGTTCCTAGATTCCGATCCCATTAGAGTCGGCCTTAGGTCCGGGGCCATATGTCACGGTATCCTCCCCCCTCCCCACTACGGTTCGTGCCTTGCAATACATCGCGAGAGAAGACTTGAGCCCTTCCTTTCCTCGTCGGCTCGCGCATTAAACATAAAATGGGGGAATAAAAGACAGCATCGGTCCCTCTATAGTGCCCGTTGCTCGCTCATAGTGCCTGTGGAATCGCTTGACACAGATGGGGTTCACCAGTGGGGTAGTGTGCGGGGTAGTAGTGCCGGTTGCCGGTAAAGTGCCGGCATTGTTGGCTGGCGCATATATATATATATATATATACTTCGAAGTATATATTAAAAAAAACAAAAAAAAACAACATATAGCGGCACTAGTGAGGGGCGACTACTTCTGTAACGGTTTGCGTGCGAAGTTTCGCGCGGTGGATGAGGCATGGGGCTTTTCCTGGCATTTGATAACCGCAGGCGCCTGCATATTTATAAAAAAAAATAAAAACAACAGCACTGTGAGATCGAGGAATTCGTCGAAACTCATACACATTTGCAAGCTGAGTGTGATATTCCTCCGATCTACATATCATGGAGACCGGGGTGATCGGTTAAAGGGTTCAAGGTTATACAGAGTTCGATCGGGGAATATTACGGGGGACCATATTGAATAGGACCACATATTATTCGTAAAAATAGGTCAATATATAGGTTTTGTGTGTGTGTACCGCAGGTTCTATTTACGATGGTCCCCCGTAAAATAGCTGCCCATCCGAACATTGAAACAAAAAAGATGACAACCAATCGTTGCGACCAGCATCAGGGGGGCGGAAGCGGCGGCGGAGGCGGCGGAGCACGCTCACCGGGTGAGCTCCTTGACGATCTCGTCCACGCTCGCGTCCGCGCGGTAGGTGAGGAACACCGGTCCCGCGTTGGCGTTCTGCATGTGCGTCAGCCTCGTCCGGTCGTTTTCCTTCTTTACCTGCGTCTTCTCGTGGCTGCTCTCGGCGGTGGGGGGGGTGGGAGGGCCAACCGGTTTATCGGGAAGGGGGGGAGGGGGGAGAGAGGCGTACTCTTTGTTGCTTGCCGTAGTCATTTGATTTCATTGACCCCACGCATCCCTTTCGAGACGGTGGGGGGGGGGAAGAGAAAATGTCGGCATGAGAGAAAATAGGGTCTCTCGAAAGAAAACGGAAAACAAAAACGTGGTTGACGCCGGCATGTAATTATTTCGTACTGACAAAACACTGGTCTCCTGCCGTAAGTATCATGGTTGATGACGAACGGGGAGGGGGGTGGGGTGTACTATTGTCATGCATGGCCGTAGTGGTATGCCCATAAAGGGGGGGGGTGGGGGCACTGCGTCCCTACCCCCCTACCGCTCAATGACGCCGATCAGAGGGAACTATTTGGGGCGTTTACGGCAAAAAGAGGCCTTGCTATATAGGCCAACAGAGGTCTTGCCGCCTCCAAAACGACAGGTCTCCTATATATAATAGCATGTTTGATCCCGAACGGGGAGGGGGGGAGGGGATACTGCGTCCCCTCCTCCTACATGCCGCTTTAATACGCCCATCAGAGTACACTCTAAAAGGGTGTTTGCAGCAAAACAGACCAAAAGAGGCCTTCTCGCTCCCAAAACGACCAGTCTCCGACGAATGCATATCTCATATTTCACACGGAACGGGAGCGAGGGTCGGGGGGCGCGAGGGGGTACTCATGTCGTGCACGGCCGTCGTCGTATGACCATAGACCCTCGCATCCTTACAATGCCGGGACGGAGCACGTTGGGTTTTCACCAACCAGACAGACATTGCTTGCACCAAGCGCGAAGCGCCGTGAGGTGTTCGGCGAGTCGCATGGAGGGTGAGCTGCACCCTGCTGAGAACCGCCTGTGAGGCGGACTTGCATATGGACGACAGCCTCCAATGAATTGATTTAATTTCTGGTGTGGCCACTTCCAGAGACAATCATGGGTATCACTATGCATCTGCCTCCTGGGTGCCTTACCATATACCATAGCGCCGCGCATCCGTTGCACGGGTGGCGCCCAATGGAATGGAGACGAGGGGGGCGGGGGGGGGGGGGGGGGGGGTGTACTCATGTCGTGCACGGCCGTAGTCATGTGACCATAGACCCTCGCATCCCTACAATGCCGGGACGGAGCACGTTGGGTTTTCACCGACCAGGCAGACATTGCTAGCACCAAGCGCGAAGCGCCGTGAGGTGGGGACACACGAGCCGTGTCCCCTCTTCTCACCGCTTGATGACGCCGAGCGCGTAGTCCTCCACGGGAACCCCCGCCACCACGCCCGTCTGGAGGTGGTCCCCCATCTTCTGGGAGTACACGTAGAAGCAGGGCGTCTTGTCCGGCACAAGCCACCCGTTCTCAAGAAACTTTCGCAGGTTGAGGTTTCCTCAATCTTCGTACACCTTTGGCAAAAAAGCGGCAGGAGGCGGAAGGCGGGGCGGGGTGGGGGGCATGGGGGGGGGGAAGTGGGGAGGGATATTAGGAGGTGAAGGGTGGGGGTGGGAGGTTGGCGGTCTGGAGGTGGGGCGGGGGTGTGGGGGTCGGAGGCCGGGGTGGTATTAAAGGGGGATATTCAAATTAGGGCTGATATTTTTTCATACAGAGTGGTGAGGTGAGAAGTGGGCGGTTGTGGGGAGGGGTTGGGAGTGGGGTGCTGGGGGTTGGAGGCCGGGGAGATGGTGAGTGAATTTCCAAATGGGGATTATATTTAGAGGGGATGTAAGGATCTTGGACCCACCGTGGGCTCTGACTATTAAATAGTTCAGTTTGCACAGGTTGATTTCATTTCATTCGTGCGCTTTCTTCTTCGTCTCTCGCGTGTTTTTTTTAGGTGGGCAAGCGTCATGCTTTCATCGGCCGAATTTTGAGGATTTTTCTTCTTCTTGTGGTTTTCCGGATCTTTCTAGGGCTCCAGCAACCATTGTGTGGCCAAGGACTTCTATTTTTGCAAGAGTTAAATGTCAGAACACCAACACCAACACCAACTAAGACACCACCACCATCACCACCAACAACAATAACATTACTATGCCCCCCCGCAATATGTAAAGTGTAATCAGGATCGAATGAGCGTGTACAAATTAGGGGGGATGTAGGATTTTTGGGTCCATCGTGGGTTCTGATTATTCTTACTACCACATTAGCCCACCCGGAATATGCCATAATGTCATCTTACGAGGGAACATACAGTACAGGCCCGCTCATAAGCAAGGAACTCCCAAGAAAGTCAGCCTGAAAACATGAAAACATCAAGAAAGCTCTCAGCCTAGTCAGTGCATACCTGGTGAGCTCAAAGAAAGTGGCCCCTTCCCGTGGCTGGCCTGGGCCCAAGCCGCCATTCATTGTGCACTACTACTAACAGGGAAAACGTCTTCTCGGTGGCCAAAACAAGAAAGCGCAACATAAGAAAGTGTGCTTTCGCGCGCGCCCAGAATAAGAAATTCAGCCGGAGCCCGATTTCGGGTTTCTTGTGAGAAGGCCGGTACTGTAGCAATCATATATTACGGGGGGACCTGATTCCGCAGCTTCAGATTTTGTTCTCCTCATATACAGGATGTAACATCCTTCATGCGAAACCCGTACGTACGTAGATAGTACGCGCGATCGAAATATCACACACAGCTCGCGAAAGGCGAATTTCGACGAAATCCTGGATCTTACGGCTGTTGTTTTTTTAATTTTTATAAATAGAGATGTAAAACTAGGGGGATACCCGGTTTTTATTAGCGGGTATATATCATATGTACAGATGTACACCCATGGGTTCTGATCCGTGGGTTCTGATTACGATGCCCCCCTGTACCCTGTAGTACTCGTAGAGTGGAGAGCGGTGGAGGGGGGCCAAAGGGCTCCGACTTGTTGCAGAGAGGGCCCGAACGCCCACACTCCCGAAGCCCCTCGCGTGTTCCGACCTCTGGAATTGCTTCTTTCGTTCCGTGGAACGGATGCATATACTGCTGTATGCATATAAAAAAACATACACCAGGTACGTATATATATCAGTGAGCCGCACGAACCCGAGCATCAGGCCTGGGTACTGATCTGCTGCAACACATTCAGGAAGTACACCGTATATATGTGACCTGCCTTGAGTTCCACAGATAGATGTTAAGATTTTGTTCCCCTCAAAACCCGTAGTTCGCGCGATCGAAGTATCCCACTCAGCTTGCAAAGACGAGTTTCGATAAAATCCTCGATCTCACAGCTGTGTGTGTTTTTTTTTTTTTTTTTTAAATATATCATATGTGATGTGCCCGTGATTCGTGATGTGTGCACGACACCATAAGACAAAAGACAAAAGACACACACATATACAAAGGTTGAACCAAAAAAATGAAAAACGAACCCGTGCGGTCGGATTCCTGGACGAAATGAGACACGAAAAGCGATTGTGTTTGTTTGTTTGTTTTAGTTTAAATTGGTTTTATTAATAGTATACCCCCGCCACCTGTCAGGGTCTCGAAAATGGGTACGTATATACATATTATTGTGGGGTGCCGTTTTTTTTTTTCACTGCGTGCAGCACCCCTCGGGATTATGTCTTGTTGTCTCTATCCTGTGTGCTCGTGTACATCAGTTAGTAGTTCTCAAGTCTGCGTAATGTTGATGTTTTTGTGTGTTCTTCACATTATACCGTATTTCTACGTACGTCGTACCCGTCGACAGCCAGCACACACAGCAGTGTCCGTGACAATTCATCCTGGAGAGATACAAGCTGGCTGTCGACATCGATGAGGTCGACAATCACTGCTGGGTGCTGGGTATCGGTCGGCCCTTTATGCCTTTCGTAAGCCAGAAAAAAAACGGCTAAACGTACTCCAGTCTGGTCGATATTCCGGCTTGATACGTACATAGCAAGCTTTGTAATAAGAGCACAATACAGTAGTAGTGCAAGCATCAGCATCAGACAGATCGCGATCTATCGGGAAATATCTGCAGAAGATCACGGAAGGGGATCTGTTTGATTTGTTTGATGACGCGTGCTACGATATAGGTACTGTAGCACTTTTTGGCTGACATTGATTTTTTGAATGCTCGGGCTCCTTAGGGCCCATATTAACGAATATAAAATAAATTCAATTTGGAAAAAAAATAAAATCCAAATCCGCTTTTCATTGGTCAACACACGCACCAGCTACAAAGATTAGGATCTTGGGGTATAATCTTTGGTGCTGGTGCGTGTGTTGACCAATGAAAAGCGAATTTTATTTATTTTTTTCTTTTCAAATTGAATTTATTTTACAGTCGTTAATATGGGCCCTGAACCCTTTGGGAACTGCAGTCCCGATGTGGGGACAAAACACTTGGAATTAGACTGAAATATTGGTGTATGTACAGTGCAGTACTAAAAGGGTTAACGCAAACTCGTCGGTAAATCAGTCTTGCGTCGCAATGCTTCATTGTGCAGTCAGTCAGACCATGGGGGGTTTTCCATCGGTCAGCAATTTTACTTTCCTCCAAAATCAGTCGTTGTGTGAGGCACACACCTCCTTGAGTGAGAAGCCTAAAAAAAAATGCATGGTTCACCTCTATATACCGTAGCAAGCGTTTCATGTGATATTTGATTTCATCTCTTATGGGTATAATACATACTTTCAAGAACGTCGGACATACTGGTTGGCATTCAAAGATGTCAGGAGATTGGTCAGGCCATGGAATATAGAGGAACTCCTGAAATCTGCGTTATGTTTTGCAGGAATCCACGGGATTGGACGCTTTTGGGGACGTCCGTCTGGCCCGCGCTTTGTGCGAGAGCGTTGACCCCTTCTGTTTACCTTGCTCTCTTCTCTGTCCCTGTCCCTGTTTTCTTCTTCTTGGTATATTTTGCTCTCTTTCTCTCCCTCTCCCTTGCTCCCTCCCCACCTCCCTCCCTGCTTCCCCACCTCTCTCCCTCCTTCCCCACCTCCCCCCCTCCTTCCCCCCCGTCCCCCTCCCTCCCTCCCTTTGTCCCCCCCGTCCACGCCCCCCCCTCCCCATCTCTCGCCCCCCCCCCCCGCCCTCCCCCCTCCCCGCCCTCCCCTCCTGCCCCTCCTGCCCCCTCCCCCTCTCTATGACAACAGGCACCCGGCCAAGTGACGGGCCAAGGGCCTCTACACCCAGCCATCGCGGCTGCCCTTCCCGGAGCTGCAACGCCTGGGTTAGGCCTTATTGGCCCGGGGATGGGTTCTTCTGTCCCCGCCCCGCCGCCCCCCCCGGCTGCACCTGCACCTGCGGCAAAGCCTCCCGTGGTGGGAACTCCTACTTTCTGCCTGTTGGTGAAAAACATGTTTGACCCCGCCACGGAGACTGATGAGGGTTGGGAGCTTGACATCAAGGAGGAGATGGAGGAGGTGCGTGCTTTGGATTAATTCGTTGGTGGCGCCGGGGGGAGGGGGGGTACTTCATATTCATGCATGGCCGTAGTCGTATGACCATAGACCCTCGCATCCCTACAATACCGGGACGGGGGGGGGTTGGGGTGGTTTTGGTGGAGATAGGAGGGGGATGGGGTGGTTTTCGTTGGAGGTGCGAGAAGGGTCGGGAGTGTTTGTGATGTTGGTTGTATTGATAGTGTTGGTGGTGGTGGTGTTGGTGGTGTTGGGTGTGGTGGTGGTGTTGGTGGTGTTGGTGGTGGTGGTGGTTCGCGTGGTAGTGGTAGTCGTGGCTTTTGGTAGTGTTGCTGAGTCGGTGTTTTGATATTGGCGTTGGTGGTGTTGGTGCTTTCCTTGGCGCTTTCCGCCTTGAATCGGCCTAACCTATTATTACTTACCCAACGGAATACACCCATCCATCGTGCACGGGGTCTGTTCAGTAGTAATTGCTCTTCCTAGAGAGACAATATGAATAGTTCCGTCCCGTTTCCATAAACGCCGAGACAGAAGGTATTCATCACACATGAAAAAAATACCACACGGAAGGAAAACCGTACCCCAAAAGTTGTGCTTGCGACGATCGCGCTCTCTTTTGCTACCATTTCCAAAATCCTTACCGACAGACACCTTCACCTCGTTGTTAGAGCCGTACAACGTCGACCGTCGTGGTCTCTGGCTTTCTCGCTTCATTTTTTTTTCTTCGTTTCCCCCCTTTTTTCTATGTCATGTGTGTTTTTATCAGTGTTTTTTTTCTTTCTGTTTTTCTTGTCACTGCTTTTGTTTTTTTTTCGCGTTTAAAAATAAAATAAATACTTACCAGGTGTTTAGCGATGTAACGGGTACAGCATATATGGTCCCGCCAACAAAAAACAGCGAATCCGAGCAAGCAATAGAACCTTGTCGCGGCACCTTGCTTAACCCGCCTTAAGAACTGGTCCCACCTTTTTGGGGGCAAACTACTTGGAACTAGTGGGGGATATATTTTTTTCAGTTCTGAATGGGTTAACCAATATTGATACGTAGTTTAGCGCTCGCCGCTGCGCACGATTTTCCTTAAGCGCCCCCTAAAAAGTGAGCCTACTCTCCGTCTTAGTCTTGTTTCTTTGATTTTGTCTTAGTTTGGGTGCCTATGACATGCTGTTTTCACTTGATTTAATTTGTATTCGTGTATTTTCACGCCTTTATACGTACACCTTTTGTTCGTGACGCCTCCTTGTTCTCTTTTTAGTTTATTTTTGTTCTTAGTCTTTTTCTTAATCGGGTGCGCCTATGATATGCTGTATTCACTTTATTTACGTTTTATTAATGTATGTTTTCGCCTCTATATACCTTTTGTTCGTGACGCCTCGTTGTTATCAGGAGTGCTCGAAGCACGGTACGGTGATGCACAGCTACGTCGAGGCGAGGCAGCCCGGAGGCTTGGTCTACGTCATGTTCAGTACCATTGGGGCAGCCACGGTGAGCGGTGGTCTTGTCTTGTCTTGTCTTGTCTTGTCTTGTCTTGTCTTGTCCTCTCCTGTCCTGTCCTGTCTATTTTTGTCACATTTTCGTGTCTCATCTGATATGTTTTGTTTCCTTGTTCGTTGTTCCTTGTTCCCTGTCCTGCCTTGTCTCGGCCTGGGTGCTGCTTGGTGTGGCATGCTTGCTTCATGGTGAAGGCATCGGCGGAGATGCTGAACGGCCGTTGGTTCGCCGGAAGGATGGTGCTCGTGGAGTATCTCGCCCCTCATGTGAGCCAATCAAATACCCCTATTTTCACACGTAAGCCAATCAAACACTCCTTTCCACGTGAGCAGAACAAACGCCCCGTTTCTTTCACAAGAGCCAATCAAACACTCCCATTTTTCACGAAAGCCAATCAAACGCTCCAACCTTTCCACGTAAGCAGAACAAATGCCCCGTTTCTTTCACGAAAGCCAATCAAACACTCCCATTGTTTACGTGGGCCAATCAAACACCCCCGTTTTTTTTCGAGTAAGCCAATCAAACACTCCGAACTTGACACTTGCGTGCGCACTCTTTTTTTTTTAGCTCTTTAGAAGTTACGTTAGAAGTTACTTCAGAAGTTACTTGAGAAGTAAGCACTGTATCCATATTTGGTGGAATAACCTACTCGGAATTTGTAACGTTAGTGTTTGCCGTCGTGTACCGGTATGGACTATACGATCGAATACAAGGCCTCGATCGCCCTACTCCAGTCAGATTGGTTTGGTTGAGCCACCCTCTCTCTCCCCCCCTCACCCCCCTCCCTCCCCCTCCCTCCCCTCCCCTCCCCTCCCCTCCCCTCCCTCCCCTTCCCCTCCCCTCGCCTCCCTCCTCCCTCCCTCCCATCCCCTCCCCTCTCCCTCTCCCCCTCCCCTTCCCCTCCCTCCCCTCCTCCCCTCCCCTCCCCTCCCTCCCTACCCTCCCTCCCCTCCCCTCCCCTCCCACTCCCCTCCCTCCCCTCCCTCCCTCCCCTCCCCTCCCCTCCCCTCACTTCCTTGTCGCTTTACGTTCACATCACAGGTCTACACCGCCAAGTTCCCAGAGGCCACGAAGGCGGCTCAGACCGCTCTTGCGACCGCTGCGAACGCTTAAACGCCCACCAGGAATGTTATCCGAAAAATCTTTACTCCCTTGTATAGGATTTTTTCTCGTAAACTTGTTCTCCCTCATATCATAAGTATGATATAATGTTTTCCTAGTAGCAACAAAAAAAACTTCTAAAAAAAAGAAAAAAACGGGAATACGAAGTGTAGTGCTGCGTTACTTCTTCTCGTTTCTGCCTCGTGTGTGGAAAAACCGAGACGCGCCAGGAAAACAATTTTCTCGGAAATTTATTCTCCGTCGGTCGAAGTATGCTAACGAGTAAAATAACAAAAGCAAGACGCACTTGGTGCTTCGCGTGCGAAACCGAGATTTTTTCCTCCAGAAGTATTTGACTTTTTCGCCGAACGCCCGAGTAAGTTACCGTCCGTAGTGTTCGCTGATTGGTCTGGTTAGGTTGAGGTTTGGGAGGCGCTGATTGGTCTGGTGGGAGATGTCCCGTTTTTCGTCGGTTCAGGTTTTCGACTTGGATGGAAGGGGGGGTTTCGTTATTTTGTTTAGCGGCGTGTGGTGGGTGGGCACTCTGTTTTATTGGCGAATTCAACTTTCTGTTTGGATGGGAGGTTTCTACATTGTGTAGCGGCGTGTGAGGTGGATGAACACTCTGTGTTTTTGGGCGGTTTCGGTTTTCTAGTTGGATGGGAGGGGAGAGGTCTCTACTTTTGTTTTAGCGGCGTGTGGTGGGTGGGACATTTGGCTGCTTGTTGTACACTCGACCAGAGAACGTACCTGGTACGTTTTCGCGCTGGGGAGTGCTAGGGTTGGCGTTTTCTTTGTGGGGGTTGGGGTTAGCGTCGGGATTGAGGGTGGTCGGATAGGATGCGAAGTGGGATGAGCGATCACGTGGAGTTTATTTGTTTAATGGTTTCGCTGTTGTTTTGGGTAGGCCCTCGCGCTCCTGCTCTCTTGTGTAGTACCAAGAAGTGGTGGTCAGTTTGCGGGAACTACGTTGGTGTTGAGGGGGGGGGGGTCGTATTGAGTTTGGCATTGCTCGCACCTTTTGATTAGAGAGCGCGAGAACGGGAGAGGGAAAATGAGAGATGCAGCGAGAAGAGAGACAGAAAGGGGTGAAGTGAAGACAGAGAGGGAGAGAGAAAAACAGAGCGAGAGAGAAGCATAGTTGTCCGTCCCATTGTGTTTCCTCTTTCCTTGTCTTGATTTGGCGTGTGGCTGGTACTGGTACCAATAGCAAACGGCAGGAAAGAGCAGCTACAGCAGCTGTCGGCTGTCGGCTGTTGGAGTATCGATTGTGCCTAATAGGGGGGGGGGGGGGGGGCGTCAAAACGAATGACAAGGAAGGTTAAATGACAAAATTATTCACGGTCGGGGCTGTCACGAGTTTTGATAAGTCTCCCAGCCAATTCGGCGACGGTTGAGAATCAACTTGACAATTGTTGTGTTATCCGACTTATTTGACGATGGTTGGAATCAATTTGACGGTGGTTGTGTAACCGAGTTGACGAAGGGACGAAGGTGGTCATCTTTTGTTGATGGTAATGGTCGTGTTAACCGACTCACTTGCCGAGTTGACGATGATTGATGATCCGATGTCTGACAATGGTTATGCTATCCGAGTTGACGATGCTTGAGACGCATGCTACGGCAGAGGGTCACCATGTTTTTTTTCTAAGGCTCGTCACTTGATGAGCTTTATACTATTATAATACGAAGTAGTAAGCCACCTGCCTTTGGAGGAAAATAGAAGTGCCACCAGATGAACAATTCCATGGGGACTAATAATCCCAAGGCCCCGAGTATGCAAAGAAAAACATTGCAACGCAATAATGAATGTCCCGACCATTCAGAAAGACGTTTCAACCAAAAAAGTAAAAAAACACACACACACGCCTGGATACCAACTCTTCTTCGACCGTGATTGCCTACGTAGTAACCGATTTGACGATTCTTGATTGTGATCGCATACATACTTGATAACGCACTGCTGTACCGACTTTTGACTATGGTTGAGTTGAACTTGATTATGGTTGTTTTAACCGACTTGCCGACCTATTTGACGAGATGGTTGATGTATTGTCGGACTAACGCGAGCTTTGGGACGATGGTTGCTATCGAAGTTGACGATGGTTGTGCCCCCACCCCCCCCGCCGCCGCACCTGACGCGGTAGTGTGCACGGAGTTTCTGTGAGTTCTGTACACCCGTGTAACTGAATTGATGGGTAATGACCGGATGGTTGATAACCGACTTACCGACTTCACGATGGTTGGATAAGTCATTTTGACACTACGAGTATTAGTAGTTGTGTTTTACCGACTCGCCGAATTGACGGTGGTTGGAATCAACGTGACAATATGTCATAGTTGGGTTAAACCGAATTGGCGATGGCTGGTTGTGTGTACCAACTTGGCGGTGATTGATGAACACGGAGGATGGCCGAAGCACACTTGCGTACCCGGTTCACGAGGATAGGTAACAAATCCGTTTGCTCATCTGGTTGACATCCGACTTGATGGGTAGGAACCACGATGACGATGATTGAACACCAAGTTGGTACGTACCGATGGTTGGTAACCGAGTAGTTTGTTGGACGATGGTTGAGAACCGGATGATGATTGATGACACACATTTTTCTCCGCTTGACGAACTTAAAAAATATATTTATTTGATTCTGGTTGATGCCCGACTTGATGATGATGAGCAGGAACTTCTCCACCTTTCCGATTGTTGGGCAACGACGCACAGATATGGTTGTTATCCGACTTCGACGATGGTTGAGAACCGGGTGATTGATAACACACTTACTTCGCTTCACGATCGTTGAAAGCACATTGATCTATTCGGTCATGACTGCTTGATGTCCGACGTTACGTTATTTGGACCATCTTGCCGGCGGTTGATAACAAACTCTTACTAGCGATGGCTGAAAACCGACTTGACGATCTGGTTGAGAACCTCGGATGGTTGATAGTTGGAAACCTTGTTTGATCATGGTTGGTGTCCGACTTGATGGCGAGGAACAACGCTCCCCATGGTTTGAGAGCCAAGTTACCGATTATTGATATATTGGCCGACTTGATGGTTGAGGACCGGATGGTTGATATAGCACAGTTTTTGCTTGACGAGATGGTTGAAAATGCCTTTTTGATCCATGGTTTATACCCGACTGGATGATGGGCATAGGAGCCACTTTGCGATTTTTGGGCAACAACTTTTTCCGAAGGGGTTGATAACCCGACCCCGACCAGACGTGTGGGATATTGAAATATTGAAGACATCTCCTGACCCTACCCTACCTATCCGTGAGATATGTTCAACCAAGACCTCCCCACCCGTGGGCAGCCCTGAAAACAAACATATTAAGGAGTCGACGGTACACACACAAACACATTACGACATCCTTCACCAGTTTTGGGTGGAAGCACTCACTCACTCACTTGCGTGATGGCCGATGGCTGCCATGGCGAGAGCACCGCGTGTCGTACTATTTATACGACTGCTGTACATGATACGCGATATACATGATATACACGATAGACATGATAGAAATGATTTACATGATGGACATGATATAGAAATTATATAGAAAAGATAGACATGATAGAAATGACAGACATGATGTACATGATAGACATGATATAGCATTGGTAGAAGATATAATAGACATGATAAGACATGGTGTACATGATAGAAAAGATGGACATGATAGGCATGATAGACGCATGCTAGGGTAGAGGTGTAAGCACCGTGTTCTTGCCTTATAAGGGTGGTCACTTATTGTCACTTGAGGAGCTCTATACCTCACCCAAAAACTGATTTTGGACGGAAAATAAAAAAATGAACAATCCCATGGCCCTATTATACTCGTATTAATAGTAGAAAATGAAAAATACTGCAACTCACAATAATCAAATTCCGGCGATTTTGGGTTAAGGAGGCTTTACTAGCCTTTACTAGCCTCTAATAGATCATTCAGACAGCCTTTAATAGCCTTTAATAGCCTTTACTAGCCTTTAATAACCTTTACTAGCCTTTACTAGCCTTTACTAGCCTCTATTAATAGCCTTTAATAGCCTTTACTTGGCGTTACTAGCCTTTACTAGCCTTTACTAGCCTTTAAAACTTTAATAGGTCATTCAGAAAACGTTTCAGCCAAAAAAAGGTATACTATTATGCCTCTATCTCAGCACGCGTCGATAGAAACACACCACATCTATTTCACAATCAAGAAAGGAAGGTGGGATAGTTGTTGGTTCAGAGTGAGTGATGAGAGAAGAGGCGTTTTGTTGTGTTGGATACAGCACGCGGCATGTGTCGATCGAGAATTCTGGAGTCAAGAATTCCAGGCTTGAGATTGTTCGAAGTTTAAAGAGTGTACAGCTATGATACGTACCTGGTAGGCATTTGTGCTCAGCGAGGCGCCGCTCTAAATCCGATATAATAGCCTTTAACCTTCAACTCTTTTAGTACTGCACTGCGCAGAACCAAATGTTTGACACTGATTCCAAGTAATTTGTCCCCGAAGCGGGAGTGCAGTTCTAACGGGATTACGAGGCTATATATGGTCAACGTTGACACCACCACAATAAGTCGCGAGCCTTATTCGCCAAAATAGAAGATTCGTGACTGCTGTCGCGCACTGTGTACTTGTATGATAGCAGAGGATATGTTTTATTCAAGTCGCGGACTGGAACATGTACGTTGCATTGTCGGCAGGCAAAACGACCAGTGTAGCAGCAGCAACAGCAGTTCAGACCAGGTACATAATAAAATAATAAAACATGTGGGTGAGCGGTGAGCTTGAGGTGCAGTACCAATCTGGCCGCAAATATATTGATCGTTTCAAATTCACACCAGACCAGAAACCGTGATTATATTCATGGCCAAATTGGTACGTAAAAGTTTTTACCATCAGTCGGAGGATGGAAAAAAAAAAAAAATGGCCGAGCTTGTATGGCAGCCATACCGGAAGAGCTGTTGTCTCATCAGATCCGCTCCGGTGCTTAATTTGATAACCACGTTTTGTCTTTTGGAGACTCGACACCCCCATCAAAAGGGAGGAAGTGTCGAATTTCTTGTGATTTGATTATTTCAGGCCGGTATCCTATCCTATACCATCCCCTGCAATCGATGTGCTGCCAGCAATCACCCCACCCACCCCCGTGTGCTGCAGCCTCCGAAAACCTCTACGAACTCCGTACTTCATCATAACTCGCGCACATGCCTACACTGCAATTACTAAAACAGTGGTATTAGCATATACCCGTGTATCACTGGTTAATGAACCCCATTGAGATGCCACGCAACACGTCCCCAAAACCCATGGCCGTACATATGTAGCTTCAAAAAGGGGGGGGGGGGATGAGCCGCACGAAACTCGGCGAGAGGCTCACTAAAACATTGCCCGCAGAGTATAAATCCAAAATCCCGAAATCAAGCCTATTTTTCTTCCTCCTCCAACTCCTTCTCGATGTCCACTTCGTCGACCAGAACGGTCTTGAAACCGTCGGGGTCGGTGACCGCGGTGATCTTCGTGCCGATCCCAGGAACGGGCCCGGGAGCTCGTGTCACCTGTCGTCACGTGCCGTTACAATCCGGGAATTTTGTGTTGGAGGCATTTCGCAGTAGTTGTTACACATTGATATACAGTTGATATTTCAAAGGTATGAATAGTTACTGTATTTGCACACTCTGGGAATGTTACGGGGTACCAGGTATAAATGTGGAATATAAGCGGCTAAATCAACGTATAGTAGAGTATATCCCAGCCACAGCGTCCCGAGCCGGCCCAATACACGTAAGGTATTTCCAAGCACAGCATCCAAGCCCGTTGAATCATCCTACGGTCTTACCAAGCACGGCTTCCTAGCACTACTGACCACTGGCATTAAGTTTGGGATATAGGTTTAAGGGACGGTTCGTAGGTCGGCGTTAGGTGTCAAGCACAAAGCCTGCGCAAATATCCACTTTCAAGGTGTGCCCACGTCTCACACTTTTTTTTGTCTAATTTTGGTATATATCGCCACGTTTCGTTACGTGTCATTACCTTTCGTTACATGCATGCCGTCGCGTGCCGTCACAATCAATCACGATATTACGGTATTACATGTCGTCACCTGTCGTTACACAATGTTGTCGGTACATTTCATTACATACACATCGTTACATTTTGCTACATATCTTGACATATCGCTACACATATCGGTACGTTTTGTTACGATTCGATACACCCGATACATACACATGCTGTCACGTATCGTCAAGTTTCGATACACATCACGCATTCAGTTAATATACTCCGTTACATACCGGGATTTATCGTTCAATTTGGACACATGTCGTCACATGCCGTTACATGTCGTCACACACCATTACATTTCGATTTATTTCGACGCATATCGTCACAAAAAAAACATTTCGATATCTCCCGTCACATGTCTTTGCACATGGTTAAATGTCGTTACATATCGTTACATATCGTTGCATTTCTACACATACATATCGCCGTTTTCGTTACGTTTGGACACATACCGCAGTACATCTACAGTACGTAGAGCTGCAATGAAATTTGCAGAAGAGCTGTAGGGCTGCAGCAAAGCTAGGGAGAAGGAAGGAGTGCGCGAGTGGGGGGGTGGGGGGATGATGATTGTGGTTAGACTCACATCGTAGATAGTCTTTTCCACCGCCGCCGCGGCGTCGAAAACGTCCGGTGTCGAAATCGCCACCTGTGCTCGTTGTTTGTTTTCATGTCCCCCCGAGCGGTTTCGGACGACAAAAACGAAACGAACCGAACCGAAACGAAAACGGTCAGAAAGGAACGAAACGAAAAGAAAGCGGTCAGAAAGGAACGAAGCGAAAAGAAAACGGTCAGAAAGGAACGAAACGAAAAGACAGCGGCCAAAAAGGAAAATAAAACGATCCGAAAATAACGAAACGGAACGGAACCAAGACCGATAGAGTTAACCCGCCAACAACGCAACTGACAGCTGTATAGTAAGCCAACAACAAAGGAATATACGGCTCACGACACTTGAGGGGTTAGCGTCTAAAGAAAGAAAACAATAAATTATACCAAGTATGTACATATTTGAAATAAATATCGCCGATATCTGCGGGCATGTTGTGAGAATACCCGTATAAAGCCGGGACGACTCCTCTTGACGCCGAGAAGTTCGTGTTCACCACACTCGGGTGTGTGATGAGGTGGGGCGACGCATCAACTGCAGCGAGCATACACACGTATGCGCGGTATCACGGGTTGCTTACTCTCTATAGGCGACATCCTGACGCCCAGCCGCAGGGGTAAGCACTAGCCGACGAGGGCAACGAGGTGGCGTGGTAGGGGCACCGGCGAGCGGTGCGAATGCCCGACCATCCGGCACCCCTTGAACGTAGGAGGCTCAGGGAGCAAGTCAATGGTGGATACGACCGTTAGCGAGATCACGAAGAGCGGCAGGTAGAAGACAGAGAAAGTAG
>MEHQ01002813.1:64423-268467 GCA_008828725.1 Saccharina japonica
GTCAATCTTCTCGCGGTTGTACTCGTACACGAGCTCGACCACAGTCGAGTCTTCCTCGTCACCATACCCCATCCACGACACCTGGGCCGTCCTCGAGGGCAGCAGAGACCGCCTCCGGAGAAGGGTCATGCCGAGCGCCTACAAATATTGTAGGAAACCCGAAAGAACGTTATCACAGGAAAAATAAGAAAAATCAATAATGGATGATTTGGTTGGTTCGTTGATTGTTTTGTTTATTCACTGGTTGGGTGATTTGATTGGTTACAAAAATATGCTTATCTTCTGTGTAGGTTGGTTGGTCAGCCGACTATAGGGTTATATAGAGATCGCCTCCGGAGAAGGGCCATTCTGATTAGAAGCGAAACATGAAGGGTCGACAAAATAAAGAGAGTAATTGTGTTGGTTGGATGTGTATTTCTTTTGGTTTCTGGGATAGATGCTTTTGATTGCTCGGTCGGTCGATCGATCGGTCGGGCGGTGAGTTTGTTGGTGGATCGGTTGGTGTGGTTGATCCGTCGATCGGTTGGTGGGTCAGTAAAGTGGCCAATATATTGTTTCGTCAGTCATTTTAACGGCCATTCGGCTGTGTTTCGATCCGTCGGGGACAGACAGACATACGACCATTAATATGTACAGAAAGTCAGGCAGTCCGTCAGACATACATACAGTCAGTCTGAAAGACAGACAGACAGACGGAGACACACACAGACAAACACACAGACAAATACACATACGGGTATGCATACGTACAGACATATAAGACAGACAAACAAACGGACCGACCAACAGACCGACCGGCCATCAGACAGGCAGACTGACAAGACCAACATGCGCGAGGCCAACAGCGCGTACTGCCCCCCCCCCCTCCTCCTGCCCTCCCTACTGCTGCCACTGATGCTACCGCTGATGGCCCAACTCACGTCTTGGTAGAAGTTGATGGTCTTCTCCATGTCCAGCACAAGCAGGGATACCTTGCTCACAGGGTCCCTCCGGTACGCCGCCTCCGACACCTCAAACGTGTAACCGTCGAGGTCCTTGATGTACACCACCTGCTCCACCACCTTCTTGCCCACTGGCTCGTCCGGGATGATGCACGGACCCAGTTCGACCACCTGGAAGGAGGGGAGGGAGGGGAGGGGGGGGGGGGGTAGAGGTCGGTGCCGTATTAAAAAACGCCACCATATAATATACTTCAAACGATGATACTGTGTAACCGTCAAATAAACGCACCAACACATGATTTAGAGTACCTGGTATACTAATCATACGATTTGTTACAACTGTCCTGCCTGGCAACTTCCTAGGGACAGTCGTATGCTATGACAAACTCGCCTCCGGGCCAGACACAATCTCTCCGCCCGCTGCCTTAGCCCTGTTGGCGATGCCCTCCACATCCGGCAGTCTGAGGCCGATGCAGTTGAACCCGTCCCCGATGTTGTAGCTCTCCACGCCGTGGTTGTACGTGAGCTCGATGCTGAAGTGCTCCCCCCTAAGACGCAAATAGTAACGAAAGCAAAATAACAAGAACCATAATAAGAATGATAATAAGAACAGGAATATAAATGAGAGAAACATTAGGAACACAAAACAAAACAAGAACTTGATCGAGGATAAGAACAAGAACGAAACAGCAACAAAAAAACTTAACAAAAACCAGCCAAAAAAATAACGATGACAATAACAAAATAGAAACTCGAACAAAACAAGAACATACCCATGTCAAGGACAACAGTAGGAACACACGGGGTAGCGATTGGGTTTGAGGGAGGGAGTTCCACGGGAGGTGCGGTGCGTGGCTTTACGGCGGGGCTGGAACGCAACAACTTGCCTACATATTTAAGCAAATTCGTCTGGCATACTCGTATGTACGTGCTGAAAAACAAGAAGAAGTGGGGTCCGCCCTACCCCCTATACTCAGTTACACCCCCTTTACTAAGGTCTCCATCCCTGACTTAATTACGCCTCCTTCAGTAAGACCCCTTATCCCTATCCCCTACTCACGTACGCCTCCAATATTGAGATCACTTATCCCCTTCTGAACTACGCCCCCTCTACGAAAATCCAATAGCGGTTCAAAAACGTACACTATTAATAGCTTCAGATTGTTCCTACTTGCAATTTTCCACCTTGTGAGACCCGTTATCCTTATCCCCTACTCACTTACGCCGCCAATATTGATGTCACTTATCCCCTTTTGAAATACGCCTACTTTATGAAAATTCCAATACCGTTTCGCAAACCCTATGGTGATAACTTCAGATGTTTCCTTCTTGCTATCTTTCACCACCGTGAATGGTTCTTGTTTTGTTCCAGTGCACGGCTCTACAACTTATATTTCGAGTGTATTTGCGTCACACCTCGGGCAGATGATCTATCTATCCATCTACTGTGTATCTACAGTAGATGATCTAGATGATCTAGATCCTCACCTGCCGTTGTGAAAGGTTATGCAGGATCTGCCTAGTACAGATCAAACCCAGGAAACACGTGCTAGATCATGCAGACTATACGGGCCCAACCCGGCAACATGAGCTAGATCATACAGATCATACAGATCAACCAGATCGTACATAGAAGATCGGGAATATATCTGCCTTGAAAGGTCTAGAACAAACATGACTCGATGATCTATCTGATCTATCTGTAGATGATCTGTCCGTCCGAAGTGTGAGTTGTACCAGGTATGTCTCACTTGCTTTCCGTGCCGTATCCAAGGAAGGCGTTGCTGTACTTGTCCTCCGGCACATCTCGGTATCGCAGGAGCTGGAACCACACCGACAGCGAGGAACAGGACAACAAAACCGACGAACCGTCAAGCACGTTTTCAAGCGAAATGCAACCCATTAAAAATAGACAAATTCAGGGTATGTACACGGAAGGTTAGTCTGCGGCAGGTATACGAATATCATAGTTGCACTGCTGAAACTGCCTGCACAACAGTACAGCAGTACGAGTAGCTTGTTGGTGTTCTTGTCGAGCTGTTGATGTTGTGGCTGTTGCTGCTGGTCATATCGTTGTTGTTGCTGCTGTCGTTCTCATCGTACAACCTACAGTTCGTGCACAGACATATATATGTCCAATCATGTACGTACCAGGAAAGAACAACGGCCCGCTTGCGCTCATGAGTAGTTTAGACGATAATAGGCGTGTCATAGGATCATGATTAGCATGATACTGCTCTATGATACCTACTATTAATAGCTACTACCTACAGCCTGGAGCGAAAGCACACCGCTGCTGTACCGGTATATACAGCAGTAGGAGCGTGGTGTACGTATGTTCGTACACACGAGGAGTTGCCTTCGAGTGCTTCCCGCCGCCACGGACACCGATCGATTCGCTTGACATTGACCTGTTGGCTTGGTGTATCGTCTCGCTTCCTACGGCTACGCGTAGATTGGAGATAATGACCAAGCACGATGCGTAAATAACATGCACACCCGCAAGCGCACAGGGAGAAACGCCGTCTCACCTCCATCCCGAAGACATCCTGGTAAAACTTGATGGCGCGGTCCATGTTCCCGACCCGGTAAACCACGTGCAGCATCTTGTTCTTGCTCGACCCCAGGTCGGGCGTCGGCTGGAACTCGAGGCGGCTCCCCGTAAATGCCACCTCGTCCTCCATGTCCGACATGCTCAGTCCCGACAGCGCTCTCCGACGGCCCTGGTTCTGGTTCTGTTGGGAGGGTAACGCGTGGGTGCGCTGCAACCTTGCGCTCGAGAGCATCGACTTCGCTGCGAAGGTGCTCCCGCTGAAAGCTTTTCAGGGGCAAGCGTCAAGTGCGAGAGGAGGGAGACATAGATCAAGCGCATCATGGTGGTGGGGTGTTGGCGGCTACGGTGGTGGGTGGTCGAGTACAGCAGGGGTGGTTGCTGTCTTGGGTGGGGGGTGGTAGGAGGAAGAAGGGAGGGGAGGGGTTGAGAGGAAGGTGGGTGGAGCATGTGGGATAAAAAAGGACGAGCGGTTGGCGCGTCCCACTCACCGAAACCATCCGCGACCTGAGACAGGGGGCACAAGGCCGAGGTCAGCGCCGCGAGATTCAAGGACGTCCTCATGGCTAGAGCAGAGAGGAACACGGTGGGGCCGAGGTCCCGAGGCAACGAAACATGCTCTCCATACTCCCCGCCTAAGTAAGGCAACTAAAAGTAGTAGAAACCCCATGGGTGGAAAGTGGAAAATGAGAAAAATGAAAAATGGCATTTTGTGCACATTCCGCAAAGAGCGAGTTATCACGTCAAGCTCACCTGGGCGCCTCGAGGAGCCTCAACATTAATATCTGCATCGCATTGGAGAGCACGCTGAGGAGGATACCAGCGCAGCTTACCAACACGAAAACGGACGAGGGTGCTCTCGCGATCTGATCTATCTTTCCGCAACAAATACACTGAGCAAACGGCACACAGCACTACGAGGCAAACGGCACACAGCAGCAGCAGCAGTACAGGGCCATCTGTCTGGCAGCGCGCTCAGCGCTTCCTCCGCGCTCCCGCTGCTGTGGCTGCACCAGCGGCGGCGTTGGCGGAGCTGGTAGCATGGCGGGTGAGAAGGGGAACACGACAGGCGTCGTCGTGCCGGCCCGGTCCGGCTATCGAATATCGAGGATTGAAGAGCCCGCGACAGGCAACGCGCGAGGGAATGACATCGCTGCCCGTGATTCTCTCATGACCAGCAGCGACCGGGCAGCCACATACAGCAATGTCAATGGATACAAAGATGCAGACGGCACGCAGGACAGGGGCCGTGCGGGGAGCGGGGCGGACAAAGGCAAGGCAGGAGGCGGGAAGAAGAAGGGTAAGCGCGGGGGCAGGGGAGGGAAGGGCTCCGGAGCAGCAGCAGCATCAGCAGCTGCTGCCAATGATCGAAGTGGCGGTTTGGATCGTGGTATCTCGGCTTCAACGGTCCCACCGCAGGAGCAACAGAAGCAACAGCAGCATAAGCAGCAACAGACGCAGCAGCAACAGCAACAGCAGCACCAGCAGAAGCAGCAGCAGCAACAGCAACAGCAACAACAACAACAACAACAACAACAACAACAACAACAACAACAACAACAACAACAACAACAACAACAACAACAACAACAACAACAACAACAACAACAGCAGCAGCAGAAGCAACAGCGTAAGCAACAGCAACTGCAGAAGCAGCAGCAGCAGCCGCAGCCGCAGCGGTCACCTCGGCCGCAGCAAGAAGCCTCCAAGCGAGGTAACGAAGGGGTGCACAGTAACGCCAGCAGCGCCGCAAGAAGCCCTTCCTTCCCCTCCTCCTTCGGCAACCCCTCCTCGTCCTCCAGCAGGCAAGACCAGAAAGCCAACACCAACACCAAAACCGTTCGCTCCTCCTCCAGCAATCGAGACCCGAACGCCAACAACAGTACCAAAACCACCACCGCCACCGCCGTCACCAATCGGGACCAAAAAGCCAACAATACTACCAAACCCGCCTCCACCGCTACCACAACCACCGCCGCCGACGCACCAGGAGGCACTGCAGTCGTGCATGCTAGCAATAAAAACAGCACGGAGAACGCCTCCTTAAATAGCGCCACGGGGTCAGGGCCAGGGTCAGGGCGGTACGGTAACGTTGCCGGTAGGGTCGGGTCCCCCCCTCCGTCGCCCCGCAATTCCCTACATCGGGGGATCGATCAGCGCGAACATCGTCGGCAGGGAGGAGGCCGTGGATTCTCGGACGACGTAAGGGGACCGGGGAGACACGCCGTTCGGGCTCTGCGGGAGGCGGTGAGCCCGCTCCCTGCGAGGCAGCAGCAGCAGCAGCAGCTGCCCCGGCAGCAGCAGCAGCAGCAGCAGCAGCAGCCGCAGGGACAACAGCGGCAGGGACAGCAGCGGCTGCAGCAACAGCAGCAGCAGCAGCAGGACGGGGAGGGGAAAGAGCAGCGTCCTTCAGGGCCTCGCGGACGAGGTGCGAGTAAGTCCGGCAGTGCTGCCTCACCTTCCCTGTTCGCTTCTCGAGCGGCGGCTGTTTCTTCGGAAAGACGCGCGGAACGTGGTGGTGACAGTGGTGGTGGTGGTGGTGGTGTTGGCTCGGAAAGGCATGCGGGTCGTGGTGGGGGCAGTGTTGCCTCACACAGGCACACGGATCGTGGTGGTGGTGGGGGCGGCGTTGGCTCGGAAAGACACGCGAATCGTGGTGGTGGTGGTGGTGATGGTAGTGGAGGCCGGCACGCGACTGGGGGGCGCCATGGTCGGGCGCTCTCCTCGGCAGCGGCAGAAGCACCCCCGCGCGCGCGAGCTGAGCGTATTGTCGGTGCCGCGGCTACTGCTACTGCTACTGCTGCTGATACTGCTACTGCTGCTACTGCTCCTACTACTGCTGTTTCTACTGCTCCTCCTACTGCTGCTAGTGCTAGTGCTACTACTGTTGTTCGTGCATCTGGCACAGGAGGTGTCTCAGGTAGCGGTGTGCGTGGTGCCGCCGTCGGCAACGCGAAGCAAGAGCAGCGACAACAGCAGCCACAGGAAAAACAACCGCAGCAGCAACAACCACCACCTCAACCACAACCGCAACAGCAACGACACCAACAGCAGCATGCACGGGGCATGTGCATGTCGATGTGTCCCGCGGAAGAGAGGCGCCAACGCGAGGAGGAAGGGGGTCTGAGCGCGTTCGAGGCGACGGACGCAACGGCTTCCTTGCCGTTTCGCGAGAGGGTGGCAGACCCAGACAGGGCCGTCAAGATTTACCGCCGCTCTGCCGCAGGGAGGGACATGTGCAGGTGCGTTCTGGCGTGTCGTTAACCCTTTGGGGGTTTAACCCCTTAAGAACTGGTCCCCCGTTTTTGGGGACAAACTATTTGGAACTAGTGTAGGATACGTTTTTCCAGTTCTGTATGGGTTAAAAGGAAAACATGACATTTTTTGTTTTTGACGATTTCAGCATCGGCGACTGCCTGGGTAGGGGGGGGTGCTAAACGTTGTGCCCGAATTACAGCACAAGGAGTCGAACGCCACGGGGATCCTCAACCCAATCTCGTCGGAATCTCATTCTTGAATCTCATTCTTGAATCTCATTCTTGAATCTCATTCTTGAATCTCATTCTTGAATCTCATTCTTGTTGTGCTATGGGGATTAGTCGTCGGGTATGATAGCTCTTTTGTTTCCCTCCAAAATCACTTTTTGGGTGAGGTATAGAGCTCCTTAATAAGTCACCACCCTTATAAGGCAAGAACGCGGTGCACCTCTAGACTACCCTAGCATGCGTCCGGGGTGCAGGCTGATCAGCAGAGCTTACCACTGTTTCGAGATTTTGGTCTGATCAATCTGATTGGCTTGGGGTCAAAGTGAGGGTTGGTCTGATTGGCTCAGGGTTATTAAGGCTAGAGTTGGTGTGATTTGGCTTAGGGTCAGGGCTAGAGTTTACCACTTATTCGAGATTTGGTCTGCTTTTATTGGCTAAGGGTCAGGGTTAGGGTTGGTCTGATTGGCTTAGGGTTAGGGTGAGGATGGTCTGATTGGCTTAGGCTTAGGCTTAGGCTTAGGCTTAGCCGTCTGGTACGCAAGCAGTGTGTATGTGTGTATCACTCCTTTTCTCGAACAACCTTCGTTAGGACTTTCTTCGTTTTTTTTTCTTTCTTTTTTATACGGGTCCCTGAAGGTTTACGATGTACCAACGACAGATTCACCCCACACTAACCCCAAGCAGTTTGTCCCAAAAACCATGGGTGCGGTTAGTCTAGCCTTTTAATACTTCATACGAGTATAGCCTTTTTCTGTTTACTTTTATTTTTTTTGAAGATATGTTTACCGTTGAGTCCGAGCTCATATGTTTACCGTTGAGTCCGAGCTCATCTCGCCCGCTCCACAAAACCCCAGACTTCCTTCATTCAAGCTTGTTCGAGACAGTAGTGGCTTTGTGGGTATATCGCGTTTTGATGCGGGGGTAGGGAGGGAGTGTTTAGACGCTTGCCGCCCCACACACCTTTGTTGTTTCCTTTCGGTCTCCACGTATTCGTGGGCTCGCCATCAGCGCTCGGGCGAGACCTCACCAATATGCGACTACAACGTTTCGCTTTCATTCTCGATCCTATAAAAAATCGATCTTCAGATTTGGGCGAGAGGTCTCCGTACTAATTACTACCCACTACCCCCCCCCCCCCCCCCCCCTCCGCCTCCCCTGAACAATACCCCCTTCCAAGCCCGGAGCAACTCCGACCGCTTTCAGTCTTGCAGGCCACCGCGCGCTACCTGGTGAAGGAGGTTTTCGCGAAGGCGTGTATAGGGGAGCAGGGGGGAGGGGGTACAGTTTCCCAAAACAATGTGGCGCCCGCTAGAATCGGAACTATTGCTAGAATCGTTCGCGGGGGCGGCGGAGGCGGCGGCGGCAGAGGTGGTGGAAACGCGGGGGTGGCAGGGAGTTCCAAGATCGCAAAGGCGTATGCGTTTGTGGGGGATCGGCTGCGGGCGGTACGCCAGGATTTGACGGTGCAGGGCTTGGCGCTGGCGGGGGGGGCGGCGGCTGTGGGGGCGGCGGAGGTGCTTGAGACGTCGGCTAACTTTTACGTGGTGGCGGGATATCTCATGTCTGACGAGGTAGGTGACCCACGCGGAGAAGCGGCGAGATTAAGAAGCGGCGATATGCGAGATCACGAAGCGGCGAGATTAGGAAAATGGAGGTGGAATAAAGGAATAAACCACGATTTATCAACAATAAATAACAACCCTTATGAGTATTCTTAGTATCGTTTCATGGCCTTCAAGAAGCGGCGAGATGTGATATTAGGAAGCGGCGAGATTAGGCAGCGGTGATATTACGAAGCGGCGAGATAAGACAAATAAACCAAAATATTAGCACTCGTACGAGGTGGTATTGTTATTTGTTGTGGTGTAGGAAGCAGCAGGGTCAGGAGGTGAGGTTAGGAAATAATTAAATCAGAAGGGGCGAGCTGAGGAGATGAAACAAAACCAAGAAGCGTCAGGCGCGGTTGGTATTTTATTGGAGGTATTCTTAGATGTACAATTAAACAAAATTATTATAATACAATTATATTTATTCTTAATTATATTTGTTTAGAAAGTGGCGAGATCAAAAGGCTGGAAAGCAGCGATATTCGGAAAATATACGGAAGGGCGAAGAAATCGCTATGGTTAACACACCGTTATTATTGGTTTCGTTTTATTGCCTACTCTCGCCGCTTCCTAGCCTCAGGGTTAGGGCTGGGCGCGGGCAGAGTATGTACTACCGAGTCTACTGGCAGTAACTCTCTACTGACTGAGCCTCTGTCAGTAGATGCTGCCGGTATATTTGATATATATTGCGCATGTCTAAGAAACACGCCTTATTCATCATCAAAATGCGTTTTGGAAGGAAAGAGACGAGAGAGAGAGAGAGAGAGAGGAGGGAGTCTTGTGCTTTCTTGTGCTTTGTTTGCTGATAAGAGCCTGCTACCCTGTGCCCCAAGAGCAAGAGCGACGGAATAACATTATGTACCTACCAGAGCATTTTATGACGCACATGCGCCTGCGCGACGACCAGTATACTGATGTAATCCAGTATACTGCTTGCTGACTGGCTGACTGGCTGACTGGCTGACTGACTGACTGACTGACTGACTGAGTCAGTATATTACCTGATGATTGAGGCTGCTATTAATAGCGCCCATCTCTATGTGTTTCCCTCCTATATACTTGAGTATATGCTGCTGTAGCACTGAACAATTGTTTTCGACGTATCAGTATAGAATATCGACATCGAATATCGTGCCGGTTTGGCTTTTCGATTACAGTTAAGAGCAGTGGGTACCCCGACTTTGGAGAGGGTACTCTAGACAAGAGAACATAAGATAATATTACAGTTAAGATAGGCCGAATCAACTGGACTCGTCTACATCAAAGCTACTGTATATACTTCCCACCACTGTGGATAACAGAGAGGGCTAGTGTAGTTAAGAGACAGCGTTTTCGGCCTGTACCACACCGCTCTTAACTCGAATCGACATCGTATCGATTTAATTTGAAGTTCATCGATATCGTATAAATCGTTTTTTTTCTTTGGCTTACATGATCGATATCGTGTAAATCGTTTTTTTTCTTTGGCTTACATGATCGATGTCGTATCCGTTCGTTTTTTCGTTCATCGATATACATAAGTAGTGTTTATTCGATTTGTAGTGTAACATTTATCGTGCATACCTTCTACATCGGGTCTGATTCTCGCTCGATACCCATACCCATCAATATTAATACCAGTAACAATAAATCAACAAATAGTCCCTCCCCTCTTGTCCGTCCTCCTCTCGCTTGCCCGTTTTGCATCGATGCGTCGTCGTCGATTTTACATGATACCATACCTGTCCGTTGCATCGATGCGTCGTCGTCGATTTTACATGATACCATACCTGTTTCGTTTTTCCGTTTTTGTCGCGTCTGCGCCGCCCGGCCTCATCCAGCCGCCCGAGGTGTTCGACAGGCACCTGCACAACCGAGAGCTGCAGGGCGTGTTTTCTTCCCTCTCCGAAATGTTCTTCCAGGTGTGCTTCCAGCGCTTTTTTTTTATTCGCACGTATATGTCATGCTAAGTATCATGTGTTTTGTGTTTTGTGTTTTGTTTGTTCTTTCCCTGGGGTGGATGTTTTTCTTTCTGTTTTTTTTGTTTCCGTCTTCAGAACTGACAACAAATGTCCCATACTACGTAATTCCAAGTATTTTGTCCCCAAATCCTTGGGACCAGTTCTTAAGGGGTTGAGGTAGTTAGTTTTTTTGTTTTTAATTCTGTTTTTTTTTTTTTTTGTTTCCCGCTCCTCGTTGTTCTTACCCCCCTCCCATACCTACCCCCCTTCTACACACGCCTCCTGCAAACGCCGTGCACAGGCAAAGGGCACAGCGCGGCCTCGTGAATTGTCTGTAATCCCCGGGGTGGATGAGTACCTGTGCCTGCAGGCCGTGCACGCCTTAGCGACCGCCATCTCGAGCATCTCCAGAAGCGACGAACAGCTAGGGGAGACGGCGGTTGGGCAAGGTGGGTCTGTGCTCGTTTGTTGTTTGTCATTCATTGTTAAGGTAACTGATGAGACGGTTGGCCATTGTAATGGTCATTGTATTGGTCGTATCACAGGACGCATGATACGGTAGAGGTGCACCTGCATACAGGCCATTTTAATAAGCTTTTGCCTTCTGAGGGTGGTGTGGTCACCTGATAATCTTGATTATAGTATAGGAGCTCTCTACCTCACCCAAAAAGTGATTTTGGAGGCAAATAAAAGTGCTACTATTATAGTATAAAATAATAAATATTTCAACACAAGAATGACACCATTCCGATGATGTTTGGTTAAGGAGCCTTCACTAGCCTTTACTAGCCTTTACTAGCCTTTACTAGCCTTTACTAGCCTTCAGTAGCCTTTACTACGGAGGACCATAGTAAATAGGACCAAATTTGGTTACTAAAAATAGGTGTGTACCGTAGGTCCTGTTTACTACGGTCCCCCGTTATAGTAGCCTTTAGTAGCCCTTACTAGCCTTTACTAGCCTTTAATACTTTAATAGCCTTCAATAGCCTTTAATAGCCTTTAATAGCCTTTAATAGTCTTTAGTAACCTGTAATAGCCAATAGATCATTCAGACAGCCTTTAATAGGTCATTCAGACAGCCTTTAATAGGTCATTCAGACAGCCTTTAATAGCCTTTAATAGCCTTTAATAGATCATTCAGACAGCCTTTAATATCCTGTAATAGCCTTTAATAGATCATTCAGACAGCCTTTAATATCCTGTAATAGCCAATAGGTCATTCAGACAGCCTTTAATAGCCTTTAATAGCCTTTAATAGATCATTCAGACAGCCTTTAATATCCTGTAATAGCCTTTAATAGATCATTCAGACAGCCTTTAATAGCCTTTAATAGCCAATAGGTCATTCAGACAGCCTTTAATAGCCTTTAATAGATCATTCAGACAGCCTTTAATATCCTGTAATAGCCAGTAGGTCATTCAGACAGCCTTTAATAGCCTTTAATAGCCTTTAATAGATCATTCAGACAGCCTTTAATATCCTGTAATAGCCTTTAATAGATCATTCAGACAGCCTTTAATATCCTGTAATAGCCAATAGGTCATTCAGACAGCCTTTAATAGCCTTTAATAGCCTTTAATAGATCATTCAGACAGCCTTTAATACCCTGTAATAGCCTTTAATAGATCATTCAGACAGCCTTTAATATCCTGTAATAGCCTTTAATAGATCATTCAGACAGCCTTTAATAGCCTTTAATAGCCAATAGGTCATTCAGACAGCCTTTAATAGCCTTTAAAAGCCTTTAATAGATCATTCAGACAGCCTTTAATAGCCTGTAATAGCCTTTAATAGATCATTCAGACAGCCTTTAATAGGTCATTCAGAAAACGTTTCAGCCAAAAAAAGGTATACCTTATACCATATACCTCTATCGTAGCACGTGTCATAATAGGTGCAAGGCAAGGCAAGGCAAGTGGTCGTAGTGGTAGTGTTGACGGTGCTGCTGTAGTGCGGGGAATATGCGGCTCCTAGTGCTACCACGATGGTTTTCCCATGGTTATGGCGGTGCCGATGTTCTTGATATCAACGTAGCGTAGTTGCTATTATTTCGCACCTCTGACAGATCACCATATAGATGATAAGATCCTATTAATAATATCATAATATGGTAAGATCATCTAGATCATGTAGATCGTAAGCTGTGTTGTGCAGGATCTGTGTAGTGCATGTTCCAACACAGGAATCATGCCCCAACTTTTGCAGATGGTACGGTTTCCACCCGTCACCATGAGCTAGATCATATAGATCATACAGATCATACAGATCGTACAGATAATACATATCTAGATCATGAAGTGGGAATGGTCTAACTGGTCTGTCCGATGGGTGCCAACTACTGTCTTGTGTTTCATTTTAATTTTTTACCGTTATCAGGTGTTTGACTTAAACACCTATTACTTACTATTACTTACGTAGTAGTACATAAAATGAATTGCTGCATCATATCTGGCTAACGCGCAGCGTCTTCTCGTGCACACATAATGGTATACACCTTGTCCACACATCCTGGTATGCATCTTGTCCGCACATACTGGTGCACATCTACGGTAGTGCAACTGTCAAGTGCTACTGCTGTAGTGCTGCATCATGTCTGGCTAACAGCGCACGGTCTCCCCGTTCCCCTCCTATCAGGTGTCGGCAGAGTCTTCGCGGCCACGTTCTCCAAGCTGTGCGACATCTCTCCCCGGCCCCCCTCTGTCCACCAAAATGCCTTATATCAAGGAACGGGAAACCCTCTTCCCCCTTCCCCGCCAGCTGCCGCCGCCGCCACTGAATGTTCCAACAATGGGGTTTCCAGTGAGACGGCCGAAAATGGAGGGGGTGGAAAAGGAGTTCCACGGCCGTTTAAGGAGGCATACCCGAAGGTGAGGGTTGTAGGAGACGAAAAAGGGTTTCCTTGGGTTTAAAGAGGCGTTATTCCCGAAGGTGGGCGTAGATCTCCCTCTCTGTGTAGACTGTGCATAAGCACGTCTTGTGTTCACGGACTATTAATGGGAAGATACGATGGGTTTACTAATAGGAAGAGGCGTTCTACGTTATTAGGGTAGCACATTTTCGGCCAAAACATTTAATGACTGACTATTAGTGACTATTACTTACTATTAGTGTCTGTTAGTACACAGCATTATTAATGGTGATTGTTAGTGACTACTGTAGTACAAACTTACCCAATGTCGCTGGAATGTATATTCATATATGTTATATAATAATTCGTGTATATATCTGGTATGCATTTTTCAGTATTTTTAGATAAATGCCTAAGACATGGCTGCGCTTTAGAGGTCCTATGCTATAATGAAGTGATTAGTGATTATCACAACCACAGCAACGGGGCAAACAACAAAAACAATGACAACAACTACTGCTACAGCAACAGGTAAACTACTGCTGCAGCAACAGCCGTATCACCCTTATGTGCATTCCTCTTTTCCCTGCCAGGTGGCAACGGCCGTGCGTCTTCTCGAGGCCGTACGCTCAGGGGATTGGTCGGGATTCCACCGCGTGCTGGGCCAATCACCGGCGGACAGCGGCACCGAAGGCACGGGAGCTGGAGGAGTTATTCTTCGGGTAGGGGATGAAGCGGTGGATTCCCCGTTCGCGACACGCCTCCGCTGCGTGTGCCACCGGATGCTCCTGCCCGTCCGGATGCATGCCCTGCGGGCTCTGAACAAGTCCTACATGAAACGCGAGAAGGTTCCTTTGGTGAGAGGGTGGGAAAGGGCCGTCGAACGTTTTTTGTTATTGGAGGGACGGGGGGCGCGGGGGGTGTACTTCATTTTCATGCATGGCCGCAGTCGTATGACCATAGACCTTCGCATCCCTACAATGCCAGGACGGAGCACGGGGGGGGGGGGGTGTACTCGATATTTATGCATGGCCGTAGTCGTTTGACCATAGACCCTCGCATCAATACAATGCCGGAACGGAGCATGTCGGGTTTTCACCGACCAGGCAGGGGGGGTGTACTCATGTTGTGCACGGCCGTAGTCATATGACCATAGACCCTCGCACCGACCAGGCAGGGGGGGGACTTGGGACTGTATTACGATCGAGGATAGGCCGAGGCAATGCACTTGAAAAGTTGGTTCGGATACGGGAGGGATTGTACTCATTAGCCGCATGTCATGCATGGCCGTCGTTGTACGACCAGAAACCGTCGGATCCCTACTATGCCGGGGACGGAGCATGTCGGGTTTTCACCGACCAGGCAGACATTGCTTGCGCCAAGCGCGAAGCGCCGTGATGTGTTCTGCGAGTCGCATGAAGGGTGAACTGCAACCTCCTAAGAACCGCTTTCTAAGCCAATTTCGACATACTTTATTGCATATGGAAGACCGCGTCGAACTAGTTGGGATGTGGGGGGGGGTATGATACTCATGTCATGCATGGCCGTAGTCGTGTGACCGTATACCCTCTCATCCCTACACCCCACCCCTTCGCTCCGACCCGACCCCAAACATCAGGCACACATCACCAGGGTTCTCCGAGCACGCAGCGACTCGCACGCGGCCGATCTCTGCAAAGCCCTCTCCCTCCCAGTGGAAAGTGAAACCGTCACCTTTAACGCCGTCCCGGCTGCATGGAACTCCGAGCAAGCCCGGAGTTGCGCGAGCACAAGCTGCGCCCGGGAGGATGACTGGGTGGGCCTCGAGCGGCTGCTGCTGCTGGAAGCGGATGTCGATGGCGGAGGAGCAAAGCCAGCCGAGGAGGAGGAGGAGGAGTTCAAGAATAATAAGAAGGCGTGTGATGCCTGTGCGGGGTTCGGGTGTGCTTGGTGTGAGGGGGGTAGCGCTTGGGGCGCGGGGGGGGGCGGGGAGCAGGAGAAGGAGAAGACGAAGAAAAAGCAGGATGAATTGCTGTGGGAAGCTGTTTTTCGCCCCCCCGTAGCCCCGTAGCCGTAGGTTGATGGCTTTGCCTCTCAGGGGGGGGGGGGGGAGGCATGGCGCTTGTGTGATTTGCTTGATTTTGTGTTGTTTTTGCTTGTTTTCGTGTTTTGGTTTTGTGTGGGTGTGATGTGTGTTGTGTGTTTTGTGTTTTGTGTCTTTTCTGTGCGTTTAGTTTATACTTTTTTTTGGTGGGTATTTTCCACGGCAAGTCGTGTGTTCGTTTTCCCCTACCGTTTTGTTTTTTCGTTAACCGTTCACCCCTTTAGAATCGCACGCGCGTTTAGGGGGACGGACCTACTGGGTTAGTCATCCGAGTACCACCAGCACAATACTCAGCCATTGGTACCCGGGTACCGAAGAGCATATACTCTACGACTACCTACTGTAGTTTGCCTTTTTGGGGTATATTCCACGTAAGATCTTGTGTTTGTTTTAGCCGACCGTTTTGTTTTTTCCGTTTATGATACACCCCTTGAGAACCCCACGCGCGTTTTGGGGGACGGGACCTACTCGTGTTTTTACCCGAGTATCACCAGCATAATAACCAGTTTGTGGTACCTGGGTACCGCAGAGTGTATACTCTATTATGCCTAGTTTACTTTTTTGGGGTATTTTTCACGGCCAATCTTGTGTTCGTTTTAGCGTACCGTTTTGTTTTATTGTTAATCGTCCACCCCTCTAGAGTAAATCGCACGCGTGTTTTGGGGGACAGATGTACCCAATAGCCACTCGGGTATTACCAGCATACTCATCAAGCTTTGGTACCCGGGTACCGCAGAGTATATGCTTTACGTACCTAACTTGTTGTTTTGGTACCTATTAACAGTTTGATTTTTTGAGCATTTTCCACGACAGTGTTTTTGTTTTTGTTTTTGTTAATCGTACACCCCTTTAGAATCGCATGCGCGTTTTGGGGCACGGGTCTACTCGGGTATCTACTTGAGTATGACCAACATAATAACCAGCTTTCGGTACCCGGGTACCGCAGAGTATATACTCTATACCTAGTTTGTTTTTTCGGGAGTATTTTCCACAGGAAGTCTTGTGTTTGTTGATACTCCACCTACCAGGTAGTTTGCTTTTTTGTGGGTATTTTCCACAGGAAGTCTTGTGTCCGTTTCAGCTTAGTATACCGTTTTGTTTTGTCGTTAATCGTTCGCCTCTTCAGAATGGATCGCACAAGCGTTTTGAGAGACGCATGTACCCGGGTATCTACCCGAGTATCACTAACATAATAACCAGCTTTTGGTACCCGGGTACCGCAGAGTATATACTTTACCTACAGTAGTTTGCCTTTTCTGGGGTATTTTCCACAGTAAGTCTTGTATCCGTTTCAGCCTACCGTTTTGTTTTGTCGTTATTCGTTCGCCTCTTCCGAATGAAAATCGCACAGGCGTTTTGAGGGACGCATGTACCCGGGTATCTAGTACCCGGGTATGACCAGCATACTCATCCGGCTTTGGTACCCGGGTACCGCAGAGTGCATACCTGGTATACTCTAACCAAAACACGCTTGAAGGGTACCACTATTATCCCGCAATATAACCACTTTTTGTATATAGTATTACTATGCAAATGGTGCTTATATTGCGGGCCGGAGCGGTATTTTAACTACAGTGGGTACCCCGATTTAACCCTTTTAGGACCGCATTCCCGTTATGGGGACAAATTGCTTGGGATTAAAACCAAATATATGTGGTTATGTGCACTGGAGTACTAAAAGAGCGAAGAGAGGTGTGGTATAGATCGGCCGAAAACACCTCTCTTAACTACTCTTTTCTCTAATCTACAGCAGAGGGAAAAATTGCAGCCTTTTTAGTAGGGCTGGGCACTGGCTGACTCAGTCAGTAGCGATTATACTGCCGTCAAAATCAATCAGTATACTGGATTGCAGCAGTATACTGCTGTCTTTCAGTCTCTCCTCTCTCCTCCCGACACGCGTTCGGCGGGTTTCCGCCCGATAATATGGCGTGTGCCTTGGATGTACGTAACATAAAACCTACTGGCGAATATACTGGCCGGGCCAATCAGTAGATTGATACTGCCAGTAGAATACTACTGCCAGTACATACTGTGCCAGTGCCCAGCCCTAGTTTTGGGTGTAGGCGGGTCGAGCCGATTTTGGCCCCTCTCAGTTCCCTTAAGGCGGGACTGCACTCCTACTATTGATGGGACAAAACTTTTGCTGTAGTTAGTACTAGAGTCCCACTTTAAGGTTCAGGTGTGTTTACAGCATTATAGTACTAAAAGGGCATCCACTGAACTGTTCTCCTAGCTTGCCCTGTCGGGGTACCCACCTGCGCTTGGAATTGGTATGGCGCCATTTTTCCAGTATGAAAAGCGTTAAGCCGATTATTCGCACCCCCCTACGTACCTATATGAGTTGGAAGCCTGAGGTTTAACTGTGCGCGAGACGGGCGAGCGGGTGGGCGGTCGAATTCCACCCCAAAAATGCCTGCGCAGGTTCGCGGAGCTCCGTTGTGCGCTACAATAACGCCTCCCGGACCATTGTCCGCATGGCTGTTGTTGTGTTAGCCCAACTGGCTACATACCGATAGTAGGGCAATGCCATTCATTGCCATATAGGCTACAGTTATGTTGATAACTCTCTTGGGGGGGAAACGGATCACAAAAAAAGGTGCCGATTGCCGCAACGGCCACTGATTCTGGTTGGGGTGTGATATGGTACAAGTTGGTTTCCGAATTTACAATACAAAACTGAATCGTACGGCACGGGTATGTACAACATTATCCCACCCGGTACTGCTATCATAGGTGCTCACGCTGATCGTAGACACCTGGTAACACCAAAGTTACCCTTGTTTTTGTCGCTATCCCTTATATCTCTTAAACGGGGTCCCTAAACATGGCCCTTAAAAGGGGTACCAGTTCCCTTAAAAGGGGTCCCAAGCGCCTTAAGGGGGTCCCCAAGCCCCTTTAAAGGGGTCCGAGGCGCCTTAAAAGGGCCCCAAGTCGCTCAAAAGGGCTCCCAAGCCCCCTAACAGAGCTCCAAAGCCCCTCAATAGGACTTCCAAAACCCTTAAAAGGGCTCTCAAGTCCCTGAAAAGGAGTCCCCAATTCCCTTAAAAGGGTTCTCAAGACCCTTAAACGGCCCTTGAAAGGGGTCTTAGTACCCTTAAAAATGCTTCCAATTCCCTTAAATGGGGTCCGAAATTCCCTTAAAAGGGTCCCAAGTACCTGAAAAGGGGTCCCCAAGACCTTTAAAAGGGCCTTGAAAGGGGTCCCAAGTCCTTTAAAATGGGTCCCAAGTCCCTTAAAAGGGGTACCAAGTTGCTTTAAAGGGGTCCCAAAGGGGCTGACCTAGAGATTTACGTACACGTACACGTTTTGAACACAGCCTACTCGAAAATAAAAGTTGGAACATTCTTGCTTAGGGTGTAAGGGCTTATTTTAGCTTGTGGGTTATGTCGGGAAAAGTCTACTATTAATATGGTAGTAGTCTCGATATCGCCGGCGGGATTCTGTTGATGATTATCCTTGCATGGGGGCAGAGTCAAATCACCCAATCGCTGTGGATCGACTGATACAGCGTGACCTGCGAGCTTCTCCGAGCTGGTAACGTAGCTATCTCCAACAGATTATAATTATTATTTTGAAAGATCATCGAAAATAGTCTTAGAAGTGCCGCCCCGGGAGCTATAAATAGGTGATGCACACGCACCGCACACACACGTACGTCGTGAAATTGCGTTTTTTGGGGGTTTCTACAGCTTTGGGTTGCCTACGGAGCTGTACATCTCGTCGCAGCCACCCCTAACCCTTTTGCGGTATGACCGGAGGGCTGCAGGTTGGGAATATTTTCTATGAAGGCGCGCGGGGGGGGGGGGTGATGAGTTTGTCGCCGTTTCGCCTTCGCGAGGGAATATCCTTATACAGGAGCACAGTTCGACGAGAGTCCACGAAGGGAAAAAAAAGTGCTGAAATATTCTCGCGATAAAAATGCAAGGCACGTATGATATGTACCGTAGTGGGGAGGGAGGAAAAGAGTCTACTTATGATCTGAGTTACGACTATTCATAGGGAGAGAGAAAAGAAGGGCGAAGGGCGAAGGTAATACATGGGATGGGAAAAACAAATTATTAACTGCCTATGCGCAAGGCTGATCATAGTACAGGGGGGAGGGGGGGGGGGGGGGGCGTACTCATTCGTTGCTTGCCTTAGTCATTTGACCATTGGCCACGCATCCCTTTTGAGGCGACGGGGGGGGGGGTACATTTAAGAGAGCCAGCAATATTAGAAGAGAGGTAAAATGGCTTGGCACGGGTGTAACTAACAGACTGGGGAAAATAGCCCCCAAGAAACTGAGGCTCATTCTTTCGGGAAAAAATTAGATTCGAGAAAAATCATGCTGAGGTAGTGTTCTTCCACTCCAGAGCTATCGGAGCTCGACCGCCTTGTGACCACGGACTTGTACAACAATGTGAAGGCATGTATGGCCGGGGAGGGGGGAAGGGGGGACACCAGTGACCACACGATTTGAGCCGGAAAGTAAATAAAATCGTAGGTCTGGGCCCTGTCCAGTATGTACTGGCTGCTGAAGCTGCCAGGGTCGCCAGTGTATTGACTACCGTGAAATGTTATTTACGTACGGTACACAATAACGCCTAATAATATAGCGGAAACCCATCAAATTCGCGGCCCTCCCGAGATAGGTCGGAAAACACAGAAGAAGAAGGGAGAGGGGAGAGAAGGAGTCAAACTGTGAACACGATGGGCGAAGCCACCGCGACCACTGATGGCTTGGGCTCTGCCGATCCTTCCTGTGCCATCATGTGCTGTGTCCACTTGTTCTATTTTTTTTTGTTAAGTCAACTTACCACCCGAATTAATGCGTTTGAAATTTGGCCCAAAATCAAAACGAATTTTTCGCGTAGAATCGTATCGGCCAGACCGATTTGGCGACAGTTCCATCAACCATACCGGGAGCTAGCCAGCTAGCCTATAGGTATTACTTACTACTTATAATAAGCCGTAGTGCCTAAGGCGTGCCTTGAATTATCCCGTACGTAGAACCCTTTCCCACAGCAACATATGGCTTGGGCCCTGCGGGTGTCTCCTGTACCACCATGCGCTCTGTCCGCCTGTCCTAATTTTTCCTTATTAATGGTCAGCTTACCACCCAATTTTGCCTTTGAAACATGGCGCAAACTCTACGTATTTTTCAGCTCTTGTGAAGCCAACTCGCGCAAAAACGTATAGACTAGACTTAATTTTAGACGGTTACAACTACCCACCAATCGAGAGCCAATATTTTACTCAAAGCTTAAGCCCTAGCGCCTAAGACATGCCTTAAATAATGCTGTAGAGCCCTTTCCCAGCAGAGGTTTTGCCTCTTCTGCTGCACCGCAACACCAGGAGTATCTTACATGGGGGGGGAAATGATAACAGGCGTGATCAACCAACCAACATGTATTTGCCAGTCTGCTTGCAAACTTGATACATTGAAAACAAAATCGCTACTATTAATACCACCACTCTGATGCCGAATCCGCGGCGCCTCAACAGCGCACTTGCCATGCTACAGTAGTCTAGACAACTCTAGACAGCACCAGCAGAGCTGAAGAAACAAGAAAAGGTTCTGCGGTGCACCAGCAGGAACAAAAAAACGTAGTATCATAGCGTCGTAAATATGGTACGATACGAACGTACCAGGTACGAACTTGCCATCTCGACGACAGTCTAGCCCTTCACAAGAAGAGGTGCCAACATAATATACAATGGGAAAATGATGCCCCGACATAAAGCACCGTCGCCGCAGACACTACAAACAACGAGACTTTGTTGGGAATGCTGAGCCCTCTGCGGGATAAAATTTAGCAAACCACGGGGCCGGGGGTGTGTACTGTACTCATTAGCCACATGTCATGCGACGATAGAGCCTCGCATCCTTATAGTGCCGGGACGGGGCACATCGGGTTTTCACCGACCCGAGGGGGGGGTACTCATGTCGTGCACGGCCGTAGTCATATGACCATAGACCCTCGCATCCCTACAATACCGGGACGGAGCACGTTGGGTTTTCACCAACCAGGCAGGCATTGCTTGCACCAAGCGCGAAGCGCCGTGAGGTATTGGGCGAGTCGCATGGAGGGTGAGCTGCATCCTGCTAAGAACCGCCTCTGAGGCGGACTTGCATATGGACGACAGCTTCAATGAGTTAATTTAATTTCTGGTGTGGCCACTTCCGGAGACAGCAATGGATTTTACTATGTAACTGCCTCGCGGATGCCTTACCATATTAACACTACGTGATACGACCATTCCCCTTGTGCGGAGCAAAGGTTCACCCCGCACAAGTGATCTACTCGACCGCCAGCTTTGGTGCCCGGCTGTTTTGGAGGTTCAGTGCTGGCTCGCTGTGGCGTTGTGGGGGCTGAGGCGAGCGGCGTAGGGGGGGGGGCGGCGAACCGTCTATGCGATAAAAACCGAGGCATGTACGGGGGGGGGGGCTGGCAATAGTAGCCGGGCGCCTTTCTATTTCTGCAGGTGTGTCTGCCTGTCTTGCTGCTGCGAAGTCACGAAGCGGACATGAGGTGTTTTACCATCTGGGCAGAGCATCAACATATCAAGAGGAAGGGAGAGGGAGGGAGGGAGAGGGGGGGGGGGCAGAGGGAGGGAGGGAAGGGTGGACGGTAGGATAAGAAGCAGCCTACAAATCGTGGAGCTATGTGCAGCACAAGGAGTTGAAACAATAACTCCCCTAGCAGGAGTAAATAACCAAGACCTGTGACAGCTTCCCTACGTGGTATATACCGTAGGTAGCACCCAAGAGCTTTACAAGAGCTTTCATTGCTTCCTTACGTAGCATACACCGTAGCATATACCGTAGTGTTTTAGCTTTCCACGCTCGCCGTGCAAACGACCATCAGGTGCACACTTCAGGCAGGGCGGTGCAATGCCACACACTCTGCTTCACCACGCTCTTATCCTTGCTATAGCGAAACATAGCTAAACGTAGCAGCGACGCAATTATCACTGCTATAGCGAAACATAGCTAAAGGTAGCAGCCACGCAATCACGGCATTACCATCACTAAGAGGTGCCTCACCAAGGAGTAGAACTGGACACTCGTCCACAACGACCGCAGCCCAATCCGCTCGTTCTGCCCGTGGAAGCGCCTGGTGAGGTCACTGCTCATCGTGGGTCCCAGCAGTTGAGGCATCGCAAACAGACAGCAACAACAACAACAACACCAATACAGGCCGCGAGAGAGACAAGAACAACGTGGGCGAGTATTATATGAAAAATAACAGCGGATGAACGCCAAGAACACACGCATGCACCCACAAGGCGAAATAACAAGAACAAACAAAGTAGTGTACACCGCCAGTAGAAGAAGAACAAACACAGTAGTGCACAGATATTTACTAGAGCAGCGGGCGAGCACAAGAACAAGCACACACTCAAGGCACAACAGGAACCACAACGCGCGGTTTGAATAAACACGGGCACACACCGAAATTCGAGGGAAGGTTCTAGAAGGTTGGCTCCGATAACACGGTTATAAAACACGGCGCCACTGACTCAAACGCGAGGGAAGCTTCTAGAAGGTTGGGACCAATATATGCGGGAAAGGTTTCACGCCTTGGACAGATCATCTACAGACAGATCAGATAGATCATACAGATCATATAGATCATTCCTACTTCATGATCTAGATACTTCAGGGAAGACATAAGTTCCTGATCTGTATGATCTGTATGATCTGTGTGATCTGTGTGATCTTTGCGATCTTTGCGATCTGTATGATTTGAATGATATGTATGATATGTATGATATGTATGATATCTATGATATGTATGATTTGTGTGATCTGTATGATCTATATGATCTGTGTGGCTTAGCTCGTGTTGCCGAGTGGTAGCCGAATATCCTGCTTTTCATCTAGGACATGTTTCCTGGGTTGGTTCTGCACTCTCATAGCGGGCGGGTTAGGATCTATACATGATCTAGATTGCGCTCTGTGCAACGCGTGGAAAGTTCTAGAAGGTTTGTATGAAAACGCCGCCAAAAGCGATGGAATATGCTATTAATAGAAGGTCTGTACAAAAAAACGCGGCCACTAACCCGTATGCCAGAGAAGGTTCTAGAAGGTTTGTATGCAAGAATGCGGTCACTAAGCCAAATGTTCTGGACGATTTGTATGAAAAAGCGCGGCCACCGACCAACATGTGAGGGAAGGTTCTAGAAGGTTGGTATGCAATACGCAGCCACTAACCAAAATGTCAGAGAAGGCTCTAGAAGCTCTAGAAGGTCGGTATGAAAAACGTCGCTAAATGTAAGAGAAGGTTCTGGAAGGTTTTGTATGGAAAAACGCGGCCACTAACCCAAATGTCAGACAAGGTTCTTCCTAGAAGGTCGGTATGAAAAACGCCGGCAAATGTAAGAGAAGCTTCTAGAAGGTAGGTATGCAAAAACGCCGCCAAATGCAAGAGAAGGTTCTAATAGAATGTTTGTATACAAAAACGCGGCCACTAACCCAAACGTCAGAGAAGGTTCTAGAAGGTTGGCCCCGTAAGCGACGGCCCCTCCAAGGCCCCGGTAGTGCCTGCAGTCCGTCCCTCCCGGCAGCATGATGGGGACCAGAGTGGCCCCTTCCACAATGGATGACGCCGCTTTCTCCATGGCCGCCCAAAGAGGGGTGTCGGGCTCCGATCTCGAGGCGGGCATGAAATACCTGGTGGTCGATGCGGCACACGTACGTCTCAACAGGGTCTGGTTGTTGTTGCCGTTGTTGTTTCTTTCTCTCACATTAACTGATCGGGAAAAAAGAAATGTCTGTGGTCACAGGACAGGCTCCAAAAAAGAAAAAAAAAACTCTGGAGTGGAAGAATATCTCAGGGAAAAAACAATACACAAAACACAACAAAGTGCCAACGCATTACGATGTACATCATAACTGCTGTGGTATGTACCTTGTACAACCTCAACCAAGAGAAAATGAGACCAACCCAAAGGAAAGAGGGGGAAAAAAAAAAGGAGAAAGGAAAAAAGGAAAAAGGAAAAAGGAAAAAGGAAAAAGGAAAAAGGAAAAAGGAAAAAGAAAAAAGGACATAAAGGAAAAGGACAAAAAACAGGAACATAAAGGAACAAAAAGAGGAAAGTGTGTGATTGTGGTCGTGTTTGTGGCTGTGTGTCACGTATATATGTGGTTGTGATAAGCGTGTGTGTCGTGTGTTGTGGTGGTTTTTGGTGGGACGAAAAAAGGCATCTCCGCTGTGCTTGGATGCTATAGCTTAGGGGCGGAAAGGGCTTTTACTAATAAATACCGCTGTGTTGGAGTAGTTCATTACGTGGGATGGAAACACATAGAGCTTTGTTGTGATGGTTTTGCATAACTATCGGTTATAACCGTAAACACCCGGGGACGAAAACCGACCACCCCCGGGGTAAACATGCGTGGACGTGATACAACCGTGTTCGCAACTTCCCACTCCACCAGAAGACCCTGAGATGGGTGGGTAATGCATCGATATATATACTTATTTATACCGTTAAAACCACTACGACTCTATCTTCAAGTAAACACAAGATACGCGTGACGGCATATAACTTCCCTCGAGTTGAGCTGGAAAAACAGATAGAATAGACCAAAAATAAGAACAATAAACATCAGGAAACCTTGGGAAACCTGCGAAAAAAAATAATTATGACTTTTCATGCATAGGAACACCGAGCTCTATAACCCGCTATTCTTCTAGCGCGGTTCTGACATACCAGGCATCGGCTTCTCACATACTGTCTCCTAATTACAAAAAGAAACGGGAAACTAATCACACCAATAGCTCAAGAAGAAATTAGTTCAGTTTATTTCGCCTACCCGTACCCCAAGCAATTGACATGCGAGTATGTAGTGGTGGGTCCCAGAGTACTTGTATTCCAGGTACCAGGTATGCGCCAGGCAACAATACCGGCACTATGGCGGCAACCGGCACTAACTACTCCTCACACTGCCACACTGGTTATAATCCCATACCAGGTCTATGCCAAGCGATTCCACCGGCACTATAGCTGCCAACCGGCACTATAGAGGGACCACTGACAGCCGGCACTGTAGAGGCACTATATAGGGCAGTCGGCACTATACAGGCACTATTGAGGGACCACTACCGGCATTATATAGCGCAACCGGCACTATTATATACTCCGCACACTATTAATACCACGCTGGTGTGACAAGCGATTTCACAGGCACTACTACTACTAAGCGGGCAACCGGCACTATTCAGCCGGCACTATACAGGGACCACGCCTGTATATTATTAGTAGTGCGTTTGCTATCCGACAATGTACGTTATTATCATGATAAGGAGATAAAGAGGCGTTATGCCCGCTCACTTGGTGCGCACGGTGCAGTGCTGGGCATCGTCCGCTATCGCGGGCCCCAACGCCCTTTTGATGTGCTCCAAGATGTACTCCTCGCTCTGGCCCGGAAGGCTTCTGCAGTCCACGCACACCTGAAGGTCGTATTATACCAACACAGGAATGGATATATACATGTATGCCGAGAGAGAAAGGTCAAACAACGTGTAAATATTCAAAGGCGTGGTCGTCTCCCGGCCAAGCGACTTAACCAGAAACAGGAAAGCTGGCCTAGGATGGATTTCTTATGTGAGAGAGGGTGCTTTCTGCACTAATGTCAAGATACCGACTCTCGATTTTCTATTTTTTCATCTAAATGTCAGCCTGGGTTTCTTATTAGCCTGTTTCTTGTTAGGTGTCCTGTACTGTATGACAGGCAGCTCGCAAATAAGAACTTTCGACCAAATCCTCGGTCGCACAGCTGAGTTGTTTTTACAATTGTCATACCGCTAAAATAGCCAAGTAGCTATTTTATACCAGGTAATCGAGTACCTATGCTTATCAAGTACCTACATATAATCGAGTCACGATACTACAATCAAGTAACTATGCTATAACCAAGCACCTATACCACAGTAAATAAACTATAGTATAGTCGACTACAGTACATATACTACCTGGTATAATAGAATCACGTAAACATACCATTAATATACCTGATAATCAGGTAGCTATACGTACTGAATGGTGTAAAACAACGGGTTATCAACGGTACGAGTACCACTCCTGTCCGAAGATATAAGAACCGTTTGAGCATGCACACCAATACCCAAGCGGTTCTTACATTTCCGGTCAGGTCGGTACCAGGTGACAACTCTGCTCCCGTCAAAATCGGCACACTTCGGACATATCATCTACAGATAGATCATCTACAGATATATCGTCTGCAGATTTATCATCTACAGATAGATAATCAATTACGGGGGATACATAAAATAGGACCTATAGTACACAATAAAACCTACCTAAAACAGGCCCTATTTTTACGAACATTATTTGGTCCTNAACAAACAAACAAACAAACAAACAAACAAACAAACAAACAAACAAACAAACAAACAAACAAACAAACAAACAAACAAACAAACAAACAAACAAACAAACAAACAAACAAACAAACAAACAAACAAACAAACAAACAAACAAACAAACAAACAAACAAACAAACAAACAAACAAACAAACAAACAAACAAACAAACAAACAAACAAACAAACAAACAAACAAACAAACAAACAAACAAACAAACAAACAAACAAACAAACAAACAAACAAACAAACAAACAAACAAACAAACAAACAAACAAACAAACAAACAAACAAACAAACAAACAAACAAACAAACAAACAAACAAACAAACAAACAAACAAACAAACAAACAAACAAACAAACAAACAAACAAACAAACAAACAAACAAACAAACAAACAAACAAACAAACAAACAAACAAACAAACAAACAAACAAACAAACAAACAAACAAACAAACAAACAAACAAACAAACAAACAAACAAACAAACAAACAAACAAACAAACAAACAAACAAACAAACAAACAAACAAACAAACAAACAAACAAACAAACAAACAAACAAACAAACAAACAAACAAACAAACAAACAAACAAACAAACAAACAAACAAACAAACAAACAAACAAACAAACAAACAAACAAACAAACAAACAAACAAACAAACAAACAAACAAACAAACAAACAAACAAACAAACAAACAAACAAACAAACAAACAAACAAACAAACAAACAAACAAACAAACAAACAAACAAACAAACAAACAAACAAACAAACAAACAAACAAACAAACAAACAAACAAACAAACAAACAAACAAACAAACAAACAAACAAACAAACAAACAAACAAACAAACAAACAAACAAACAAACAAACAAACAAACAAACAAACAAACAAACAAACAAACAAACAAACAAACAAACAAACAAACAAACAAACAAACAAACAAACAAACAAACAAACAAACAAACAAACAAACAAACAAACAAACAAACAAACAAACAAACAAACAAACAAACAAACAAACAAACAAACAAACAAACAAACAAACAAACAAACAAACAAACAAACAAACAAACAAACAAACAAACAAACAAACAAACAAACAAACAAACAAACAAACAAACAAACAAACAAACAAACAAACAAACAAACAAACAAACAAACAAACAAACAAACAAACAAACAAACAAACAAACAAACAAACAAACAAACAAACAAACAAACAAACAAACAAACAAACAAACAAACAAACAAACAAACAAACAAACAAACAAACAAACAAACAAACAAACAAACAAACAAACAAACAAACAAACAAACAAACAAACAAACAAACAAACAAACAAACAAACAAACAAACAAACAAACAAACAAACAAACAAACAAACAAACAAACAAACAAACAAACAAACAAACAAACAAACAAACAAACAAACAAACAAACAAACAAACAAACAAACAAACAAACAAACAAACAAACAAACAAACAAACAAACAAACAAACAAACAAACAAACAAACAAACAAACAAACAAACAAACAAACAAACAAACAAACAAACAAACAAACAAACAAACAAACAAACAAACAAACAAACAAACAAACAAACAAACAAACAAACAAACAAACAAACAAACAAACAAACAAACAAACAAACAAACAAACAAACAAACAAACAAACAAACAAACAAACAAACAAACAAACAAACAAACAAACAAACAAACAAACAAACAAACAAACAAACAAACAAACAAACAAACAAACAAACAAACAAACAAACAAACAAACAAACAAACAAACAAACAAACAAACAAACAAACAAACAAACAAACAAACAAACAAACAAACAAACAAACAAACAAACAAACAAACAAACAAACAAACAAACAAACAAACAAACAAACAAACAAACAAACAAACAAACAAACAAACAAACAAACAAACAAACAAACAAACAAACAAACAAACAAACAAACAAACAAACAAACAAACAAACAAACAAACAAACAAACAAACAAACAAACAAACAAACAAACAAACAAACAAACAAACAAACAAACAAACAAACAAACAAACAAACAAACAAACAAACAAACAAACAAACAAACAAACAAACAAACAAACAAACAAACAAACAAACAAACAAACAAACAAACAAACAAACAAACAAACAAACAAACAAACAAACAAACAAACAAACAAACAAACAAACAAACAAACAAACAAACAAACAAACAAACAAACAAACAAACAAACAAACAAACAAACAAACAAACAAACAAACAAACAAACAAACAAACAAACAAACAAACAAACAAACAAACAAACAAACAAACAAACAAACAAACAAACAAACAAACAAACAAACAAACAAACAAACAAACAAACAAACAAACAAACAAACAAACAAACAAACAAACAAACAAACAAACAAACAAACAAACAAACAAACAAACAAACAAACAAACAAACAAACAAACAAACAAACAAACAAACAAACAAACAAACAAACAAACAAACAAACAAACAAACAAACAAACAAACAAACAAACAAACAAACAAACAAACAAACAAACAAACAAACAAACAAACAAACAAACAAACAAACAAACAAACAAACAAACAAACAAACAAACAAACAAACAAACAAACAAACAAACAAACAAACAAACAAACAAACAAACAAACAAACAAACAAACAAACAAACAAACAAACAAACAAACAAACAAACAAACAAACAAACAAACAAACAAACAAACAAACAAACAAACAAACAAACAAACAAACAAACAAACAAACAAACAAACAAACAAACAAACAAACAAACAAACAAACAAACAAACAAACAAACAAACAAACAAACAAACAAACAAACAAACAAACAAACAAACAAACAAACAAACAAACAAACAAACAAACAAACAAACAAACAAACAAACAAACAAACAAACAAACAAACAAACAAACAAACAAACAAACAAACAAACAAACAAACAAACAAACAAACAAACAAACAAACAAACAAACAAACAAACAAACAAACAAACAAACAAACAAACAAACAAACAAACAAACAAACAAACAAACAAACAAACAAACAAACAAACAAACAAACAAACAAACAAACAAACAAACAAACAAACAAACAAACAAACAAACAAACAAACAAACAAACAAACAAACAAACAAACAAACAAACAAACAAACAAACAAACAAACAAGCAAACAAACAAACAAACAAACAAACAAACAAACAAACAAACAAACAAACAAACAAACAAACTCGCATTTGTTTTTAAACACGAATATCACCAAGAAAACGAGGAGGGGGGGGAGGGGCGTACTCATCCACTGCCTGCCTTAGTCATATGGCGGTTTTAGTGGAGATGCTAAGGCGTTGGTATAATGACCGTTCGTGTTGTCTTTGCACGAAACACACCACAACGGAAAATGAGGGAGGGGGATGGGATGCTTCACCGTGGAAGAGAAACGGCGGTGCGCAGGATAAGCGGTACATCTTTTACGTGGACATTAAACAGTCAGTGTTGATATACATACCGTCCGCGCAAGGCTACACTACACTCTCGTCGTGCATGTGCAAAACGCACACCAATATGGAGGGGGGCGTGCTCATTAGCCGCATGTCATGCATGGCCGTTGTCGTGTGACCATAGACCCTCGCATCCCTACAATGCCGGGACAGAGCACGTCGGGTTTTCACCGACCAGGCAGGCATTGATTGCTTGCACCAAGCTTTTAGCGAAGCGAAACGTGAGGTGTTGGCTGAGTCGCATTAAGGGTGAGCTGCATCCTACTAAGAATCGCTTGTAATGCGGACTTGCACATGGAGGAGGGGGGGGTACTTTATTTTCATGCATGGCCGTAGTCGTATGACCATAGACCCTCGCATCCCTTCAATGCCGGGACGGAGCATGTCGGGTTTTCACCAACCAGACAAACATTGCGAGCACCCAGCGCGAAGCGCCGTGAGGTGTTGGGCAAGTCGCATGAAGGGCGAGCTGCATCCTACTGAGAACCGCTTGTGAGGCGGGCTTGCATATGGATGACAGCTTCAATGAGTTTATTCAATTTCTGGTGTGACCACTTCCTGAGACAGCAATGGGTTTTACTATGTATGTGGCCACTTCTTTGGGTGGATGGGGGGGGGCGTACTCATTTTTTGCTTGCCTTAGTCATTTGACCATTGACCACGCATCTCTTTCGAGACGGAGCACGGTTTCTACTCCTAATAGATACACCTCCAACATTTGGGCGCTCATGGGGGGTGTTCATAGATAATTGGCGGCGTTGTTATAGAGGTGATGGCGTTGATTGATAAAGGGGTGATGGTGGCGTTGGTAAACGGGTGGTGGCGTTGATAGAGAGGTAGCGGCATTGGTTGCCGAGGGGAGGGGGGAGGGGGGGTCGACGATGCAGTGAAACCTGAAAGAAGAAGGCACCCGCACATACGCGAAATCCCTATTCCAACACAAAACCCCGGCAACCCCCAAACCCCTACAATACCCCCCCCCCCCCCCCCACCTCACCAGCCCATGGACCGATCGACAATTCGAGTACTCAATCGCAACCGCCTCTCTCTGTCTCTCTCTCTGCCCCTGCCCCCTCAAGGCAAGCCACAAATGAGTGCCCTCCCCCCTCCTCCTCCCTTCTCTTTCTCCTATACTCTGTATTTTCCTCTCTGCCCAACCCCCCGCTGTCTCTCTCTCCCCCCTCCTCTTTCCGATGCTCTGTCTCAAGAGAGAGGAAATCGCTGTCCGTCTCACCTTTCCACACTTCTGACAGATCATCTGCAGATAGGTCATCCACATATCATCTACATCCTTACCTGCCGTTACGAGGTGTAATGCCTGATCTGTACAGTACAGATACTTCGTGCAACCCAGGAAACGTGCCCCATATAGATCATGAGGGTTCTAAGGCTCCCACCCGGCAACATGAGCTAGATCATACAGATCATACAGATCATACAGATCATACAGATCATACAGATCATACAGATCATACAGATCATACAGATCATCAATATTTCTGCTCTGAAATATCTATATAATGAAGTAGGAATTATCTATCTGGTCTATCAGATCTGTTCGAAGTATGCACCTTTCTCTGCCGTGCTCTGGAAGAAGGAAAGCGTGGGGCGCAGCTTGAAGTCTGGGATGGAGGCCCCGCCCAGCTCGGTAACGCAGTAGTCCGCGTTAAACAGCTCCTTCAGTCCGGGGTCGCTCAGAACAAACCTTGCAGCAGCGTCCGAGCAAAAAACCAAACAAAAAGCGAAACAAGAGCTCAGACGTTTAGTAGTGGAGATGAACTATGAGTGCTTGGAATTATAGCATTACTTGGAATTTCACTTTTGCTTGGAATTATGCTGTTACTTTGAATTACTCAACTACTTGGAATCACTCTGTTACTCGAGATTATACATACTAATAATAGCACTTGAAAAATATACTACATGCTAGTTGGAATTATGCTATTACTCCGAATTATGCCAAGACTTGAAAGTATAATAGAAAACCTGGAATATGTACATATATATTTGGAATTATAATACTTGGAACTATAGTGCCTCGAAATATATTACTTGGAAGTACACAGGATCCTTGGAATATTAATACTTGGAACTATAACACTTGGACGTATCAGATATAACTTGGATTCATCATACTTTTGTAATTATCTTTTTGTATATACCACTATACTATCATATATACTACTATACTATTATACTAGTATTGTAGTACTGACGCGTGGTACGATAGAGGTTGCAAATAGCACTTTTTAGGGCTGCAATTAGCACTTTTTGACGTTGCAAATAGTATTTTTGGACGAAGCATAGTAAATAGGACTTACGGCAAACACAAATGCCTCGTACCAGGTATATGTTTTCCTATATATGTTTACTAACAATACTTGGTCGTATTTACTCTGGCCCTCTGTAATAGCCAACCATTGTATCGTTGGAATGCCGTAATATCATCCGGGTTGCACATGGGACTGTCCATCAGGTCACGCCTACATAGTCTCTCAAGACAGCTTTTGGGTAAGGTGTACTATTGGTACCATAATAGTATAATAAGTATAATAGTATAATAAGTATGGAGTTCCTGAGGTGAGGAGGCTTGCACAAGGTAGGTGCTATGTACCTCTATCGTACAAAGCATGCGTCTACTTGGAATAACACTCCGTCTACTTGGAATAACACTTCGTCTACAGTAGTGGTCCCTCTATAGTGCCGATTGCCCGCTATAGTGCCTGTAAATCGTTTGGCACATATGGTATTAACCAGTGTGGCAGTGTGCGGAGTAGTTAGTGCCGGTTGCCGCTACGAGTATAGTGCCGGTATTGCTGCCTGGCGCATACCGGCACTATACAGGGACCGGCACTACTGTACTTGGAATTTTAGAGTACTTGGAATTTTCGAGTACTTGGAATTAGAGTACTTGGAACTACAGTACTTGGAATTACAGTACTTGTATTAGAGTAATTGAAATTAGAGTACTTGTGATTACAACAGAACACTTGGAATGATAATAGATGGAATGATAATACTCGGGAGTTTTGAGTTGTATCGTTTTTGCAGTGGTACACTACACTGGTCAACATTTAACGCCCCCTCCTCTCCTCACGTACTGCGTATATGGTGAGGTACCCACGAAGCAGTTACATAGCATACCCATAGCTGTCTCTGGAAGTGGCTACACCAGAGAACACATTAACTAACTCGACTCTGTCATTCATACGCAAGCAAGCCCGCCTCACAAGCGGCTCTCAGCAGGATGCAGCTCACCCTTCATGCGACTCGCCAAACACGCCTCACGGCGCTTCGCGCTTGGTGCAAGCAGCAACGTGTGTCTGGTCGGTGAAATCCTGTCTTGCTTCGTCCCGGCATTGTAGGGACGCGAGGGTCTATGGTCATACGACTACGGCCATGCATGACATACGGCTAATGAGTACACTCCTCCCCGGGGTACAGTCACGGCGCTTCGCGCTTGGTGCAAGCAGCAATGTGTGCCTGGTCGGTAAAAACCCGACGTGGTCCGTCCCAGCATTGTAGGAACGCGAGGGTGTATAGTCATACGACTACGGCTATGCATGACATGCGGCTATTGAGTACACTCCTCCCCGGGGTACAGTGTTGAATACATAATATACTATTGTAGTAGCAGGTGCTGTAGTATGAGGCACTCACTCTGCTCCATCACCGCCCCCGTCCTCTTCGTCGCTGACAGCGCAGAACAGAAGAGTTCCCTGCAGCTTAGCCCCTGCCCCAAGCAAGAAAGCAAGAAAGGGTTTCCAAACAACATTGGAGGCGTGATAGCAGCGGGCGGCCATGTTTCGTATACCATTTTCACCCTTTTAGGCACCTTTAGCCCTTAAAGTGGGACCGCACTGCCGTTGTGGGGACACATTACTAGGAATTAGAGTCATATTCAGGTTTCTGCACTACCAGTAGTGGTCCCTCTATAGCGCCGGTTGCCCGCTATAGCGCCGGTGAAATCGCTTGGCACAGTTTTCCGTTCCCATACTAAAACCTATATATTGCCCAATCCTGAGCAGCGTCAGTTACCACTATTCGACGAAAGTTGACGAGGGAAGAAAGTGCTGAAACCGTCTCGCGATAAAAACCAAGGCAAGAGCCTTAGTGTGGGGGAGGAGGGAGAGGAGCCTACTTTGTGACCCCGGATCTGAATTACGACTAGGGAGGGAGAAAGACGGAAGTGCGAAGATAACAGATGGGAAGGAAAACAAACAAAAAACGAACGTATAGCGCCGGTATTGTTGGCTGGCACATACCGGCGGTATATAGGGACCACTACCGTAATAGTGTAATATAATAGTACAACTGCACTTCGAAAAGGGTTCAGGATGTCTACATTTCGGTTCAACAAAATACTAAACGCAATGCATCGATACGAAAAACAAGGGTTTCTGTTCATGTATCGATTGCTGTGGGGCACATCACTATTCCTAGTAGCGGCAGGAACATGTCCGTGATAGCGGTGGGCTGAAATGTATACGCAACTCGTAGTAGAAAACATATATAGTGTGCAGCAGTTGTTAGAGACTGACGAACCAACCCGTATCATATTAAAAACGTATACCAGACGGTTTACCATATATATAGTATGCCAGGTAGTTATACTACCAGGCACCAGCCACTTTTTTTCCGTACTTTTTATTTTGGTTCTAAGAGATATCCCCACCGCTTACCACTGCTTACCACTGTCCTTGATGTTGACGAAAGCGACCACCATAGCCGCGACTGTGTTCAGCATGTCCACCTTGCCAATCAGAACCAGACAGTAACAACGGGGGAGATACAGGGGGGGGCACTCATTTGTTGCTTATCTTAGTCATTTTACCCTTTGAGACGGAGCAGAGCGAAATAGGTCAATAGGAAAGGGGGGAGACAAATCCTCCATCTCACAGCTGTTGTTTTTCATTTTCAAATATATATAGAGAGAGCGAGGAAAATAGGGAGAGCGAGAGGGAGAAGCAACCGGGGGAAAGCGAAAGACAGAGGAATATAAAAAAACATAGAGATGGCGAAAACTAAAAATAATTATAGAGAGGGAAATGGAGAGCGAGATAAACAGAGTACTAAAAGTCAACGTAATCGTTAATATTTCCCCACGAGGTTGTTGATACCCCACGCGGGACATACACCTATTAATAGTATATCATTTTGAAGTACTGGGATATTTAACTTCATGGAAACAAAGCGAAAAGCCAGGTAACTGACAAAAAAAAAGCAGAAAAATGAAGAGGCGGACAGAGCGCTACCCACTACTAACAGGAACATATGTATGTAGACCGGTGTTGGATATCGATATCGGAATTGAGTCCGATACGATACCAATAAACAAAAACAACTATTCGATAAGATTTCGATATTATTTGACACGTCGAAGCTTTTGTTCCGTATCTGCCTAAAAAACACAGATCCAGTGCCAGGGGACTGGCCCTTTTAAAACTGCAAAACTTATCCCACACTAATTCCAAGTAGTTTGTCCCCAAAAACGCGGGACCGGTTCTTAAGGGGTACAGGCCAAACCACGTTCCATTTTCTCTGAAGGCCCCTAAATAACATCCCCTCCTCCTGCCTCTGCTCGTGTTTTGATATGCCTGGTATCGAAAAATCGATATTTCGATATATAGTTTTTTTTTCAAATACGATATCCAACCAAATACGAGGCCTGGGCTCGGACACTGTGAGTAACCGAAGGAATGTGATGTTAGGTTCCTGCTGACAAAAAGCGAACCGTACGTAGGCAGCTAGCTCTCACTCTAACTCTCCGTCATCGCCGGATCAATCGCGACTACTGCTGCGGCGCGAAGAAGGGTAAACCAAGGGGCATCACGGAAGGAGCTTTGGTGCTGCACTGCTGTTGTAGTAGTACATGATGTACTGAGTGCGTGTGTAATACACCAGCGAATATAGCTAATGCTAATAGTACGCAAGCATATGTACTACAGCGGTAATTCAGACCGTATACAATAGTGCCGGTTACCTGTATAGTGCCGGTATACGCCGGCCAACAATATCAGCACTATAGCGAGCAGCCGGTACTATTCAACCGGCACTATAGAGGGACCACTGACCACTACTATGAATTGGCTGGACTCCCCCGCTAGTTGTCAAGTTGTTATGAGTTTGGTATTGGTTGACTGGTGATGCGTGCGTGAGTTGCCGAAGTTCTCTCGGCTCTCTCTCTCGCCCTCTCTTAGCGAATAGTGTCACGGGGAAAGGCGCACCCCGCAGCAGAGACGCCTTCCATAAACGAGGAAAACCCACACAACCAGTCGGATAGTTGGCACTCGCTGGAACCAACTACAACACCTAGCCAACCAAACACCTGCAGTAGCTCGCGACGTTTAGTCATCCAACTCACAGCTCTAGTAGTAGGTGTACAGTATGGGCCCGGCAGAAAGAAACGCCTGCTGTTGTCTGAGCAAACCTTGGCACCCGCTGCAACAAACTACAACACCTAACCAACCAAATACTTACAGCAGTAGCTCGCAACTTTTAGTAATCCAACTCACAGCTCTAGTATTAGGTGTACAGTATGGGCCCGGCAGCAAAAAACGCCGGCTGTAATCTGAGCAAACCTTGGAACCTTATCGTAACGCCAACCTTGAGCAACGTTCAGCATACGCTATTATATAGGAGTTAGTATGGCGCTCGCCGCTCAGCATATTTCCTAAATCCTATTTTTTTTTACGTAGCGTCCCTCAAAAAGCGGGCCTTGTGTTCTTACTAGCCTTAGAAGGTTATTTCTTATTCGTGCGCCTATACTCTGTATTATGTTATTACGGGAGGCCATAGTAAACACTAGTAAATAGGACCAAATATTGTTAGCGAAAAAAGGCAAATATATAGTTTTTTTTGTGTGCCGTAGGTCCTATTTACCATGTTCCCTCGTATTAGTAGCATATGAAGGGCGACCGCTTACCGCCCCTCTGCCGTAGACGACCCCATCCTTCACCGCCCCTGACCACGGGTTCTCATCCCAGCCGCTGTACACCTCCGGTACTTGGGAGGCATCGTCGGGAGTGACGGGTACAACGTCCACGTGCGCGGGCCCAAGCATCACTCTAGGCGACCCGGACCCGATACTAGCTAAGGAAGGGAAGGGAACGGAACGGGGAGGGGAAGAGTAAGGAATATCGGAGGAGAGAAGGGAGGACAACGGTTGTTGTTTTTGTTGTTGTTGTTGTTGTTGTTGCTGCTGTTGTTGTTGTTGTTGTCGTTGTTGTTGTTGCTGCTGCTGTTGTTTTTGTTGTTTTTGTTGTTGTTTTTGTTGTTTTTGTCGGTGTTGTTGTTGAGTGTTGTGGTTGCTGTTGCTGTGGTCGTCCCAGTTGTCGTAGTTGCTGTTGCTGTTATTGTCGCTGTGCTCACATGAGCTCAATCAGGACCCAAAAAGCGCCATCACTATCACTACAACAGTCAAGATCATGTGCAGCGCTATCGTCCGTCCAATGTAACCGCGCAGCAGCATGGATAGTATAATTAGTTCCCTTTGGAGTACATCTCTGCCCCGAAATATATGAGACATTTGTGTTTCGTATTAATATACACACGTTCCTTATATTTTGGGACGCAGTGGTGCCTGGCATATAGTATCATGCTACTCGCGGGTCGCGCGACTGCCTCGTGTTGCATCATTTATGGCCGGAAAAGTTAGAGACATTTATTCATGTCTAAATGTTGCATATATTTACGTTCAGAGTGGTAGTTCCATAGGGAAAGGTGACCATCCCCTAACCCCTACCCGAGCAGGCGGCGTTTCTTCGTAAGGGGTGGATGCTGCAATCGTCATTTTGGCTCACCAATTCTCCCCTCTCAGCCAAACTAGCGAAAGAGATTTACTGGAAACCCTTTAGTCAGAACTGCATCACCCACGCAAGGGGGGAATCCTGCTTGGACCTAGTGTGGGGTATTCTTGCAGTGCTCATAATAAAAATGGTTAACTCGTCGCCAACACTAAAAATTAGCCAGTCCTTGGTCCCAACACACGCCCCAACAATCCTGGAGTGGGAGAAAAAATAACATCGGAAGGGGGTAGTGCATTCGATTGAGCATACGCAGGGAAGAAGGAAATTATTGGATGAGATTGGTGGTATTCGACGAATTGTGTCACTTCCTTACAATTCTGAATGAATAATGCCCTGCTCATTGCCGGGAGGCAAATAAAATAATACCAGGAAAATGTGTTGGATCTATTTCCCGACCTACAGGGCACAGCCTTGACCCCTTAAGAACTGGTCCCACGTATCTGTGGACAAACTACTTGGAATTAGTGTGGGATACATTTGTCAGTTCTGAATGACCGTAAAGCTGGAGTACCTGGTCAACAACTATTACATTCCGCGGCCCGTGTCTGAAATACCCCCGGCGCCCGTCTGAAAAAATTGAAGAAACGTAGCATCCCGCGCCAGTGTAGAGTCAACGATGAATAGCTGACACATCAGATAACACCACTTATTTACCGCATTCGAGTCAGCATAATCAAGTCGCTGCTGAAGCAGCATAGCTATAATTCGTATCACTATCTCCGTAAATCTAGGTTCCGTTCGTCCATTATTGTATACTCTGAACGTTTCTTATATCTAGGGACTGAGTGGTATGATTGCTGTGGGTGGGAATGTAAGGAGCGCGTGGTCTTCATTATTACACTCAAACGGTACTTATATTTCCGTCCAGTGTGGTTATAAACAACAGAACCAGCTTAACAGCGGTTCGTGCACTTTCCCTTTCCGGCATCATCATAAGCCAGCCAACAAGCCAGCAAGCCGTTTGACATCACTACGGTACAGCAACCGTCGCACTTATGAACTCACCGACAATGTTGAGACGCTCGGGCCGCTCAGGCCTCGCATGACACTCCGACTTTATCCCGTGCGCTTCCAGGTAGTCCTGCAGGACCTTGATGTTGCGGCTTTCTTGGCAGAGACCATCCCCGAAATTTTCGCAGCGGTTGCGGATCATCGCCTGCCCGGATACCGCACGAAAAACGCCTTTATATAGAACTGCTGTACCGCACGCTTTTCGGAACACACAATATTTGGAAATACAGCAGTAGTTGTGGGGCCGTTTTTTCAGTTGTAAACGTGTTTTGTACCTCGGTACGAGTACACCCTTTCCTTGTACTACTGCACTGCAAACCTTTCCCAAACTCTAATTCCAAGTGGTTCGTGGCCAAAGCGTGGGTGAAGCCAGTAACGGTTACAGCAGTAACGGTTACAGTGCAGTAACCGTTACAGTAACGGTTACAGCAGTAACGGTTACAGTAACGGCTACAGCAGTAACGGTTACAGTAACGGTTACAGTAACGGTTACAGTATCGGTTACAGTAACGGTTACAGTAACGGTTACAGCAACGGTTACATAAACAATGTCGGCTGGGTTGCGCGTGCAAACTTCCTCGAAGTCATCATGTTTGGGGCGAGATCTAATGAGCTCCTCATGCGAGGAGCCCAGAAAATAGGCCACCACCCCTAAAACGCATTGCTCGTAGCGTGTACGACTTGGCCTAGATTCGATGAAACTGGTCGTTAGTCCACATTAACTCCTTACTACATCTTCGTTCCGAGAATTTTCCCAGGCGTTCAGGGATAGCGTTAATAGTGTGGTTTAGAGTCAAGGTCTTCTACATGTTTGGACCGCTTTCGTCCACTGGTACTCGTAGTCTGCATCTGTTCGCTTCCGACAGGACCATGTTCGACACGCCCTAACCACTACCAGTACTTACATAGCGAGATTTTAATCGCGACTATGGGGAGCCATGGACTGACAGTCACGACTACGTACTCGCTTTAACAGTCGACACTTAAACCACGATGACGAAGGCATTTAGAAGCATCCCCGGGTTTTCGGCCTCGCGCTTATAATATTCCCGCCGCACCCCTCATCCGTCCTCTCCAGCACACCAGCCAATTATCACAGACCCGCGGGCAATACAAGCGAAGGCCTGCATGACCGTCTCTCGTCGTGAACACACCCGTAGCTCTCAGAGCCCTACTGGTAAAGACCAGCACCCAACCCCAACCCCGACCCGAAACGCAAGGCCTGAAACCCGGGGATTGCTCCTAAAAGTCCCCGTAGTCGTGAATTAAATTTCGCCTAGATATTCGTACGAGTGTACTCGCAGTCGTGACAATAATACCACATTCCCAATTTTCAAGCATGAGTACTTTGTCGCAGAATCGTGGGCGCGGGAAGCAGGGTGAAGTGGTCAAGGGGTCTTACGTAAATGCGGCCAGAGACTGCTTGTATTTGGTGACATTGCAGACTGAGGGACCTATCGCATGCCCCATACTAACAAAGGTCGTCCGAGTTCGAGTCCGAGTCATCGGGACTCAGTCATGGACTCGCGGGTCCGAGTCATTTCGGAGTACTGATCCCCAAGGGCACCATTAGTTGAAATGACTGAGTCCTTGCGAGTTCTTCGTGAGGGTACCACACGCATTACAAGCAGTACCAGAAGCTGAAGTGACCGAGTCCTCGCGAGCCCCAAGGGCGCTAGAAGCTGGAATGACTGAGTCCCAGCGAGTCCCAAGGGTACGTGTTATTACAATAACGTAACAGCAGTACAGTAGTACGGTAGATAGCTGCACCACTACGGGCAGAGATTGTAGATACTGCTGTACGTATATACGTAGCCGTCATTCACCGGTGTGTAACGTGTACGAGCGAACAAGCTCTCTTCATGCCGTACAGCAGCGGTTATGCTGTTGGCTTGAAGCAAGCTGTAAAAGCAGTACCTCAGCTCCTCGTGCCAACCACCGCACGACCAATCGTTGCACCATCTTGGCAGGCTCGTCGACGGTATATCGTACATGCATCGCAGGCATGGTCTTGCCTGCGTGTCTGTCCCTATTCCCTGCCAATGGACATCGACCATCTCGTGACAACACGGTAACCGAGCTGCATTAATTGCCATTGCAGCATTGCAGGCTCTATCGTTGAAGAACAGTACAACTGCAGTACAGACAGTACGTAGTACTGGTACAGGCAGGTACGTACGAAAGGGGCACTGCTGTCTGTATTGCATTTACAGAGTACTCGTACTACAGGTAGATGTGAACTGCAGAAGCATTGCAACTCATCGCCACCGTTGTGAGCATGGTTGCCAACAATACTTGTACGGTGTACTGCATTGCCAGCTCACCTAAGACTAGCAGCAACAGCAGCAGCATGGTGCCACGAGTACTATCTGCTGCTGCTGTACTCGCACGAATTTATACCACTGCTGCTTGCTGTGAGTGGGATGCTCGTGAGTGGGATGCTCTTTCACTAACCTGAAGGAGGGTCAAGGTGTCCTCTCTCGCCTTCGCAGCGTCCTTCAGGCAAAACGCAATCGCTTCCTCGCTCGTGATGTCACCATACTCCACACTCATCGTCGGATACAATATTCACGATGCTTGCTCAAGACTCAATGCACCAAGTGCAGCACACCAAGTCCCTGCTTCACCAACGCGCAAGAATTCATCGCCAGAGACAGCAGCAGCAGCCAAAAAGCAGCAGCAATAAAATGCGGCGCAATATAAACGCGGCGCAATAAAAAGCGGTACAATCAGCCATGAAACCGTAATATTTTCACAGTGCGCTCCGACCGAGCTACGAGATTACGACTGCAACATCAGCAGCAGCGCCGACCTGTAAGGAGCCACACGCTGCATGGAACCATGGCCGAGGATGACCAGGTTATCCACATCTCCCCGCAGGAAGACAAGGGGCTGAGAAGGGTGTACCACCGGCTGTGCGACTTCAGCCAAAAAGAAAAGTAAGCTCGTTGTTCGCGGAAAATCCTCACCAGTACGCACTACGAACGTACGCACGACGTAGCAGTTCGTTTTCGATTCCTTGTTGGGCTCATACAAGAATAGGAGAACGTTCTCTATATGACTACGAGTACGTACTCGTACTCGCATACAGCTCTATACTCGTAAATGTAGTCCTCGCACGTGCGTACTGTAGATGCTTGTTCTTCAACTTTGCGAGGTCGACACACTCACTTTTTGGTCCCATAGGGATGTCCGTTTGGGTATAGCAACTGCGACCGTGTGCTGGGTCTTTTTGGGGTACCACCCGGTCTTTCGCGCTCGACCCCTGATGCTAATTGAATGGCTGCATCATGTTCCGACCATCTCGTTCCTTGCATACCGTACGCGGTGTCGTACTGGTACATGTGGCACTACTATTAATATGCCTGTACGACCGTGAGTGAGTTGGTCGCATAAAGTAGTAGATATGCTCGTATGTACAGATAAAAGCATGTACGCACCCGTGCAAGGAATGCCGTGCTTGCACGAGTACAGCAGCAGTATGAGTACGTGTAATGACCGCGTCGGCGAAGGTTTCACCGCATATCATATGCAAAGCATGCCCTTGCCGCTGACATTCTCCTTTCATCGCAGCCATGGCAGTGTGGTCCATGCGACCCCAAGGACAGTGTAGACTGCGTGATACCGATATACGAAGTACAACCAGGGTCATACATACAACCCTTACCCTTTGCCATCACTGCACTGCTTAGAAAACGTTCACATTTACTTTTCCTACGTATTGCAGCACTACCAGTGGGTTGCACAAAATCCAATGGCGCAGTAATCGGAATCGCGGCTCGCTACTGCTGGGGCCCGTGTCTACAGCATAGCGACCGAAATAACACTAGCGCAGCTTTGCCTCGCGTCTACAATACAAAGCTGACGTGTTTCTTAGTTTTTCCCCCCATAAAAAACGAAGAACGTGCAGCATTACGCGTATCGACCTGCTGCCCGCGCGTAATTACAGCTCCATACAGTTCGCAGTGCGGACACCCCCCCTATCGCCTACCAGGCATCCCTTACCCCAGTATATAGCGCGCCTTGTTTCGTGTGGCCGATCCTGCACTACAGCACGCTGTAGTATACTTCAGTTCACCTATTTCTAGGGCTGCTCACGGGTTAAGACCCGACCCGCGGGATGGGGTTCCAAATTCTTCAAAACCTTACGGGTCGGGTCGGATCGGGTCCGGTCGGGTCGGGTCGGGCCACAGTACATAGGCGACCCGACCCGACCCGACCCGACCCGACCCGAGCCGCAAGTTTTGACATGACCCGTGAACACCCCTGACTTTTTTTCCGAGATTTTTTTCCCTCTGAAGCCCAAAAGGGGCCAACGATTACTTCCGTTAACCGTTGTGAACTATGAACTGGCTCGCATGCACTCGTGTGTCGATACTCTTGCGTTTTGCCGAAGAGACTGGCAGCTACGCGTTTTCCCTGAGCATTCACTTGACTTTTCTCGCAGGTGTTCTATACAGCCCGCCCTTCGCCGTATTCCTTCCTTCGTGTACAGCAGTAACCCCTTTAGAACATTTCACACATCCGGACAGATCACTGACAGACCAACGATCCCCATTATAGGATATACATCTTTCAGGGCAGATACTGTTCCTGATCTGTATGATCTGTATGATCTAGCTATAATGTTGCGGGGTGGAAGCTTTATAACCTTCATGATCTGTGTACTGTAGCACATGCTTCTTGGGTGGGATCTGTACTACTCAGGACATGCACAACATATCATAACGGCAGGTTAGGGTCTAGATGGCATGTATGGTCTGTACATAATCTGTAGATGATCTATCTGATCTATCTGATCTATCTGATATATCTTGATATATCTTGATATATCTCGATATATCTTGATACATCTTGATATATCCGATCTATCTGATCTATCTGATCTACCTGTACATCATCGTCCGACGCGGGGAAATTTATAACTGCACCTACGTTTCGGGGGGAAAACTATCTCTGTACGTAGTGTCTGAAATATCGTAGTGTGGGATAGTCTCTGTAGCAGTCTTCGTGTACGAGTACTCCAAAAATGTCTCGGCTCTATTGTAAGTAGAAGTGGTTTGTTGGCGAAACGGAGGTACGACCCCCCGCCGAATAACACTAAGGCCGGTATAATGGTATTTGATCTGTGGATCTGTAAGTCTACAAGAGCCTTGGCTTGAGCATTTACTGTAGTTGGAAGTTAGTCCGGAAATATAAGGACCAACTAGGTGTTCAAATTATTACACAGAGTCCTATTAAAAACTCGCACAGAGTTTTATGGAGTATCATTCCTGGTACATGACACATGATAAAGATGTTTGGTTCACTGCTGTGCACCAGTCAAGTCTTTGGTCGGGCTCATGCTACAATAGGTTTGGTTCATGGTAAGGGTACTTGGCCGGACAAAGGTGGTGCAGGTAGGACTATGGCCCCGGATTAGGGTAGGGTTAGGGGTGGGATAGGGGTTGGGGTGAGGGTAATGGTGGGTATGGGGGTGGGGTGTAGGTAGGGGTGAGGATGGGGCAAAAATGGGGGAGGGAGTGGGGTCACAGCTCCCCCCCCCCCTGCCCAATGTAGGCGTACACAAATCATCGTGAAGACATTGAACACTGTTATATGTACCAAACCCCACAAGATGTATTTGAAACCTCTCAATTCGGTCTATACTCCTAACGGCGTGCTACATTGTCCTATCAATGTCTCCACAAGTAACATTTAACGCCTGCATTATGCAAGGGGGGGGTCCCAGCCACCTCTGACAGCGAGGAGAGAGAAGGTTTTATTCAGGTTCTTGGTCTGACAAATTGGTAAAGTGTGTGGCGAGGTAGTTGGGTACAACTACGAAGACATTTTGGCCGGTCAAATTTACGGGGGGCTAACCGTACCTGTCCTGTTTTTCGTCTCGACGTTCTCCCTCTGTTGTCAAACTTGTGAATGAGCAGAATCCGCAAGGACATTCTAGCCTTGGAGGCAAAGCTAGAGGCCCTCTCGGTGTCGCCACAGTCGAAGCAATCCAAGGTCACGGCAAATGACGCCCAAGTCAAGGCAGAGGCAAGTGGTGGAATGGAGCACCTATTGTGGTAGGGGCGGAGGCACCTGGTGCAATCAGATTACTCACACACAATGAACTCTATGTGATGCCCGAAACATCATTTTGAAGCACTAACGCGTACCCCGACGGAACAACCCGTTGGCTACTAATAAGTGTGTAACATACCATTGCTTCGTATACTATTTAATAGTAGCAATTAAGATACCAACGGGAACACCATCAGCCAGAATCTTTGGACCCACCCCCCTGCTCCCCTACCGCACGGTAGAGGCTCTATGGACCGGTCACCCAACGACATTGGTGCCTATATCTGGTGCCTATGGGCCTACTGACTGTACATGTTTGCGTGGCTGTAACAAACACAGTTAATGGTTCACGAAGACCCTTCCAGCTGCGGGTTGTCCGCACCTGCTCCTCGTATTCGCACGTAGAATGGTCAGGAGGAATTGCTTCGTAGAACAAAACTTGTCGTGACGAACTGCTAGAACCGAGGCATCCAACGGTATAATCAGTCTAGTTTTTTGTGGTTATCGGTGAGAGCGCGTTACTTTCTTATATGCAGCGAACTCTCATGCACATGCGAACATATTTGCGATGATAATGGCGATGTTTTCACACCATGTACCGTAGCCCATTTTCCTGACATCTAGCCAATGGACACAAAGACAATATAGTGGCTACCAATCTGTACCGAAATAAAAGTGGTGTTTTTATACAGATATTTCATCCAAACAGTCGTGATGTGTCGAGACAATGTTGTATTCGAGTAAGGCATCCAAACAGCCATAATACAAATATCTCATCCGGACAAAGCTCCCTGTTCAAAGAAAACCTTCACGGCTTTTTTCCAGTACATACGTACGTGATAATAATATGCCACTTCAACCGCATGTTCTGCCCCGTTTCGAGTCTCTTTTGTGAAGGTGGGTATACAGTAGCACAGACAGGCGCCTGTTAACACTATTGATATTAAGAAAACAAATAACAAGAATCAGGCTGTGATTTTCAGCGAAGCAGGGAACTTCTGGAACCGTTATACGGCATGTTGTAGTGTGCTGTAGAGCGTAGCCTTTCTGAAACAAGAAATCCAGCCTGGGCCACAGGGTTTATGTTTCTTAATACGTACAGTAGGTGCGACAGCAGGTGTAACCGTCGGTGTCCCCCACATGCAACCTTTTTTCCAGGAGAGCAAGCTGAAGGAGGACATACGATCCTTCGAGCAAGACATCGCTCGCCTAGAGAACAACCCGGACAAGAAGATCAAAGTCGTGGTGAGTCGTCCACCAAAGGCCCCGAACGCGTGGTACGAAAGAGGTATACCCTTTTTTGGCTGAAACGTTTTTTCTGAAGGAGGGGGTCCCTTTAACCCCCGAAATCGTCCGAATTTCATCATTGTGTAGCACTTGTTTTTCATTTTGTACTTATTACGTAGACGGTGGGATTATTGATGGGGTAGCCGCTTTTATTTTCGTCCAAAATCATCTTTTGGCTTACCTGGTACTTTTTAGTATGGAGTTCCTCAAGTGAGGGGACTCAGAAACGACAAAACAATGGTTGGTGCGCCTCTACCGTACCAGACGCGTGCTACGGTAGAGGTAGCACGTTTTGGCCGAATCGTTTCCTGAATGATCGGGCTCCTTAACCCAAATTCATCGGATTTTTTTGTTTTTGTGACGAATAATGTTTCCGAGTATACTTCGCTCATAAGATTTCTCATCCGGCAGCACTTTTATTTTCCTCCAAAATCATTTTTTCGGTGAGGTATAACGCTTCTCAAGTGAGGATCTCAGAAAAAAACATGGTGCACCTCTACCGTAGCATGTGTCAGCATGCGTCTCTCGGAGACGCTCTGCGACAAAACTGCTGTCATTTCAGGAAAGGGTCCTTCGTGAAGGGGGGACGAGAGGGGTACGGGGTGGGGATTGGGGGGGGCAGGAAGGGCGAAATGTCGTGAACAATCCTAAGATTCGGCTGCATTTAGAGGATGGCGTATTGATTAGTAGGTCGGCTGCCTATGCCCAGCACACCGTTCAAGAAAGTGTCATCGACAACACAAGGTCTTGTATACAGCTACAAAACCGTCTAGGCAGTGAGCGTGCGGGATAGGCGTAGGATATACCTCCCCAAACATGTTTCAAGCAGCTGTTGATAACTTTGTGCTCTCTACAGGCCAAGCAAGGATCGAAGTGCATTTTAACCACCGGCATCACTTACGGCTTCAGCGGTTCTATCCCCCGAAACGCGCACTCGGTATCACGCTCAGTTGTACAATTTATGCCATGGTACGCAACATCTTAAACATCGAAAAAAGCGATGTAATAATATCTGGTATTTATGGTTCAGGTTTTCTTCGACGATCGTCTCTCCTTGTCCGACCAAGTGCCTGAACCTGACCTCTTTATTGGTATCCCAGGACATGCGAAATAAAAAAAATAAAATAAAATAGCGAACCCTTGGCGAACCCAAGAAAAAACACAGGACAGTTTTTTGTGCCGTGTGTGCGTGCAGGACGTGTGGGAGCACATGAAGTTCTTGGGGAAGAAATGCAGCAGGAAGGAGGTCACGGACATCGTCTGGGAGGTCGACGAGAATCTGGACGGATCAATAGATTGGTAAGCCAGTGAGCCGTGCCACTACAGCAGTGCGATGGGTTGTGGGGGTACTCACGTTTGGACCTCCCGAACACATTTGTGCCTGACGAGGCTCTTAACCTGTTTATTTCTACTCTACGGAGGAAAACTGATCAATTTTACAACTGCAAATTCGCTACATACTAGCTACCTCGAAGATACAAACACATATCTGGAAGTGGCTATCTCAACAACGACTGACCTTTCAAGGGACATATTTCAAGGTAATGCTCTTGCGGGGCTGTATTATGAAAAGTTTCCTCCTCTCTATCTCACGTTCGGCCTTGCTTGCTGCACCCGGCAATGCCTGAACTCTGAAGGGATGAGTTCAAGTTGATGTTCTTCCGCAACATTAACGACCACACGGGTCTGGAGCCGGCGAAGCTGTACAACATGGTGCAGTTCATGCTCTACGACGTGGACAACAACGTCAACGTTTCGGTGGATGAGACCATGAACATGCTCTACGCGAGGTGATAAGATGTGGCAGATAGATCGCGCTACAGCATTACGTACATATTTCAGGTTATCTTGCTCAGATGCGCGTCTAAGAGGTTTTGGTCGTGGTTTGGGGGATTGCTTCGTAGTATTCACAGTGATCGGTGTTGAAGCTCATGCTGTACATTGTTGAATGGCCAACCTCAATATCACGGAGGCGGGGGCCCATACATAGTAACCTTAACCCACCATGGACCCGAAAAATATGTATCCCTCTATGTTGACACTCTAGATTTCGTGCTGATGTTTCTCCGGAATAGTACGTTTGCTTCTACTTTATTCCCCCCAATAGCAGCTGCCTCCATCACTCGACTGCAGACCCCAGCGAGCGAGATATATTAATCGATCAATAATCCAATTCATCTACCACAATATCTCCGTCCTTTCTCACCGCCTATATGGCTGCTCACGGCCGGATTCGACGCGGTTCAGCCCAAGGGACGGACAGGTTTGGAGTGTAAATTGATGTTGTCGGGTACGGGTCAGTATAGTTTTGGCGCTTTACGTGTTTATTGATCCTTTATGGGGGCACCGACGCTTCGTTTGCCTACGACTGCACATACCCACCGTACTCCTCAGAGGCACCACGCACACCATGTTGTTATTTAGCAGGTGTCTGATTTACATTAGCTCGTTTGGCCATGAGGTGTGATTACCCGAACAATCGACCAAGAGACAAATTCGCAAGGCCACCGCATACCAGCCGACTAACGACATGCGCTACTCATATTTACGTACTCGCAGCTTTAGTATCGCAGTATTCGACGTACGAGTACTGCATCCATCGCAGCAACGCAAGGCCTGAAGGGTGGGTTCATATAACAAAACGATGGAAATAGAAATTGCGACCACCTTCGTCGTCTATCCCCTCATTTTCCGTCAACCACCAACCTGCATTAACGGTGTCAGAAAAAGTCGAACCCGAAACAGAAACAGCCTATCCTCCAAATTGAGAATCGCTATTTATGGGTAGAATTATATTCGATTGTTTTTTATGATGTCTTTCCGTTACAGTCAAATTTTATGCTATAACATATCTCACTTGTGATCGCTGTCAATCACTCCAGCAATACTCCAACTCAGTGTTGACGGTCTCAATATATCGTTGTACTTATGGGGAGGCGCCTCCCCCGAAAATGTCAATATTATTAGTGTCTCCTATTTTGCGAGCCTATCAAGGCTTCTGCTGAATTGTTTCAGGAGGTGGAATCGATACTTACCAATAATATCTACACATTTCAGGTTCCATTGTTTCCTTTGCGGGGATTACGTATCTAAACCAAGAACACATAGTAGTTTCGATTCTCGTTCTAAGCGGAAAAGCAATTCTCTGCTAGAAAAAATCGTTTGTTCCGTGGTATGCTTATTTACTCACAAAACACATAACCCGTATACTGTAATCAAGTGATATTCTCTGATAAAACAACCCCTGGGACAAATTTCGGAGCCGGGTTTCTTCAAAGCAGGGGGAGCACACAAAATCAAAATGGTGGCTTTGGAAAAAAAGTGCCTACTCGTATGGACAGTCCGTGGGGCGTCCGAGGAGCTTGACCACGGAGATAGACCAAACAGACAAATATTGCCCTGTAGGTCATCCGTGGGGTGTACGTGGGGTGTCAACGGACTGTCCACGGACTGTCGATGGATGCTCCACAGGCTGTCCATAGGCATCAAACGGACTGTCTACGGACTCAACGGGCTATCCACGAGCTATCCGTGGACTGTGGACGGATGTGGATGGAGTGATCACGGGACTGTCCACAGACTGTCGACGGCCTGTCGACGGCCTGTCCACGCACACCCCACGGACGCCCCGCGCACTGCCCGTGGGCAGTCCGTGGGCAGTCCGTGGGGTGTGCGTGGACAGTCCATGGACAGTCCGTCGACCGTCTGTAGACAGTCCTGTGGTCAGGCCATGGGCCGTTCGTGGATAGTCTGTGGACAATCCGTCCACCGTCCGTGGGCAGTCTGTGGGCAGTCCGTGAGCAGTCCATGGGCAGTCCATGCGGCATCCATGGGCACCCCGTGGGGAGTCGGTGGACAATTCGTCCACAGTCCGTGGGCAGTCTGTGGGCAGTCCGTGGGCAGCACGTGGACAGTCCGTAGACAGTGTGAGGACAGTCCGTGGTGTGTGCGTGGACAGTCCGTGCGCAGCCCGCGGACTGTACGCGGGGCGTCGGTGGGGTGTATGCGGACAGACCGTGGTCAGACCGTGAACAACCCGTGGACAGTCTGTTGACAGTCTGCGGAAAGTCCCCGAACAGTCCGTGGAGCATCCACGGGCAGCCCGTGAGGTGTCGGTGGACAGCCCATGGAAAAGCCGTGGGCTGTCTGCGGACAGCCCGTGGACAGCTTGTGGACAGTCCGTGGGGTATCGGTGGACAGTTCGTGGACATACCGTGAACAATCCGTGGACAGTCCGTTGACAGTCCGCAAACAGTCCGCGAACAGTCGGCGAAAAATCTGTGGGCGGTCCGTGGGGTGTCGGTGGACAACCCGTGGACTGTCTGTGAACAGCCCGTCGAACGTCCGTGGACAGTCCGTGGGATGTCGGTGGACAGTTCGTGGACAACCCGTAGATAATCCGTGGACAGTCCGTGCGTGCACATAGACAGTCGGCGGACACGTGGGGTATCGGTGGACAGTTCGTGGATAGACCGTGAAAAATCCGTGGACAGTCCGTTGACAGTCTGCGAACAGTCCGCGAACAGTCGGCGAAAATCCGTGGGCGGTCCGTGGGGTGTCCGTGGACAACCCGTGGACTGTCTGTGAACAGCCCGTCGAACGCCCGTGGACAGTCCATGGGGTATCGGTGGACAGTTCGTGAAATATCCGTGGATAATTCGTGGACAGTAGTCCGTGCGTGCACATGGACAGTCGGCGGACAGCCCACGAACAATACTTGAGGTGTCCGTGGGGTATGCGTGGACAGTGCGTGGACAGTCCGTGTACATTCCTTGGAGTGGGCGTGGACATTCCGTGGAGAATCCGTGAAGAGTCCGTGGAGAGTCCGTGGACAATCCGTGGGGTGTCCGACGACAGTTCGTGGACAGTTCGTGAGGCGTCCGTGGACAGTCCATGGGAAGTTTTGGGGTTTCCATGGGGTGGCGTGCGTGTGTATGGATATCCAGTGAACACTCCGTGGGGCGACCGTGGACAGGCCATGGACAGGCCGTGGGGTGTCCGCGAACAGTCCGTGGACAGTCCGTGGGGTGTGCAAAAAACTAACTGCGGAGATTCCGCGGAGCGTCCGTGGGTAGTCGGTGCACTGTCCACGATATACGCCGTGGGCAGTTCGTGGGGCGTCTGTTGATCGTCTGTGGGCCGTCCACGGACAGTCTGTGGAGTGTCCATGGCAAGTCTGTTGCCAGTCCGTGGCCAGTCCCTGGCTAGTCTGTTGACAGTCTGTGGGGCGTATATGGGGCGTCCGTGGACAGTCTGTGGGGTGCTCATGGACAGTCCGTGGACCGTCGGTAGAGAGTCTATGGATAATTCGTGGACAGTCCGTCTGGTGTTCATGGAGTGGTGAGCATGGGTAGTTCATGGACAGTCCGGGGGGCGTCCTTAGACAGTCGGTAGACAGTCCGTAGACGTACAGTCTGCGGACATTCCGTGCACAGGTCGTGGCTAATCCGTGGACTGTCCGCGGACAGCCCGTGGACGGTCTTCGATCAGTCCGTGGGGTGTCCATGGGGTGATGTGTATAGACAATCCGTGGTCAGTCTGAGGGCGTCCGTGGATACTCGTTGATAGTCTGTAGACAGTGCATGTACAATCCGTGGGGCGTCCGTGGAGCGTCCGTGAAACATCCGTCGACATTTCGTCGGGCGTCCATGGACAGTTCACAGACTATCAGTCCGTGAGGTACCCATGGATAGTCCTCAGAGAGTCCGTGAATATGCCCTGCATAGGCAGTGGACTCCCCACGAACAGTCCGTTGACATTCCGTGGGGGGTCCGGCGACAGTCCGTGGGCAGTTCGTGGGGTGTCCGTGGACCGGAGCCCACAGCCGTCGTGATAGCTGAGCGTTACTGACAAAATACGACCTTCGCAACCATGCATGTATGTATGTGTGTCCTCTTTACGTAGACACGGGCGGTCGAAGATGGAAGCGAAGTTAAAGGAGCTCTTTGGAGAAGGCATGCGAGAGACCGGGACACAGGTGAGCCCCACTTTGGCGAGGGGCTTCTTTGCCGGCTTTTATCGTGCCTTCCTTATCGCGAGGGTGTCGGGGATAGAGACTTCCGTACTCAGTTTTCGGAGAAGGCCCGTGAGCGACTTGAACACAGCAGTGTGACACGCGTTTAACGAGAGGCTCCACCAGCCTTATCGAGCTACCTTCTCTTGCGGGTATCGAGGGTGGGGTTTGATTCCTGGGAGGAGGCATGCGAGAAACTGGGATACACGACACAGGTGGTACTGTCCCATTTAGCAAGGAGTTCCACCTACCTTATCGTGCCTGCCATATGGTTCGTGCTGCATGCTGCAGTGCGGGTGTCGGGGACAGGGGTGAATAATGTAATCGTGTCGACCAGCACCCATCCACAAATCTCTGCTCTATAGGCACAGGGCATGTCTGGGCTAAACCCATGGAGTCTCGCCTAAATTGTTCACGAGACCTGGCAAATCCAACGCCCAAAATTATCTACAGGGTTAGTCAAGTTCATGGAACCACAACTTACATTGCTGACTACACCTGTCACTTCCAATATTCCAACTACTCTTTCCCATTTTCTTTTGTTGCCACTGTTATATAGGGGTAGATAACAAGCGACACGTATCAATCTGCCTGGCAATACAATACGAACCCTAAGCAAATCCAAATGACATGAATACCAGATGTGTATTATTTCATTATATTCCTTTCCAGAGTGTTCTGGGGCATATTTTGTGTATTTTACTGTGATCCGGTTCCTTTCAAACACCACTATACCGTATACTGCAACCAAGTGATATTGTGATGCGATAGCATACCCCCTTCTAGGGCGAACGTTTAGGGCCGATTTTCTCTAAGCAACACGCCTTAAATGGGCGCACGCAACGAAAATGACGGCTTTGAAACTTCACCGTCGGGATCAATTCCTAGACTCGTCGCTCGGCAGTTACACTCTCTCACTCACTGCATTTTACTATATTATACTACTGTATATGCTAGACTGTATTATAACTTTGCTCCAGCGGGTGTGTTATCTTACTATTAGTGGCACACGTGGTACACGGTACAGTGGGTTACCTACCCAGAAGTACAGTACGCGGCCGATATTAATAATCTGATATGTTAGGAATTTGAGTCTGGGATTTTCGGGAGATAATAAGAATGCGACCTCTGTGTACTGGAAATAATGTGGAACACACCCAGTCTCACGTAAGAATTCCAGTCTGGCCAAAAACAAGAGATTCTTAACATCTGTCGCGTACGTACTGCAAGGCACTTATTAATAGTTCATAAGGCAACACGTGGAGATAAGGCAGACCAAAAATCGGTTTGTCCCGATTTCATACTCAATATGGTGTCCAAGCGATTTCTCTCGCTTTAAGGTCGGGTTCGGCCATATTCCGAGCGATTTATCTCGCTTTAATCCCTGTTTCGGCCTTATCCCGAGTTAAGGCACATGTGGCCTTAAATCGGGATGGGATAAGAGTAGCACTAAGCCAGGTTCAGCTCCCTTCCTTTGGTCCCATACCTGCCCTATTGCGGAGTACCGACTGTAAACGTCACCTGTTAGTTGTCGGCGTTTCTGGAGCATCGCTAACACGGTTTTCACGGCAGTTGTACTACTGTAGACCGCGTGTGTCAGTCAGTGGGGGTAGGTAGGCAGGCAATGCTATGTTGAGCGTCGAGTGGCTCACATCTTCAAGCTCCGGCCACATCTATCGCAAGCGGATTGATTGACACCTATTTTACGCAAACCGTTACCAGACATTTCATTATCGTTACCCAGCAATATCCGCTACTCTGTTATCCTGTGACTGTCTCGTGAGACGAGAGCGTAGGTTTGAAGAACCGTGCTGGACCAAGAAAACTGGTACTCTCAAAAATCTAGACAATCCTATACAGATCTAGCTATAATAGTGTTTACCTTGCATGATCTGTATGACACAGCTCTTGCGCCCATGTTTGCAGGGTATCATAGGATCTGTATGACACGGCTCTTGCGCAACATATCATATCACTACGCCCAATATAGTATCTTTATCTATCTGTAGATGAGCTATCTGTAGATGAGCTATCTGTAGATGAGCTATCTGTGGATGATCTATCTGTAGATGAGCTATCTGTAGATGATCTGTATGACACGGCTCTTGCGCACCATATCATATCACCACGCCAAATATAGGACCTATATCTATCTGTAGATGATCTATCTGTAGATGATCTGTATGACACAGCTCTTGCGCCCATGTTTTTAGGGTATCATAGGATCTGTATGGCACGGCTCTTGCGCAACATATCATATCACCACGCCCAATATAGTATCTATATCTATCTGTAGATGAGCTATCTGTAGATGATCTGTATGACACGGCTCTTGCGCACCATATCATATCACCACGCCAAATATAGGACCTAGATCTATCTGTAGATGATCTATCTGTAGATAGCTGTATGACACGGCTCTTGCGCCCATGTCTGCCATGTATCATAGGGACCTGTATGACACGGCTCTTGCGCACAATATCACACCGGCAAATATAGGATCTAGAATATCTAGATTATCTATCTGTACAGTAAATGATCTATCTGACCCGATGTGTGTTTCATTTTCCCTCTCAACAGGGCGGCGAGATTGGCTTCTTGGAGTACTTGGAGGCCGTGGCGAGGATACAGCTAAACACCTTCGTGCAAACCTCTGTTGGACGAGCGCAGCTAGCCAAGACAGGTGACCCCCCCCCCCCCCCCCCACCGCTCCCACCGCCTCCTCCTCCTGTCAAATGCTATGAAATATATCTCCCTTATTCCAATACCAAAACAAATCCTAACCATGCTTTCGCGTTCAGAGCTTCGCAAAAGGTTTCCTTGATTGCTAGGCACATGTCTTAAGTGTGCTCGATGTTCGAGAAACTTATGCAACGGTTCGGGGACAGGGATGGTGAGCGCACGCGCATATACCAGAGGGCGTAACATAGGCGTCCATCTCGTGGAGCGGCAACCGCACCACGAGCCGCAGGCGAGGTGCGGCTCCCCGCCTGAGGCCCCCCGGAGGGCCGCTAGAGGTCATTTTTGTGTTTTGGACATATTATATGTGCATCAGTACACTCAAAACGTGCGTCTTACCCGCTCAGTTTATCCTCTAGTACTCGTGATACCGGCTGACTTAGAATGTTATGCAATTTGAAAAGAAAAAAGGACAAAGTGGCGATCAATACACATGTAACCAAGGTGACGATCGGACGTATTTCGGTGAAAAACACGCCAAAATGATTTTTCGCCTGCGGCGAAACAGACCCCAAACCACACAAATATTATTGTCTGTGCGGCGAAAAACGATACGGCACACAAACTCGCGGTGCGGCGAGCAGCACAATGTCTAAAACTCGTAGTAAAAAAAAGGAATGCACGAAAAAACTGTGAGCCAGCGCCACATTTCACCACCTACTTTATGCCCTGGTATATACTACTACGTACGGTCTAAATCTTGAATCAAAGGGACCCGACAGATGAGCTACTGTACTGATTTTACTATTTTCCACCAACACACGCCGAGGTGGACATGTTTACAACGAACACTCGCTGCACCCTACGTCGAACTCGGCACGAATTCGTGAACTCTGACTACGAGTACTTCACCGTAGTTTGAACCCATACGTAGGACGCTTTTGTATTTGCAGTCTGCAGTGTGTTTGGCGTTTCTGCTATTGCAGGGATTCTGGGATGCAAGCGTTCGGCATGCAAGCGTTTCCCGGTAGAACATGCATGTATTGCACGTACTCTACTGACTGTACTCACGCAACGCACTGAGCTGATGACCAACGTTCGCCTCTTTGTGTGTGTTGTTCACATTAAACCGTTCTTTCTACCCTTTGTCATCCAGCACATTAAACTGTCCGTGCTGATTCTCCATCCTAGATATGTACAGGCTCTGTGGTTGTATATTTACGAGTCTGTGGTTATCACTATTATTGCGGTAGATACTACTGTACGTAGCCAACGAGGTAACGCTAGGCGCAACGCGTTTCGGCGACTACGAAGACCTCGTGTATGCTATAATGTGTCGGACCTCCGATGGTATACGTATGCTGGAAAAATTGTTGCTGTTTTCTGTCTAATAATAAGTTGGTGGTGCGGCCGCGTGCATTGAAAAATAAACAAAAGTTAAACTGGCAGCGCAGAAACCGGAGATCACACGCTCTACAGTTTATACCCATGAATAAGAAATAGCCTACAGCGATAACAACATCATGCTCACGTTTAGGAGGGGGCTGACAAAATTGACCTGGCAAATGGTGCTACGTCGTAAGCAGCGGGCGCGACACTAAACCCTCTATAAATTGCCTGCCTATACTCAATGTTGCTCAAGGATACGGCGACAACAAGTTGCTTGTCCTTGGTCACATTCGGCATTTGGTTTTGGCCGGCCCGTGCCGCAGACCCGCCCCCCTAGGCTCCTGCTGGCGGCGCACCTCGTACCACGATTATTATGATCACCGTTACCCCTCACCACATGTAAGGCAAGATGCCCTAGACCCAGTAAATTGTCAAAACATCCAGGCAGCCCACACAATGGGAGGCAGTTTTACTCTGCTATGCGGTTCAGGAAAAACTTATCAAGCGCAAGCTACAGCATGTATATGTGACACTGCTGTACCAGCCTTCTTGAAAAGAAACCGGGATACTTGCCCAGGGTAGCTTTGATCGCTTTCGTTATGTGAGAAAGGTTGTGCTACACTTTAACGTTAGGATAAAGCCGCTCCCGATTTGCTTGATTTGCTTGCTTCCCCTGAAATCTCACGCTGAATTCCTTGTGGTAGTGTTTATTGTCTTTATTGGGAGAGGGCCGGTAGTGAATACCTGGTAGCCTATACTCCGCATACCACGGTCGTTTGGATCAACATGTCCGCCCTTAATGATGCACGAAACTCGTTCACATATACCCTGGTAGGACACATCAGATCCACCATTCGATGACCTAGGTCTTCGAGCCAGGAAGGTTCCTGATTTGTAGTATCTGCAATACCTATCTTATTGCGCTCGCCGGGTTGGATCTGTACGGTACAGCTCTTCTTGCGCAACCAGATGATCTATGATACGTACAATATATCGTGATATTTTTATTCGATGTCTGACCGGCAACTGCGTGTCTGCCTGCAGGCAGGAAGATGAAAACGTAACAACAACACAAGAAGCTCAAGCGAGGCTGCCTTGCGCAACGCCTCTCCAACACTGTCAACGAGTACGGGCGCCACCGGACGGGATCGAGGCTATATAGTATATATGCCATTTTATGCCGTTTTCTTTTGTGTCGGAACATGCCTGGTGTTCTATTAATAGTGAACACCTTTCCTCCTTGAACGTTTGTGCTGGTCAAACGTACGATTGATCGGGAGACTGGTATTTTTCAGGGAAGTTCACGGGCCAGGAGGTGTTTAGCATCTCACGGGTCGGGACGGAACGGGCCGGGTCGGATCGGGTCGGAACATGATCTGTTCAAACTTTCACGCGTAGGGTCGGGGTCGTATTAGGGGACCCGACCGGACCCGTCCCGTGAACAGCCCTGGTATAATGGGCGCGTCAATGCCTTTTTGGGCTTAATATACTAGATTTAGTGTAGGGGGCGGTCAAACGGCGGCCTCCTATGTATAAGTACCGTATCATATTTGCTGCTGGTTGGTTTGGTAGGTTGTGTTTAGTTGCGTTCGCGTTCGCGGGCTTGCGCATGCGGGTTGTGACTAGAGATGGGCACAGAACGAACAAAAATCTGTTAACCGCGATTTTTAGAAACCCGGCAGGCGTTTGTATAGTAGGTTGGTTTTTAGAATATAGCCGGTTGAATTTCATGTCATTTTTTTGTTTATATCATGGGGCACGCGCATCTACAATAAAACGAGCCCGCAGCAATGAACGACGTGGGCACAAACATGGCACCATCAGAGGAAGCAAACAAGGTAACGAAGATAACCAGAATCACACACTTCGGAGTACAGGGCAAGGTGAAAATCGAGGAAAAAAATAAAATTACCCGTGGTTCGCGTGGTTTCTACTGATTTTGGGGGCTTTAATACCTGCCAAACAAAAACCGGTTAAACCGTTTTTCTTTTTCGAGAATAACGCCTCTTGTTCGGTTTTCTTTTTTTCGAAAACGTTATCCGGTGCCAACGGACACCATTTCCTGTGAAGGTGTTGTAACGTCCATTTTCAGGTTTTAAAACCGGTTCACCATTTCGGAAATGGCGAATCGGCGAATCGGTTTAAAAACCTGAAAATGGAGGTTTCAACATCTTTACATGCATGCTTAACCCGGGAAACAGGCGAATCAGGCCCGCTTTTATTGAATTCCCACCAGGTTCAAGCATACCACCCCCAATTTACTCAGCAGCACAAGTTCACGCCGTTGTTTGAAGAGATGTCTTGAAATTTGGCACACCTGCCGACCCGTTACCGGTTGTTGTTGTTGCTGTTGTTGTTGTTGCTGTTTTTTCCGTCAGATTTTTCGGTTTTTATTGTTTTTGGGAGATTTAGATCTTAAGGGATCCCGCATTTTCGGCGGCGACCCCACCCCCTCCCCCCATTCGTCAATGGCCAGGCAGGGGCGTATAGAACACGTGTGGGTTCATCTCATGGAAACGGCGTGAGCATTTGGTCTTTTGTGCGGTAAAACGTGCAAATCCGGGCATCGCCTCGTAATGACATACTTTTCGATTTTGGCGTTAAAAAATTACGTAGTATTGATAAAAAATGTGCAGTCAGATTTTCGAATATGTGATTGGTTAAACCTCGGTGAGGAGTAGGTTAAGGCACTCATAAGAGGGACTGCATTATTATTGGTATTCAGGGATGCTTGATAAGTACATGTGAATGGAGCTGCACATTGTCAGGTGGCGAATGAATGTAACAATGATACTTGCGTGAAACTTTGTACAAACATGCCTTGGACCACCTGGACGTTGTAAATTTGTTTTGCGATCTGTTTCCAACTATTGTTTTTTTACCGTTACCAGTTGCCAAGCGTGCGTCGGCTTGAGGTGCAACGATATAAAAATATATATATATACAAGCGCAAAAATCAGCGCGCTTCGCGCGCCTTATTCTTTCTTATTGGGCTGCGCCAAGCGAAGGCTGTAGATGGTGATCCATGTGGAATGACACCCGCTCCTAAAACATATAGGTTTATTGGATCGGGTTTAACGAACTTGCTGAACCTCTTTGCTCCCATTGGCGAGAAACGCTGGCTTCACGAACTTCAGCCCACAAAGCCAATCAGCTACGAGCCAGTGATATTTGGGTTTCCACACCGCGAAAGGCGAACCGGGGATGGGGCCGTATCATCCCTGGGTGGCGCTGGCTTTATTTTCGAGCCCCAGTCAATCAGCGATCGGCCGGTCGGGCTCGGGTTTCCACACCGTGCGGGGCGGTTTCGGCCTGGGGGGTCGTTTTATTCGTCCCCGGGTGGTCGGAGTTGTAGGTATACGGAGGGATTTCCGATCGGGGCATGATACTCTATCGTCCCGGGGTTGCGCTCGCTTGATTTCGAGCCCCAGCCAATCAGCGATCGGCCGGTGTGGCTAGGGTTTCCACACCGTGCGCGGCGGTGTCGTCCCGGGGGACCTCGGTTTTCGTCCCCGCGTTGTTGGAGTTGTACATGTATGCAGGGATTTTCGAACCGGAGATGGGGCCGTATCGTCCCCGGGTGGCGCTGGCTTTATTTTTGAGCCCCACCCAATCAGCGATGCGTATGTCGGGCTGGGGTTTCTACACCGTGCGGGGCGGTTTCGACCCGGGGGATCGCTTTTTTCGTCCCCGGCTGGTCGGAGTTGTAGATACACGGAGGCATTCCCAAACAGGGGATGGGGACCAATCGTCCCCGGGTGAGGAGTTGTAGATGCATGGCGGGGTTTACGATCGGGGCATGATACTCTATCGTCCCGGGGTGGCGCTCGCTTGATTTCGAGCCCCAGCCAATCAGTGATCGGCCGGTGTGGCTGGGGTTTCCATACCGTGCGCGGCGGTGTCGTCCCGGAGGACCTTGGTTTTCGTCCCCGCGTTGTTGAAGTTGTACATGTACGCAGGGATTTCCGAACCGGAGATGGGGCCGTATCGTCCCCGGGTGGCGCTGGCTTTATTTTTGAGCCCCAGCGAATCAGCGATGCGTATGTCGGGCTGGGGTTTCCACACCGTGCGGGGCGGTTTCGATCCGGGAGATCGCTTTTTTCGTCCCCGGCTGGTCGGAGTTGTAGATATACGGAGGCATTTCCAAACAGGGGATGGGGACCAATCGTCCCCGGATGAGGAGATGTAGATGCATGGCGGGATTTACGATCGGGGGATGATACTCTATCGTCCCCGGGTGGCGCTGGTTATAATTCGAGCCCCAGCCAATCAGCGATCGGCCGGTGTGGCTGGGGTTTCCACACCGTGCGCGGCGGTGTCGACCCGGGGGACCTCGGTTTTCGTCCCCGCGTTGTTGGAGTTGTGCTTGCATGGAGGGGTTTCCGGGCCGGGGATGGGGCCCTATCGTCCCCGGGTGGCGCTGGCTTTATTTTGGAGCCCCAGTCAATCAGCGATGCGTATGTCGGGCTGGGGTTTCCACACCGTGCGGGGCGCTTTCGATCCGGGGGTTCGTTTTTTTCGTCCTCGGGTGGTTGGAGTTGTATATATACGGAGGCATTTCCAAACGGGGATGGAGCCCAATCGTCCCCGAGAAAGGAGTTGCGGATGAATGGCGGGGTTTCCGATCGGGGGATGATACTCTGTCGTCCCCGGGTGGCGCTGGCTTTGTATTCGAGCCCCAGTCAATCAGCGATCGGCCGGTGTGGCTGGGGTTTCCACACCGTGCGCGGTGGTGTCGACCCGGGAGATCTCGGTTTTCGTCCCCGGGCTGTTGGAGTTGTATATGTATGGAGGATTTTCCGATCCGGGGATGGGGCCCTATCGTCCCCGGGTGGCGCTGGCTTTATTTCGAGCCCCAGCGAATCAGCGATGCATATGTCGGGCTGGGGTTTCCACACCGTGCGGGGCGGTTTCGAGCGGGGGGATCGTTTTTTTCGTCCCCGGGTGGTTGGAGTTGTAGAAATACGGAGGGATTTCCGAACCGGGGATGGGGCCTTATCGTCCCCGGGTGCGGCGGGACTGGGAGGTTTCACCGATGGGCAACTCCAGCCGAGCGCGTCGCGGCCCCTGATTGGCCGAGGGTGGGCTGGGGGCTCCCCTCGACCAATGGGCGCCGGGCTCGGAAAACGCAGGAATTAAATGTAATCCGTATTATATTATATACATACTTAGTATATATTGTCCGAGGCTCATGGAGCCAGCGGAATCCGGGGACGATAGGGTCCCATCCCCGGATCATAAAACAACCCGAAGGCGAAACCGGGCATCCCCCGGTTCGATACCGCCCCGTAAGGTGTGGATCCCTGATTAAGAGTCGGCTGGGGCTCACGGAGCCAAGCGCGGCGAAAACTTCCCTCCGGGACGACGTCGAGGTCCCGCCGCATTCAGGGACGATATCTTCCCACCCCCTGATCAGAAATCCTTTCAAACATCTGCAATCCCAACAGCCCGGGGACAAAAAGGGTTTCCCTGAATCGATGTCGCCCCTCAAGATGCGGACGCCCCACCCCCACTCACTGATTGCTGATTTTGCTGGGTCTCATGGAGCCGGCGCGCGGCGAGAGTTGCCCCGGTCCCGCCGCACCCGGGGATGGTAAGGTCCCATCTCCAGATCATGAGTCCTTCCACACATCTACACTCCAACAGCCCGGGGACGAAAACGGATACCCCCCGGGTCGATACCGCCCGCAAGGCGTGGAAACCCCACCCCTATACTCGCTGATTGCTGATTTGTCTGGGTCTCATGGAGCCAGCGCGCGGCGAGATTTTCCCTCGGGGCAACGGCGAGGTCCCGTCGCACCCGGGGATGATACTGTTCCATCCCGTGATCAGAAATCCTTCCACACATCTAAACTCGAACAACCCGGGGACGAAAAAAACATCCCTCGGGTCGATACCGCTCCGCGTGGTGTGGAAACCCCAACCACACCGGCTGATTTGTGATTTGGCTGGGGCTCATCATAGAGCCAGCGCGCGGCGAGATTGTCCCCTCGAGATAACGGCAAGGTTCCGCCGCACCCCGGGACGAAAAACGTCTCATCCCGTAACCATAAATCGTTCCATACATTTACAACTCCAACAACCTGAGGACGAAAACGAGTATTCCCTGGGTCCATACTGCCCCGAAATGTATGGAAAATCTCAACCCCACTGACACAGATTTCAAGCTTGACCGGGGCTCATGGTCGATGTCCCGTCGCAGCCAGGGATGACATGGCCACATCTCCGGATCAGGAATATCCTTCCATACATGTACAACTCCAACAACCCGGGGGCGGAAACAGACATCCCTCGGGTCAACACTGTCCCGCACGGTGGTCCTTACATTTCCGTTGAGAGTGGTATATCACAACACACTACGACTACTACAGTATTACCTTGACCAGGCACTTACATACCTATATGTGATATGTAGCGCGACGAATGACCGAATGACACGCGTTCCCAAGGGGTTTTCAAAGAGATGCGAAGGCGTGTTCTGGGAGGGGATATGGTTTTGCGGTATATTGACGGCCAAAACCAGTGACGGACCGACGTGACATATCGTGACGGCGCATCGTACCGTGAGACGTCATTCCGCATCTTGGGTCACAAGCGATATTTAGGCCGTTGGAGTTCGGCATCGTCGACGTTGGTACATACCTTGTTTCAACTACAGTAATCATCATACTGAAGCAAACAGTGTACCTCTGTAGCAGATAAAGGCATATCGTATATACAGGTACGTGTGCAAGCACATATCATACTCGTAGTCTCGTAGTATGGAGGTGTTTACTGTTTACTCGTGAGTAGCCTGAACGCTGATCTCGAACTTTTAATACACCCAGTTTTGATTGGTCGTTATTCCCCCGCACTTGGAGCAATTGTGATTGGTCAATCTGGAGTAAGCACGCCGTACCAACACCCTCGAATGCCACATCACACATCACAGAAGAGAGAGCAGGTGCCCGGAACGAATCCAGCCGTACAACTCTTTCCTCCGTCCTACTCGCACCATCCGCTGTTCTTCTTCTTCCATCAGCCGAACGAAACTCGTCAGTCTTCTCCTGCTGTTTTTGCCGACGTGTTGCGTGCCACCACTGCTGTTACCCTTCTGGGCCATCACAACATCCACCCGGTGAGGAAACAGACCTGCCCCCAACGAACGCAAAACGCCAAACTGGGTATCGTTGCAAGGCTGCATATGTACAGGATAATTCATGCTGCAGCACATACGCTGTAGCACCTACTGTATGGTACCTGGCACTACAAACAGTACGTGACATGCTAATACAGCAGTAAACTTGATACATACACGAGCTTCGGTGCCTGTTGTGTGTACGAACAGTGGGCGATATCTTGCTAGTTTGTGCACGCGGGGCAGGGAGACTGCAAGGAAGTGCATTCTGCTGTAGCACTTGTAGTCATACCTGGTATGTCGTGGTGGTGCAGGTGCAGTTCTGTTGTATAATATTGCTACGGTAAATAGTGAGTCATACCGGTTATGAGCGGTGAAGGAGGGCGCATTTGCAGTAGATGGCCTCTCGGTTGTCGAAATTCACACTTCAGCTTGCTTCAGCCGTGATGTGTGAGAGCGAAATATTTTGGCAGGGACGATGGATTTCGAGAAGGCTCGTACGTACGCTTTTCAGGAAAAAGACAATGCATTTCAGGGAACAAGTCCGTCTTGGCTTGAGCCCTTTCATGCCGCGCAAGAAGCACGAGGCTTGGTTTACATTACCGCACACAACTTAACCACATCGTGCATACAGCAGCAGTCCTGTTTCACGACATACCGATGGGCCACGTACGTACACACTCCACATCCAACTTTAAGTACATACGTACAGCAGCACGGGACGCACAATAGTATCTTTTGACCTTTGGACAGGGGCCGATATCCAGTAGGCCGAACGCCGAAACGTTGAAATGCTTCCAAACCTGTTTTTGTTTTCACTTTTCACCTACCATAGGTTTACGACCGCATCAGATCCCGCTCAAACCAAGATGGAGCTCGCCGGGTCGACTACTGAAGGCACAGCTGCAGCCCAGCCGCTTAAGAGGCTCAACGATCACCGGAGGCTCGTTGCCACAATATTCCCGAAGTCCAAAAAAGTCCGTGACGATCAGGACGAGGTGTTTCATTGCGCCGCATCACAAGGCATGCTCTCCTCTGTTATAGCGTTGCTAGCAGCCGATGAAAACAAATCCTGCGATCTGCCCGACCGATTCGGCCGCACCCCGCTTCACTGGGCTGCCGAGCAAGGACGCCGCAACGTGGTCCTCGCGCTGCTTAGAGCGGGAGCATGTGTCGACCCTCGAAGCCAGCGTGAAGCTACCCCAATCATGCTGGCAGCGTCTAGGGGACACGGGGGAGTTGTTGGACTGCTGCTTCAATACTGCGCTGGCGAATCAGACCTTGGGCCCTTTAACCGCTATCGCCGTTACCGCGGCATGGGGCCCTGGGGGGGCACCGCCCTCCACTGCGCCGCTGAAGGGGGACATTTGAAAGTGGTAGAACTTCTGCTTGATGCGGGATTCGACAAGGGACAACACGATGGGAGTGAGTTATACTCCAGTAGAAGTATCCGCTAGACAATCGCACTCCACGTCACCGGCGGTCACACACCTCCTTCTGCCTAGCGACATGGGAGGCCAACTTCTTTATTCCTACGCGGGGGGTGAATTGATTCGCAACGTGGCAACCGTGTCCGGCCTCATTGAAGGCGGCGCATTCCTTGACTGGCAGAATGGGACCGGAGAAACGCCGCTGTACCGAGCTGCGCACCTTAATCACGACACCATCGTGAGCCTGTTGCTGAACGCAGGCGCCGACCCGAGCCTTGGCGATTGCCTTGGTATCTCTCCGCTACATGGCGCCGCCGGCAACGGGTGCGGAAAGACGGTATATGATATACTTGCTGCCGGAGCATACGTGGATCAAGTAGCGCTCACCGGCCACAGCCCGCTTCACAAGGCCGTTATTAAGGACAGTGTCGACGTTGTTAACCTCTTGTTGAACGCGGGGGCCTCCACGGAGCACCGTGATACCACCCACGGCCAGACACCACTGTCCTGGGCTTGCGAAGGCCGCCTCGCTCCTATAGTCCGCCTCTTGGTTGAAGCTGGGGCTGATGTGGAGTCGAAATCTTCGGCCGGACTGACACCTCTACACTGGGCGTGTCGGCTCAACGACGTCGAGAGCGTGGAGGTCTTGCTCAACGGTGGGGCAGATCCTGGTGTGGTTGACCAGGCGGCAGCAAGTGATGGCATGGAAATGTCGTCGTGTAGCAGCGTTTCGAGCGCCTCGGCGCCTGTTGCCTCGCTGCCTGTCGCCATCGACGTAATTGGTCTAGGCTACCCACTTGACCGCATGCAGGAGCGGACAAACCCCTTCAGAGACGGCTGGTTGAAGTTGGCATCCAAAAGGTTGGATCAATTCGCAGTGAGGCGCATCGAGCCGGCTCTCCAGCGCGCAAGGAAAGAGTGCTCCTGGCGCCGCCGTGGTTGGTTAGTCATCCTTGCGAGCAGGTGTGATGCGAGGGGTTTGGTCGGGGCTCGGGAAAAGGGGTGGGCGGAACGTCTCGGTGGTTCCAGTTATCTTCCTCCGGACTGCGCCAGCTTCAATGATACCTCTGACTCTTGCCATCTCCTAGAGGAACTGTTAGACGTGCAGCACCATGCGGGCAAACGTTCGAGGAATATCGATAACGGCATGGGGATCGCAGGAGCAGCGTCTCGTCAGCACGGCCATACGAGTGGCCAAATTGGAACCGAGGAGAGTGTTGGAGAAATTCGCGTTTCTGCGGTTGTTGTTGCTCTGCTCGAGCTCGCAGCAACCGAAGCGGGCGTATTTCGCAGAGTGATAGTGTTTATCTGATTACAGCGAATCAAGCGCACCGCAAAGGTTTGCCGGTACGGATGGAAAGGTCGATCGTCGATTGTGCGGAGAACGGTCGTGCCTTTGACCCTACGCGCAACATTATAGTAGTAGTGGAGGAGTGCTGACGTAGCGTATTGCCAGATACACTGTTCTAGTGTGTTTCTACATACACACGGGTCAGTAAGTGTTGAAACTGTAAGTCGTTCAACTATGTTCAAGCACGCCAGTAGCGATTTTACACCGTCAATCGCAGCTAGCAGTGATACCCGAAATAAATTCGATATAGAGAAATCGAGCCCCCATTGTATGTACGAGCAGCAGAGCGGGGAAGTTTCTACGAGGTATCGAAGTGTGGTGGTTGTACAAGCTTGCCTTGGATGCAGTGTGGAGCGACACCCTACGACTAACAATGCGGCATCGTGTAAGAGCCCGCGGCACTGCAGTTAGAAGCATATGATTTTGTGTGACTGGCAGGGTTTTGAAGGTTGTCAAGCACGAGGGGGGGATCTTGAGCAATGATGTGGAGGTGTGTGTGGTATATGGCAATTGATGGTACCATATGACCACGGGATATACGCCCGAGATAATGGAACGAACGTGGTGGCCATCAAAGCTATCGCGGATGCACCGCCGTTCATGGTATGTGAGTCTTGATGGCACGTGAACGAAGCAGCCCCGCCGGCCAACCAAGCATTGAACTTGACAGGAAGCACGGGCGACACAAAATGAGTGAGCATCTTGTCCCGGTTCATGGACGATTTCGCATACCACTGATTGGGCAGATGCAAGCTTGAAGCCCCTCTCGGTTTGACATGCAGTATTTCTGCGGACGATGCTCACTCCTACACCTGCCCGTCTGGAGAAGAGTTAACACAGCTAAACGTATTAACACTCTTACTGAAGTCACGACTAGCGAGAACACTCAAGGATTCCCCGATCATCCTTTGGTTTTGCACCCCACTGTGTGTTTGCAACTCCCTCCCGCGTGTCAGCACCCTTGTGCATCTTGGTGAAGCACACTGTTGTGCCAGGAGACCGAGGCTCCCCGGGTTGACCGCATTGCACGATAACGTATTTCACGGTCTCGAAAGCGATTGTTCCATTCTATGTAGCTGTACCATGTTTGGTCCTGGTGACCACCCTGTACGTAAGCGGCTGCGATAGTAGGTACTGTACACCAAGTCTCATGGAAGTCCCTTGTGAGTCCCGGAGATATACAATATTTCCATGCCGCTTCCATGGAATTTTAGAGTTCCAGTTGGAGTCCCATGGGTCTGCCATGTGACTTCCCTGGGATTATTGTTTCCCCACAGGATATTTACGATACTTCCATCGGCTACAGTTTTCTTTCGTGGCTCTCATCGGACTATCGTGTTCCATGGGACTGACAATGCCCCCACGAGACGGGGACTTGAATGGGGCTCCCATCGGAAGTCCATTGGACTTCCATGGGACTTGGACGGGACTAAAGTTTCATAATGAAACTGCTAAGGACTTAAATCGTGCGCGCATGGGACTCTAGCGTTCCCGCGAAGCTCTCATGAGACTACGCTGCTCCGATTGGACGTTTATGAGACTCCCGTGGGGCCTCCATACTTTCATGGTAATCCCGTGGAACTTTGATTGCTCTTCCGTGGGACTCTTACGGAGCTTCCACTGGCTTCCCATGGGACTTCGATGGAAACACAATGGGACGTCAAAAATACTCCCATCAGACATCCATGGGACTACAGTCTTTCCGCGGGGCCTCTATGGGACTATTATACTGTTTCCATGGACATTCCATGGGGCTTCCATGTAATTACCATGCGACTTCCCTGAGACGTCCATGCTTATGGGACTTGCGTGGAACTCCCATGGCCCGATAGTATCTCCATGGGACTACAGCATCCTCACATGCGTGGCCGGGACCCGCTAGCTTGCACCATGTGGGGGTAACAAAGCCCTGGTGAGGACACTGACCATTGTAGCACACCAGTACGCGTACCGAATTGAGATGTTGTCGACACCTTGAGGGGGGTTTGCTAGAGACATTGTTCGATGTCTCCCCAAGGAGTTTTTCACCCCCGCATTGTGCAAGGGGGGGGGGTTCCTGGCCACCTGTATGGGACCCCCACGGGACTTCCATGGACGTATGCCATGGTAGAGGTACACCATGTTGCAGAGTTTTCTGAGGGTCCGCACTTGAGGAGCTCTATACTATGAGTAAGTCATCCAACACCTGATTGTGGAGGAAAATAAAAGTGCTTTGATATCCGATGAGCAATACCATGGCCTAGCTATACAATGAAATATATGGCAACACAATAATGAAGATACCGACGCTTTTGGGTTAAGGGGCCCGATCATTCAGAAACCGTTTCAGCCAAAAAAAAGTATACCTTATACCATATACCTCTATCGTACCACGCGTTCATAGGACCTCCTTGCTTCCGGGGGAAGGGACTACGGTGTTTCCATGGGACGTCCCTGGCACTTTCGTGTTGGGACCCCAGTGGTTCCAGGCGACTTCCATGATAATTCCACGGGACTTCCGTGGGACTTCCATAGGGTTTTCATGGTATTATAGTGCTTCCATGGGATTTCCATGGCACTTCAGTGGGCTTCCATGGATTTTCCATAAAACCACCCCCGAGCAATGAATATATTAGTGTGCAAGCGACATAAAATGCATAAAAAATAGCGATCGCGCTCCGGCACACACAACGCAACTTGTCCGGCATGCGTGACGTGCCCCAAGCGGCCCGTGCTCGGTCCTCGCCATCGACAGCCTGATCCCGCCTGATACTTAGCGCTTGCCGATTCGAATGAACACCCACGCAAACATTCTGTCTGTTGACCCAAACAATTCCGCCACACATGATCACATGACGAGCGTACTTTTCCTTACAAACGTGGGGGCATACACCCCGTAGTGTATTAGACCAACGCTCGGGTCCAACACCCTCTGCCCAAAAGAGCGCTCTCCTCCCGAACGCCTCCCTACACTGCTGGCTTGACGGCTGCTTGGAAACCATCTCCTAGATGTCTGGTAGTCTGTGCACCCGAAGACTATCCTTTGGAGCGTTATTCTTTCGGGAAATCTCATTTCTCACTCCCGAAACGAAAAATTCTGCCATGGACGCATGGACACGTCCATCTGAATGGCCAATTCTTCCGTGCTTATGTACGAAGCTGCAGTATAGCTTTCCCGCTTCGCTGGAGCTTAAATGGTCATTTCTTTCGCCTTAAACATATTATGCCCATCACTTGCCCATCAACATTTATTTGCCTATCGTCAATCGTGGCTCAATCAGCACCTTGATTCCAAAGCAATGCAACAAGTGCACATCCCGCCCCTATAAAGATCCTTGCCAACGAATTAAATAAAATTATTATAAATACGACGTAATAGGAGCTGCATACCTGGTACCTACAGTATTTTATATTTTGAAGTTGTGTGGGATAATTATATCGCGCGTGCTGCGGATTTGACGTTTATTCGATTAATTTGCTATTTATGTATTCATGAGACCATAATGTGTGATGGTATCACGTAGCTATGAGGAGATGCAATACATACGTATTATTATGAGTAGATAGACAAATACGTACTTAGTATGCGATCAGGTGACGTGCTAGATACGGAAACGTCTCCGTAGATCGTACATGTATGAAGATACATGGATAGTGGGATCAGCCTGGTGTTTGGCTGAGCCTACATATAATATATCATGAGGTGTGCGAGAACGTTAATCTAACTCCAGGGCACGTGCATTAATTAAACTAAATAAAGACTTGAATAAGCGTGAATTAATTATTTGTAACCACAAGGCCATTTTATTTTTCATAAGTAGAAGGTAATTGAAAAATAGGAGGGGGCTCAACCTTTTGACAACTGCTTTTTTTCTTCTAATAGTCTAATTCCCAGTCTTCACAGGTTGTCCGAGTACCTTGGAGTAAAGTCCCGAGTATTGGAGATAAATGACTTCACGTACTTCGTGTACTCGGAGTATTTCGGGGTTCGATACTCCGGATACTGCTCGTACTCGGAGTATTTCGGGTATGAACACTCTCGATACTGCTTTACTCGGAGTATTTCGGGGTCCGATACTGCGGGTACTCCTTGTACTCCGAGTATTTGGGGCTTCAGTACTGCTCATACTCCAAGTACTCCGAGTATTCAGGCCGCTAATACTCTTATACTCCTAAGTACTCGGAGTACGAAATGTACTCGATACTCGGAGTATTTCGGTCTCCAATACTCTCGATACTCGGAGTACTCCGAGTAATTTAGATGTTTTTACTCCGAGTATTGCTTGTACTCGAGTATAAGTACTGCTCATACTCCCAGTACTCGGAGTATTTGGGCCTTCAGTACTGCTCATACTCCAAGTACTCCGAGTATTTAGGCCACCAGTACTCTAATACTCTCAGTACTCGGAGTACGAAAAATACTCGATACTCCGAGTATACTCGGAGTATCGAGCATACTCGGACAATCTGTGCAGTGTTTCATCCAAACAAACAGACACAAACAAAAGGGGGGGGTGGGGCAAAGGGGGCGAGGTGATTTCTAGTTTTCGTATCCAGTATATACCAGGCACGTATATACATCGTACGTATATCTGGGGTTTGAGTTGGAACTGCTCTGACTGCTACTGTGTCAGGCTGTGTATTTGAGTACTCGTAACATATTTCTAATTGTCAGTTGCAACTTGAAACTGCAACTTACTGTGTGTTATTGTTGTGTAATCTTCAAGCCCACATTCAGAAGGGTTTTTACGGGATAATTAGGCGCTTGCGCGGGCTAGAGGGCTCCGCTCAAGGGTGGCCCCTTGCATTTTGCAACAGCAGACCAGATACGTACGAGTAGAAAGACGATCAGGACAGACGACAAAGAGAGGACTGCTCCCCTGGATTTGAAAACAGTCGCCATGGCAACAGCGGGCTTGGACAGCGCGATTACGAAGTCCTTTCTCATCGCCGGTGGCACTGCTGGCTGTTCCCTGTTGTTATCGGTGAGGCCTGATTATGGTGTTGCATACAACGCTCAGTTTTTTAGTTTTTTAGTTTTTTTGGAAAGGCGCAGTAAGCAGTTGATGCGTGGATAACTCGCCGACTTGCCCCCCTTCTCCATTTGCCGTGTTTTATACCTCCTTCTGGAGTACGCTACTATAGCTGTAGTGCTTTGTACTTTACTGTACGTAGTATAGGCGCACCAAAACAAAAATACGCTACAATACTGTAGTACTTATGCACTTCAGACGCGCTCCTTAGAAACGCGCTCAGCGGAAAGCGCGCCACGGAGTACTACTTAATAGTACAGCAGCAGCAGTAAATCCTACCATACCGGGCATATGTAGCACAATGGCATATCTGTGCTCAACGCTGCGATAAGGTTCTGTGGTAAGGTGTGCTCATATTTCTGTATAGTTCGCCCGTGTTTTTCGTCGCGAGGCCCACATTGTGTATCCACAGAGGGCTCTCTACCGCTTGGTGCAGCGCTGCACGCAGTGCATGCCCGGAAGCTGTGGCTTTAGGCCTTTATTTGCATGCAGACAACGCACACATCCAACTTTTGATTGCTGACTTGCTAATTAGGAAGGCCACACGCGGTTGGATGTAGCACCGTGGCAGCAGCAGCAGAAGTGTGACCTACATTGCTTGGAATATCATGGGACGACCCATGGAATGACCCACGTGTTGTCCCAAAGGATAATCCAAGGGATGACCCACTCTAATGGGACAGCCCATGGGTTATCCCAGGGATGACGCACCCATGGACCCACGGATCTACATTATTTGACTTTTCGTGGCACGTGTCGCGACATGTCGCGACGTGTCGCGACATGCCGCGACACGCCGCGGACGCTGCCGCGGTACGCCGCGACACGTGCCACGAAAAAGACAAATAATGTACATCCCTCCATGGACCATCCCATTTTTTTTTTTTTTTTGTCCATCCCATTTATTATCTTCGCCCTTCCTTTCTCTCTCCTCCCTGGTCGTAACTCAGATCCGGGGTCACAAAGTAGGCTCCTCTCCCTCCTCCCCCACTACGGTTCTTGCCTTGCATTTTTATCGCGAGAAGACTTCAGCATTTCCTTCCCTCGTCGACTCGCATCGAATTGTGCCTACCCACGCTACTATTAATTGGCGCTCTCAGCAGTTGATTCCGTTTTTTATTTATTTTTGCAAATAAACTCAAAAGTCCGACCCACGTGAGATTCGAACTCCAGACATCAACGTTCAGAAGCGTTCGAGGTTACCTCTAGACCATCGGGGCGACCGACATTACTTCGGGTTATCCCACGGTGAAACTCACGGCAAGACCGGCGGGTGGCCCCATGGAGAATCCTACAGACCGATCCATGGGTTACATCCCATGGGATGCTTGGAATTCCGATGGGACGTTCCATAGGACAATACCCATTCCATTGGACGTCTCATGGTAGAAATATAATCCACAATCTATATGAGACTACACATGGGAAGGCCCATGGGTTGTTCCATACGTCTAATCTCATGGGTTGCCCCGTTACCCCTAGGCCACCAGTTGTAAGCTCGAGCATTTCGTCGAAACTTCGAAGCCCATCTTTGCATCTTTGCAAGCTGCGCGTTTGTGGCTTGTGGGCAGCCCAGCCCGTCAGTGGCTTCAGGTCGTTTGCCAACATACATACTACAGCAGTATGTACTGTATACTGTACGGTATCTCAATTGAGTGTTTCCCCGTTTCTCCGTTTTGCCATACCTGGTATACTTGTATACTATGTTCGAGGCGCTGACCGACCGACCTCGAGCCACACAGCACACAAATATTACGCTATTAATAGTAGACCCACTCTATCAGGTCAATTCGTCCGAACACAATAGTATATGTTTATTTCAGACTATTTAATTTTAATTTTATTTATTTATTCCCCTCCCCCCCCACAAATAAACACACGATTCCTGAATTCTACAGCCTCAGATTGTGTCCCCCTCATACGGGATATACACCCTGCATGAGGACATATAAAACCCGTAAGTACGCGCGATCGAAGTATTACACTCGGCTAGCAAATATCAGTTTTGACGAAATCCTTAATCTCACAGCTGTTTTGTTTTTAAAATATACACCGTATAGCCCCCTGATAAGAAAGAGCCTCACGAGAAACCCAGCAAAAACAATCTAGGGAAATAAGAAAGTCGAGATCGGCTATACTGAAGTTAGTGTGGAACACAACATTTCTCAAATATGAAACCTACTACTGCTGTAGACCACTGTTTCCGATTTCTTGTTAAAGGGCCGGTACGCCGGTACTATGCTAACAATAAACGCCCGACCCGAAATAAACGCCCCGGGGCGTACCCGGGGCGCTATGTTCACCGAAAAATAGCATAATCCGGAGTAAACGCCTCCTTCTTAAACACATAACGAAAAACACCCCGACCACAGATAGTAAACGCCCCCCGCCCCCCCTTCGAATTTTTGGGGTAAACGCCCCGGGGCGACGTTGGCGAGTTGTTCGAGTGAGGGGAATTGGAGCTGTTTCTGAAGCAGGCAAGGGGATGCTCTGCATATATACGAGTACACAGGGAGGGAAATGTTGACATAATGGGTGCTGTAGGTACATGTGTTGCGGAACAGAAAAACAGATCCATACAATGCACCCAAACATTGCTCGTACGCACCGACAGGACCGCAAGTACCTTAAAACGGTGGATGTGCTCAATATAGCATTGCTGTATGATTGGAATGGTGTTCCTCTAACCAAGGAGAGGTCTATTTGACGCGCAAAGCGTGCCCAAGCGCTCATGGGCGTAGCAAACCTCGAAACCTGTGCTGCCGACTGTCTTTTGATTTTTCAATCGAATGGTAACACTACTCCGTAGGTTTCCACAGATCAGCTGATCAGATCCGCCGAACACGCGCAAGGTCTAACGCACATCGTATGTTTTGAAGGAGGGGAGGTTTTTAGTCTGATGTTGGTCGTCCTATGGCTGTGATACTACAAGTACCACACACATATTGTAGTTAGCGCCCTGCAAAATCGTGCGCAAGCGCTGACAGGAAGAGCCAACCTTGAGCCTTAACATGAAGAGCTCAATGCTGACCGTCTCATGATGAATGTCTTTTGCACATATTAACAAGCTGCTAGCGGTATCGCGATTAACACCGCGCCCTCTCCTGTCTCCCCCCGGTACACCTACTTCCTCCAAGGGGTTTGCACATGTGGGGATGAAGAGCCTAGAGTCCACGCCCATGGTCTGCAGCTGAGCGACCCTCCAACCATGTATACCTCCAGGGATGTGCATACGCAGTAATGACGAGCCTGGAGTCCGTGCCCACGGCGCTGCAGTTGGACAAGCGCACGTCCACCTTCCAGAAGTTCCCCATGTTGGCCAAGGATGGCGAGGCACGAATGAACTACCTGGCCAAGGTATATCGTGACGGCAGATATATGTATCTCGTGTGAACTGCAGCAGCGGGTACGATATGTACGATATGTAGGCGTGGTATACCAAGTAGGTTGTAACTCGCCGACAATATGCACGTTCGCGCACTGATACAATACTTCTTCTATTTTGACTGATAGATTCACATGTTACTATAGGTACGCAACCTACCTGCAGCAAACCCCTCAAGGGGTCGACGATCTCTCAATTCGGCACGCCTATTGGTGTGCTACATTGTTCAATGCCTCCACAAGGAGTTCTAGTTTTGCACTCTCACCGGATGCCCCCCGCCACCTGTGTACTGTAGTTTACGACGTCATCAAATCAATATACCCCAGCGTGAGCTCCTCGCGAGAGCCACGGGTACCTCAAGTTAGTCATATACGTAAACCAAAAACTGGAAAATGCTGTGGCCGTAAGAGGAGCAAACAAAAAAAATGTGAATGTATGTACACTACTGTACAAAACACCTATTAATAGGAAAATGAGCAATAACAAAAGCGGACTGAGGTTCAAAGGGAAATAACAATTTCTGGAGACTATGTAAAACAATCCCATCCGTACCGCTAAAAACCGCTGTGGCCCCAGGAGGAGAAAAACAACAATGGATGGGCCATGCTAGGCAGCCGACCTGGCAGGCCTCCAACTGCACTTCGGCAACCTGCACGAGAACATCACGGAGGACGACCTCTGGGAGATCTGCTGCTGGTTTGGGGAAGTGAAACGAGGGAGTACATACATACATGAATATATGCGGCGGGTTTCGGCGTATGTTATATTGATACTTGTGAACCTGGTGTATCGTTTATATAAGCCAAAACCAAGAGTACAATGTACCTGGGTCTACGTGTGTTTACGCTCGAAGCCGGAGAGGGTGGCCTTCTGAACGTTCTCACGTTCTGAGCCGGTCGAATCCGGGACCATCATAATCTTCTAGAAATACGTTACCAGAACACGAAACGTTCGGACTTTGCCTGCGCGACACTCCCGAGCGAGGAACTGACTGAAGTTTGAACCTCACACGCGTGCCTTGTGCGTCGAGCTCTCGTTTACTCGAAGTTGTTGGCCTCAATATTCCCGGGGGGTGATGATGGTGATGTATTGGTTGATACAAGCGGATTCATATCCGCATCTTTATCGGCGGGGCAACATATTCTCTGCGTTACATATTCTTCTCCCTCTTTCGCTAAATTAATTAATTGTACCCCCCCATACCACGAACAACCTATACGTGGAGTCTGTTATATCATGTTCCCCTCTTCGGTCAGATTATTTAATCCACTACTATTAATAGTACGTACTGTAGCTCAAGTAAGTAATTACAGTAGTTAATTTCGTATACTTCGTACACAAAACGGAGGACACTTTGTTGTATATGGACGTTTTTTTGCGAAACCGGAACTCAAGTTCTATGCGATTTCGCTTTACGAACAATAGTACGCGGAATTCAGTTATATATTTGACCAAACTTCCAGGTTTAGGTTTGTGTCACTCGTGGTATTCGTGCGTATTCATACAACAAAAACAGCTAGGCTAGCGTTTGCTGGGGGCGACATCCTACTGTAGTACTGTACTGTACTGGTTAAAATCAAATACGAGGCTTGTGGAGCGAGAATTTAACAGCGCGATGATGTAATTTAGCGACCAGTTGCTCCAGCCGTGTCTGGTACTTGTTTGCGTGTCATCATTACCAGTTTGTGTATATTGTATTTGTATTTTCATTTGTAGTTGTATTACTGTAGTGCTACTTTATTATATATCCACGGATTGCGAGTGACCTACACTTATTAGTCTTTGACCGCAGCTCCATGGTAACTCGATCGGACACAATGCACATGGACGCCCCAAGAACGCCCCACGGACGCCCCGCGGCAGTCCCACCAACGCTCCACGACCCCCCACGGGCGCCCTGCGGGTGTCCCACACGCGACCCACAGGCGACTCACGTGCGACTCGCAGGCACTCCATGTGTTACCCACGGGCAACCCGCAGACACCCCACTACACCGCATGGACACCCCCCCGAGGACCCCAACGGGCACCCCATGGACACCCCATGGACTCCCGACGGGCACCTCACGGACACCCCACGGACGCCCGATGGGCACTCCACGACACCCCGTGGACACCCCACAGGCTCCCGGCGGGCAACCCATGGACAACCCACGGATGCCCCATAGGCCCCCCACGGGAATCCCACGGACGACCCACGGAAACCCCATGGACATTCTACCGACATCAAAGGGACGCCGCACGAACGCCCCGCGGGCGACCCACGTGCGGCCCACAGACATCCAACGGATACAGCTAGCCCTGAATGCGACTCGTGGAACACCCCACGGCGCTTCGCGTTTGGTGCAAAACATGTCTCTCTGCTCCACACCTGACGTGTCCCGTTCCTGAGTTGCAGGGATGCGAGGATCTATGGTCATGCCACCACGCCCATGCGTGGCATGAGTGCACGCCCCTCTCTGGCCTCCCGAACTGAGGTATCTTTCCATACCGTAATGAGCAATACTATGACAGAGGGGATAGCGCAGGAATGCCCGGATCCAACCTTCTTGGCTGGCGAGGCTTCTAAACTGAAAAACGACCCAATGTAGTTGCAATCCTACTTTTATTCCAGAACACTAATCAGGTACTATATCACTCCGTCTTGAGTAAAAAATACCGTACGGATGAACTATTTTGATTTACAACCCATATTTATACTTCGGGACAGCGCGGTGGTCTTAATCCTGATGTTGTAAGTATACACTATATGTGTCGCCATTTTCTGATTATTGAAAGCGTTGCTCGTACACCAATGGAATGTTTTTAGTTAAGCCAAACCGGGTTTCGGATGAGGTGTGCAGTTGGTCTCCTGTTGTGAGAAATCTGGTAACCATTGGGCACCCTTTCGATAGTTGCTTGCCGTCGCTGTCATTGCCGTTTTCGCTATCCACCTTCCGCTTCTGCTTGTCGAACAGGTGATGCAGATCCTTCTGCGCGACGACGAGGCCAACGAGCGGAAGCGCGTCGCAATCGTCACCTACGCCGACAACGAGAGCGCTAGCGCCTGCCAAAACAAAATGGATGGCTTGATCGTGGCCGACAATATCTTGGCGGCAAGAGAGAGAGTGGCAGGGAAAAGCACGAGTGGGGAGTTACTACTGTAATGCGTGGGTAAGACTGCCGTTTGTTTGCGTCGCAGTGGCTGGAGGGGGCTACTGTAGTGTCTATATTTGAGTTTTGTTGGTCTTGGTTGGAGGAGATACTCGGTGGAGCCCCGTTGCGTTGACATGGCACGGCAGTGACCGTATCTACGAGCGCAACGATTAACTTAGTATGTTTTTTTTCTGCTTGCCTTGTTTCGCTCTTATTTAGGAGTATTTTCCTTCTAGAAAGGCACCAGGTATGAACCTGTAGTCGCGCTACCACTGACTATACTATGACCTCGAGTCTTAGTGTTTGTAAGTCATCAACAAAATTTACTACAATGAACCGGTTCGTCGTGGTTTGTGCCTCCTGCCCGGGAGATAAGGGGATTGCAACGACGCGAACCAGGTCTCCCACGCTACCTCGCAAGCGTATCCCTTGTCATGGGGGTCTCCGTAACCCCCCCCCACGTATGAGACATGCTATGGTAGCGGCCTGCCTAAAGGTTCGGAAACCTCCACCCAAAAACCGAATTTGACATACAATAGATTCATGGTAAATATGACACTCAACCTAAAGGAAGATCCCCCGGGCTACTGTGGATGTTTTACGAACCAAATTGCTAACAAGAATGCCGTTCCAAAGCTTTTGTGTAGTTTCATACCTGGTATTAAATATTCCAGGAGCCCCTCCAGTGATAACTGCCTTGCCTTTCCGCACTACGGCGGCCTCCACCTCACTGCATTAGGCCTCTACCACACTGCAGTGGCATGCATCCTACCATGTAGCTCGTGGTCCGTTCATTTGTTCACGGGGATGGCTCTGGTCGTGAGCTGTCTAGCACCATCCACCGTGCAATAAAACCGCGCCAAGTCGACTGTTTTGGTATGGCACCCCACAACCAGCCACACCGATTCGCCGAACCCATCGTTTCACGCCAATCCACCGATCGCACATTTCGTTTATCAGCCAACCAACAAATCCTTTCATCAACCCGTCGACACAATGATGAGAGGCAGGTGTCCTTTTGCAAACCCGACTCCACCACAACACCCCCCCCCGAATCCCCCTCCTGCATTTGGGAGCCGGACGACGACGAAACAAAGGTAGTCGTGAAGCCGCATGACGTACACCGTTCCAGCCTCACGGGGAAACTAGGTGGGATGCCCGGAATTGACGGTGGTGGTACATTTGATCCAACTACCTCCTGCGCTGGTCTCACATCCTTTATCGCGGCTGCTGCTGCCTCACCGATCGTGGGGAACATCTCGGTTGGGGATGATCTCTAGCCTTGGCCTTTAATTGTTTTAGGTGCCATTTTGTTTCGACTTATCAGAGCGGGTTTGTACTTGGGTTTGGCTGGGTCGAGATCGGACAGAGGAAGAGTTCCGTCGAGCTCCTCCCCGCCACCACATACAAAACCATCCAGACAGCCAAGGGCATGCTAACCGCCGCCCTCGGTGACTGATTTGGTGGCGGCTCTAGCCTTTGCGCTGTGTCGGCCTTCGGCAACGTATTCACACCGCCAGCAGGTTTGTTGATTATTGAAGCACTAGACGGGGCGGCGCGCCATCGATTATCATCTTTGACACTGATAACAACATCTACGAATGGCATTCGATGAAGACCATTGAATGGGCCTGAATAGAGGTCGAGAACGTATTTTGGGTTTAGCGGGAAGAATCTGTCCGCCCTTTGCTTCTTGGCTCCATTTGTGACGCATGCTACGGTAGCCTGCATGCAGGTGCACCATGTTTTTGCCTTATAAGGGTGGTCACTTGACAAGCTCTATACATGACCTAAAAACTGATTTTGAAAGAAAATGTTGGGCTACTCGATGAACAATCCCATGGCCTAAGGGCCCGTTTTAACGAAGAACAAATAAATTCAATTTGGAAAAAATAAAATTCAAATTCCCTTTTCATTGGTCAACACACGCACCAGCACCAAATATTATGCCCCAAGATCCTAATCTTTGGTGCTGGTGCGTGTGTTATGCCCCAAGATCCTAATATTTGGTGCTGGTGCGTGTGTTGACCAATGAACAGCGAATTTGAATTTTATTTTTTCCAAATTGAATTCCTAATATTTGGTGCTGGTGCGTGTGTTGACCAATGAACAGCGAATTTGAATTTTATTTTTTCCAAATTGAATTCCTAATATTTGGTGCTGGTGCGTGTGTTGACCAATGAACAGCGAATTTGAATTTTATTTTTTCCAAATTGAAGTTATTTTATACTCGTTAATATGGGCCCTAAGTGCACAATGCAACATATTGCAAAGCAAATAGGAAATTCCGACGGTTTTGGGTTAAGGAGCCTGTAATAGCCTTTAATAGATCACTCAGACAGCCTTTAATAGCCTGTAATAGCCTTTAATAGCCTTTAATAGCCTTTAATAGCCTTTAATAGCCTTCAATATCCTTTAATAGATCATTCAGACAGCCTTTAATAACCTTTAATAACCTTTAATAGCCTTCAATAGCCTTCACTAGATCATTCAGTCAGACCAAACGTGCTACCTCCGTCTATCGTAGCTCGCGTGTTGTGCACCTACGCTCGGGCCGTCTCAGAAAATCGTTAGCGTGCGGTTTCACGACGTATTCACAGACAATATCGATGTAGCCCCAGAGATCCGCGAACGCGCTCAATATTTTCTGTTCAGCTATTTTTTCTTCGTGTCCAGGTCGGCAAAATCAGATACATAACGGCGATTTAGTATTCTTGATGTTGCGGAAGGTGCCAGTATGAGCTTTGCAATAGTCGACACACACCAACGTGGGGCGCATGGTTATAAAGTTTGTTTAATGAGATCAGCACCTTGCCCGAGTCATGATATTCGACAGCAACACACGCCTTCTCCCCTGTGCCTCTCTTCCGTCATCCTGTCCTCGTACTAATCCCCCCTCTCCCGCCCCATCTTACTCTCCTTGTGGTCCCTATCCCCCCCTCCCCTCGTCGTTGTCAATGTGCACGTCGGGTTAAAACGGCAAGTTGCCGGAGACTACGGTAGCCGTCCTCACCGCGTTTGCGAGAGGCACATTCACTTCTCGTTTGGCGAGAAGCTTTTTGAAGAATAAAGGGGGGCCACCTTTGGGTCCTTTGTAATGCAGCAGCTCAAATACCCTTGCCCGGATGACTACCCTATTCCTTCGCGGTTTGAGCGTTCGTGACGTTTTTGTTTCGCAATATTTACCGCCACAAGTAATACCGGTATGTACTAAGACCAACTATGAGTGAGTATGGAGCCAGTTGTTCGAGTGCCGTAGACGTGGTAGTGAAAATCATGGCATCACACCCCCCCCCTACCGTGTAGCCCCAGTCCTCAGCGCGCTATGCAGGGTTGTCTTGGAGAGGATGGCGTGCCGGACAATTGCGCAGACTGGTCGGTTCGAAATGGTTTGGATTTGGGAAACGAAGGCTCCATGAAAATGCGCTTCTGTATCTGATCCCGCCACTTTCTCATAAATGTATCTCAGACTATGTTAGAACGGCCGACGATTGTCCGGCTTTCGAACCGACTGACCTGCTCGGGATGGAATCGTCATGCAATAAATTCCGTGGCACGTATGGTAGAGGCTTGCCGGAGAGGATGATGTGCAGGGATTCGGGGTAAAGTCTTCTCCCGCCGTCAGGGGAAATATTATATGGGGCGCCTTGAGGAAGATCTGAAAGAGCAGCACCAAGCTTGGAGGGTAACTGGGATAGCACAGAAGACCGGCAGCTGGTTCGGACGGGTCGAGGGCGGGGTGGAGGGCAGAGCGTGTGGTGTGGACGAGTAGAGCTGCAGTGCAACACGTGACGGTTGAAATCGATATACGGACTGTTTACACCAATGCGCAGGGGGGGCTCCTGCTCGAGGGACTAATGTCTGGGGCTGGCCATCGTCGTCATGATGCGTGCCTTCCCATGCCTGTAAATAGCTACCGGGTGTGGCATAATGCCTCTAGGACTTCTTCGGCTTTGCATTGGCTTCCCCCAATACGCGTTCTGTCAGATTTTAGTGTCTGTATTTCGTTTTTCGTTTTCGTTCTTTGTTCGTTTCTCTTTTTCTTTTCGCTTCTTGCGAGACGTGCGTATTCAGAGTTCTTGTCGGTTGCTTCTGTTTTCGTCAATGTTGTAAAAATATATCCCTGTACCGATTGACAAAGGCAAAGAAAGGTACCCTATGAAATCAAGTAAACAACACACGTCACGATCCCTGCGATTGACGAAAACCACCCTATTACAGTACTTGTACCTGCTCATGTCAAATACTACAGGGGTCCGCATCTGAGATAGACCTGTTTTTTTTATTCTGCCGATACCTTTACTGAAATAATAAAGGCAACAAAATCACACGCCGTTTGTGCCTAACGGTGCCGTGAGTGAAAATGAAAATTCGCGTTTGCGTCTTTTTGTTTTTCGTGTATTTTTTTGTTGTTATTCACCTTCGAAGACAGATTTCGTATGGGATTCCAAATGGCCAATTTTCAATACACCTTTTTTCCGAAGGCTACGATAATCACATTCTAGATAAAATATTCAAAATGTGATCACAGATAATTGTGGTGATAGGCTATACGATCATCATGCAACTTGTTTTGGTGAAACATATTCATTTTTGATGGCGCTGAAAAACTTTCAGTTCTGGGTTTTACCTCTTGCTACACGGTCGTTCTTGGTTTTTTTTTTCTTTTTTTTTTCCAGGGCATAGGGTCGTTCTTGTCGGAGCCATATTTTTCCAAAATTTCCATGTTTTGTTTCGCGCAAATTTTTAGATTTCCATTTTTTCCTTTTTTTTTCCCATGTATTGGAACGTGAAGCCTTCCGAACATTTTGCCCTCTGAAGAATTTCCAGTATTTCCAATATTTCCAATACTTCCGATATTTCCAATATTTCCAAGATTTCCTTTTTTCTTGGGAAAAAATATTGGAAATTATGTAAAAAAGCTGCTCGATATTATGGCCCTTACTTACTATTTGTGTTCATGATTTCACACTGCTATTTAGAAAGAAAATGTTCGACCACTTACCCCCCGTTCACATGCTATTACACTCACCCTGGGTGTTGTCTTCACACACTACTGTTGTTGTTGTCTTCACATTAAACCCGTTCTTTCTACTCAACCACATCAGTACACCCAGTGCCTGTCCTGATTCCCAGTCCTATTACCGAGGAACATAGTAAATAGGATCAAATATTGTTTGTAAAAACGTGTAAATATATAGGTTTTTGGGTGTACCGTAGGTCCTATTTAATATGGTTCCCCGTAATAGAGAGATACAAATTCTGTGGTCACAGACTGTGAAACAGAAAAAAACAAAACAAAATACAAAAATAAACGCAAATTAATGGGTAGAGCAAGTGAGATGCGTAACGTACCGGGTACGAGAACACAGCGACACGAGCCGAACCAAACAATAAGAACAAAAAGACAAATAAAAAACAAATTATGCAATGAAACATAATACAAATGATGCAGGGAGACAGAAGCGCCTCTAGAAGAAAAGCACACGTGCCCAAGAGGAACAGATAACTGCTGCACGGGCGAGGCAACACCAAAAAGAGGGAGACACCGGCATAGGATGGAAACAAAGGGAGAAACAAGGCAACAAAGCAAGAAATAATACACGAGAGAGGAAAAGAGAAAAATCGTTCTCAAGGCAAGCTCAAGGCGATGGTAAACAGTATATATTACACCATTCTTCTTCTTCGTATATACTTCGTACTTCGTACACATCGTGTGCTTTTCGCCTAGGGGCGCTTCTGTCTCCCTGCGTCATTTGTATTCTGTTTAATTTCGGAATTTGTTTTTTATTTGTCTTTTTTGTTCTTATTTTTTGGTTCGGCTCGTGTCGCTGTGTTCTCGTACCCGGTACGTTACGCATCTCACTTGCTTTACCCATAAATTTGCGTTTATTTTGTTTTGGTTTTTCTCTGTCTCACAGTAGTCTGTGACCACAGAATTTGTATCTATCTAGGGTTGGGAATCAGGACAGGCACTGGGTGTACTGATGTGGTTGAGTAGAAAGAACGGGTTTAATGTGAAGACAACAACAACAACAACATTTACGTATGCATCATACCTGACGACTGACGACTGGGCATGCCCAGTACAACCCGTGGTTCTAAGCGGTACCTTGGTAGCGGCGTTGAGGCCAGTTGGTTGGAAGCAGCGGCAGATATCCAACTCCATACGCGTCGCTGCACTCGGGAACCATTGGGGGCCACCCACTTGGCGACGCAACGGACTCCGGAGTTGCAAGTCCAACCAGCAATCAGATGGAAGTCGCGAGCGTTCATGGCTTACGTGCGGGCGGCAGGGGAAGGCGCAGAGTCGGTCTCAGCCGCTTTCATGAAGACATGGTAGATGCCCAGGCTGGCTTTAAAGGGTGCGAATTGTATTGCTCCCGAGGGGAAGGAGCGGGGCACAAGTTTCGGGTTTGCCTGACAACGTCGGGAGGGGGGTCGTACGGGGTAAATTTAACGACGGCGCGTCTCACGGCGGGTTAAGGTTCGGGCGGTGTGCTTCTACACTCGCAGCGTGTAGCACAGCAGCGAACGTGCCGGCATTTGAAACTTGAAACCCAATCACCCAGAATTCTTGACCTACGAAACAATCTCAAGGCAGAATGTTTTTGGAAAAATAGCAATGCACATTGCAGTCGTAGTCACGCACTGAGAGACGATAACCAATGAGCGGATACGTGCCTAAATACACGCGTAGGCGACCTCACCCGGGAGATCAACTTCAGGAGCAGAGCAGCGTCGGCGTGCGTCAGGAGGTATGGCCCGGAGCTCTTCGATAGGCCGGGAGCACCGTTTCGACTCAAGGCCCACCTGCTTCAAGCGGAGGCGATGGAGGCACTGCTGTACGGTTGCATGACATGGGCCCCACGTCGCGACCACTACCGACTGCTGCGGACGATACACCACCGGCTGCTGCTGCGAGTTATTGGGTACCAGCGCAAGCAAGGCACCTACCGGCAGCTGTCCTACGCCCAGGCCCTGAAGAGGGTCGGGTGCCAGAGCGTGGAAGCCACTGTCCGGCAACGGCGCCTACTGTTCGCGGGGGCCGTGGCAAGGCAGCCAGACGGGCGACTCCCGAAACGACTGATGTTCGGGGAGCTGGTGGGGGGGAAGGACCCGGGCGCGGGGTGCCCGGAGCGGAACTGGCAGACGTGCCTGAAGGACGACTTCAAAGCGTTCGGAGCTACGCACGGCTCTACGGACGACCAGAGACGTGTCTTCGGAATCCTGAATTCAGTTTGGGCGGAAGCAGCGAAGGTGAAGGGAGGAAGACAGTGGTACAAGGGAGTGCTGCAGGGAGCTGAGAGGTTTATGACCTCCTGGCACAAGGAAGAAGAGGAGGCTAGCCGGAAACGAGCGACCGAGCGAGAAAAAGAGCGCAGCAACAACAAAGAGACACCAAGAACCAACGGGACGGGAGGGGTGCGGAAGAAGGGCGAATCGGCGAGGGAAGGAAACAAGCGAGAAATGGCGGACCGAGTGGCGCGATATGTGCCGGATTGACTGTCCTGGACTGTTTGTTTGTTTGTTTGTTTGTTTTGTTCTTTTTCCCCCTCCCCCCCACCGCCGCACCATTGCACCACCCCCTCGGGATGACGTGTCAATGTGTTGTCTCTGCGGTCTTGTCTGTGTGAGTGTTTGCTTGTACTTTTGACTTGTCTCTTTGTCTTTGTCTTCGTCTTTTTCCCTTCGTTGCTTTTGACCTTTTGCAGTTACACTGCTCGCAGGCCGGGGGTACATCAGTCACACAGGACCATAGTTCCCTTCCCCCGTATCATGTCTGCGTTTATAATCGGGGTGGAGGACTCGATTTGTTTGCCTAACCGGTGTGAACCCGGCACGGAACACCCCGGCATTATAGGGGCACCAAGATAGAATCAGGGGGCGTGTACCCCCGATTGGTGATGTTGACTTTTCCATTTTTATTTTTACCTTCACATAGCGTGTAGAGGGGAGCGGAGGGCTCCAGACTATCTGTTTTTGACTGGCTTTGATCGCTTTGCGGACCCTTCGGGTTCCACTTTTATTTCAGTATACCTTTTTTGGGTAAGTTAGCCTGTGACCACGGGAATCGACCGTGTCAAGTGTTGGATTAGTACGGACAGATGGAGGTACTGGATAGAGAGACCGGCACGGTTTTTAATGTGAAGACAACAACAACAACAACAACAACAACAACCAGTGGTACTGTAGCGGAGTACACGCCTATGCGTATCGTACATATGCACATACCAGGTAATCATATTATACGTACCACGTATATACAATTCCTCCAGGCGGTCTCTGCGGGTTCCTGGTTCCAAAAACAACCCGCACGTCAAAAATAGGCGCCAACCAACATCAGAACGTTTCTGAGTCCTCGTACGTATTGCTGTGCTATACGTTACTACTGTACATGTATTCCACCCGCGATATCAGAAATAATAGCGGAACGATGTATGCCAGGTACATATGTATATTATATATACTCGTACGAGGCGTATTCGTATGTAATATGTAATGTTGATCGTAGAGACAGCAAGGCGTGAACTCTTCGGAATTCCGATCCTCGACAGTCGTCAAAACGTGTATTATATATACCAATAATAGAGCTTCGTTACTATTTCTCTTGGTTGAACGCTAAAACAACGGTAAGATTAAACGCACGCAAGAAGAGTACGGTTGGGGCCGGGGAGCGCGCTATGTTTACCCTACACTACGAACTACTGTACTGCTAACTACACTACCGTAGTGTTGTGTGGGTGGAAACGTCGGCTACCGTTTTCAGTTGTCATCACAGGGATACTACAGCGTAGGGAGTATCGGTAACATTCCTTTGCCAATACCACAGCAGATAAACCTGACAATAATCACACGCAACCACACAACATCGGGACCAAAGGAACCGCCTGAAGCAGAAGAAGACATCAGTGTTATTGTCTCCACGAGGCTAGCGGCGAGAGCTGCAGCGAGGTGAAGCCAAAACGAACGCAACTTGAAGGGGTGAGATTGATTCTAGAATCAAGCATGTCAAAACCCTGGTGATAGCTCTTCTCGTTGTGACATTTTATCTCGAGTTTCCTGTAAAATACCACGTGTTATCGGCAATGGTCACGTGGAGCAGCCCAGCTGGCGCGCACACACGCTGTCGATGCCACGGTGCCAGATAATCGCTTTCAAATCCGCCCATTGACAGGCACCAATTCGCTAAGCGTGCATGACAAATGCTCCACTGTGCCTATTTGTAGAACTGCTGTGAGTCGGCACGACTTATTAAGTCGCGCCGGCTTACAGTAGTATTCATCGGACTACAGTATATTGATATTTAGTCGTTTCGCGGAGGTGCCGACTATCCGACTTCTTGGGGTTTTTCAATCTTGTAAATAGGGAGGATTATCGAATGCGGGATACCAGGCATATGCTTTGTTTTTGGACGGGGACCCCTCGGCCGGAGAGGGGCCCTGTCTTGAGTCGGCAAGCCGGTTGACCATCAGGTGCCTTCGCCACCCGACTTGCCGATTAAATTCGGTTAATTATGGCTAACGATTAGCAGGTACAGGATAAATCATTACTCGCGAAATGCTGCCGACTCACAGCTCCACTGGTTTTGAGGCTTCTGATTGATATGAATATCATGTCACTCGCGCCAAGGAATCTACAGTAGTAGTATTCGTAGTACGCAAGGTAACACACCCTCTAGAATCGATTTCAGAAACGGTTAATTAAAGCCAGGGAACGCACACAGCGCAGTGGCGGCTTTGGAATGATCTCGTCTAGATGTTGCCATACATAGACCATAGACGCCTTGCTCGGCGTTTGCACTTCATCATAGATTACCAAAGACATAATACCATCACAGAGTATCATATATACCATCATACTCTATCACACTCTGTCATACTCTATCATAGAGTATCATACCCGCTGTGTGTACACTAGATCATCCAGGTTTGGCACTCAGTCAGCCGCGGGGGTGCGTTGTCTTTTACTACTCCCAAGTCTCACCCGTGTGATACACGGTATCTCTTGATCCATTCGCTCTACGGCACAATATGAGAAAACAACATACTTTTTCAGCGGCGGTCCCGATCTAGCGGTGCAGTTGTCAAGGGCATTTTACTGCCGTTATTCGGGCCCACCACATTATCTCAGTTTCATATTTACTCCTCCCATGGAGGACTTGTGGAGGAAGTAAATTGTTTACTTCCATGGAAGTTTTTTTTCTGCCATAGAAAATAAAAAATATTTCCATGGGAGTAGTTGTCAATTCCATGGAAGTGAACGCTCTGGAAACTTTTATGGAAATAAAAGTATTTACTTCTAAAGAAGTAAATTTCTCTTTGATATGCTTTGAAATTTTTCTGTTTTAAGACGGCCTTCGGCCACTAGACAGGTTTTGTATGGTTCCGCGCTGCGCGCTACCTGGTACACGGTTTTTAATATCCCGTTTGTGATTGGCCCAAGTTCTGGGAATCGAGATGGGCCCACTCTGGGTGGGATGGTGTATCAACTGGGAGCAGGGGGTGAATCCATGCCCTCGCTTCAATGTTTTACTTCCTTCCATGGAGGAAGTAGAATTAAAATTTACTTCCAATTTACTCGTAGTCACATGGAATAAAAACTTCCATGGACAGTTTCATGGAAGTAAGCTAAAAAAGGTAATAATGTGGTACTGTAGATCTCTGTAATAGTTTGGGCATGGAAGGTTGATATTTACCTTTTATACAAGTATATATTCGAAAAATGAATAAACCACAGCTGTGAGATCGAGGATGTTATCGAAACTCAGCTTTGCAAGCTCAGTGGGATACTACCAGTACTATGTATCAGCCCTGGATCAGCTGATAAATAACACAATATATATACGTATATCTACTTCGTATGACATATGAAATGCATACGTATATACTCCCGAGTATATAAATCTAAAAATATACAGCAGTGTAGTTGTTTTGTATTTTAACTATGAAAATCATATTCAAAATATGAAATACCGTAAGATCATCCAAGCTAGCGGGAGAACTTTTGACACCAAACCGAGCAGAAACCGTCATGAACCGTGCGAAACCGTGCCCCTATAGCAACATTCCGCAGTCGATGGAACCGCGGTTTGTATACGGTTTCAAGTTAACCGCACCGTTAAATAACTTATTTAACGGTTTCTGGCACCGTATCTTATGCACACGGTGCGGTGCGGTTTATAAGACATTCCTACGGTGCGCTTCGGTGCGAAATCGTGACGCTTACGGTGCGGTTCAGTGAGGTTGCCAGATATTGTTCTCCTGCGGTGCAGTTCGGTGCTTGCTGTGATATTTCCTACGGTGCGGTACGGTCGGTTTTCAGAAATCGGTAATGCTACGGTTCGGTTCGGTGCGGTTTTCCGATATCGCAAAACCTACGGTGCGGGTGCGGTGCGGTTTTCAAGAGGGCAAACATCCTGCGGTGTGGTTCGGTGCGGTTAACCGCATCTAACCGCACCGAATCGATAGGAAAAACCGCAAATATAAAACCCTGATATTTATCACCTATGAAATGTGGCACTTAACTGCAGTCTACACTCTGTTATGAGTGTTCTATTGATAGGTTGTAGGCTGAAACAGGGGGCCCAATAGACTAACACCTCACTTTTTGATTGGTGAACACCTCTAACCTGATCCCACCCGGACCATATCCCAGTCGGCACCCTGCTCCCTTTCAGATGATCTAAAAATAACAGGTTGGAGTTAGGGTTTCGGTTCGGGTTATGGTTAACGGATTAGCCTACGGCAATAAGAAAATAGGGTATAGTACTTTGGGTCTTACGAAAAAAATATTCCCCGTCTTTTTAACATCAGCAGCGCTACTATTTCTGGTACAATATCACCATATCATGATTCCTCCCCGAACATGGCATAGCTCCGGTTCCAATGATCAGATCCGCTCCCGACCAACGTATAGCTTGTTCGTTATGGTCTATAGGCCGGTCGCCTCGGTGGTCTAACTGGTAGCCACGAAGCCTTTTGGGCCGGATGTCGAGGGTTCAGTTCTCCCCATGGAGGTTTTTATTCTCAAATGACACCGACTGTCGAGAGCGCATATTACAGCGTGAGCGTGGGTAAGCAAAATTCGACGAGAGTTGACGAGGGAAGAAAGTGCTCAAATCTTCTCGCGATTAAAATGCAAGGCAAGAACCGTAGTGGGGGAGGAGGGAGAGGAGCCTACTTTGTGACCCCGGATCTGAGCTACGACTAGGGAGGGAGAAAGACGGAAGTGCGAAGATAATAAATGGGATGGACAAAAACAAATAGGAGGTGTTGGGGCCCTTGGATCTCTGCGAGGGGGGCCAGGCACTGCTGTGTTTGCATCACGAAACGAAGCTGTTTAGCGACACAGGCTAAGGTAGATTCGAGGTGTCGGCACCATTTGTTTCCCGAGGGTGGTCACTTGCTTATCTTGATTATAGTATAGGAGCTCTGTACCTCACCCAAAAAACGGATTTTAAGAAAAAAACAAAATGCAACCCGATGGTCAATGCCATGATATGTATGGTATGTATGCCCTAGGTATACGTAAAATCACAGTGCAATATAATAATGGCATTCCGAAGATTCGGGGTTAAGGAGCCACATATTTTCCCAAAAAGTGCTACCCTTATGGTAGCATGGGTCCAGCAGCAAGCAGACGGTCATTCCGGAGCTCCTTCTGGGTAGCTGCACTCTGCTGTGGCCGCGAAGGATGCAAAGGAAGGTCCAACTAGAGGCCCAGGTAGGTTCGCCTACTATTGCTCGACATTCTCGTCGAACATCTGAGTTAAAGCAGTATCAGTAGCCTGAGAAACTTCCATTTTTCAAATGCATAATTTCAGGTGCCACAGGTATGGGTACAGTAGTCGGTTGTTGGTAAGAGGCACTGTTAGAAATGATAAAGGCGCCAGATCGATGCGGCACCTGACACAAAGATGTGTCAATGGCGTACGCTCTCTAGCACCTCCTTGAGGAGGCGAGTCTGAGCATTAGACCTGGAGAAATGTCGTTTTCGGCAGGGAGTCATGGAGGGTCGAAATTATACCAGAAATAGTATTGCAACTGATAACAAAACGGCTTTGTAGACTGCAGTGCTCTTATACTTTTCGCTCAAAGAGCCCCCTTAACAGCTGCACTCCATGGACTTTAGATAGTTGCTCTACACACAACGCGGGCTTCCACAAAAATAGTCGTGGATTTTCTTCCCGGCAAGGAGTTGAGCCCTGGATAACCGCTATTGGAGTAATGGCCTGGTATGTAGCTGGATATAACCGATATATTGGTCGCAATGGTGACAGGAAATTTGGAATGCCTGTATGGACATTCTCTCTATTCACGGATCGCTATTTCGGGACCCCATTGTACAATACTTCAAACCTATAAACATAACCCGCGCAGCGAGCAAAGGTGGACCACCGAGCAAAAACACCGAACATATGACAGCTACAATATGCTACATACTCACGCAAGCACGAACAACGGCCATGCGTAGATCACTGCTGCTGACGAGGTGTATTTCGTATTGTAGCGAGGCCACGTTTGGGGCTATGAGAGCATGTATACGCGAATTGACATCCATATCAAATACCCATCGTGGCTGCCGCCACGGTCAATCATGCCGGCATCGTCGAACTTCAAGTTTCGCTCGAGCAAGGGAAATATCCCGACAAACCCGTTAACGTCAATTTTTTCCGCTGTTTGCTACATCTCCCCCCCTCCGCCCGTTGCGAACCGTAGGTAGTACTGCTGCAGCTGTAATATGTCGTCGACGGAGAGTGATGCGCAGTTATATACAGCCGTCAAGGATGGGAACATGAGCAGAGCGAAGGCCGCACTTGAAGCTGGGGCCAATGTGGATGGATCGCGAATATTACCCTGTGCACCCATCTTGGCGGCCACGATCGCCAATCATGTCGGGATGGTCGACCTGTTACTGCAGAAAATGGCAGATCCTGACAAGCCCATCACTGAGGAGCTGCCGCATCCATGCCCAAGTCCGGACTATGCTATCACCATGCCCGGTGAACGGGCCTTGCATTTAGCCGCCAGGAGTGGGAACGTCGAAATTGTTCGCTTGCTGCTTAAGTGGTCCCGCGCCGATCCCAACGCCACCGACAGCAAAGGCTGCACCCCACTCATAGCGACTTGTAGAAGCTCGCACGTCTACCAGAACGTAGTGCGGTTGCTGCTCAAGGCGGGAGCCGACCCAGCCTTGGCAAATAAAAACGGGCTCACCCCTCTGCACGTGGTGGCCTTCCGCGGCCACGTCGACTTGGTTGATATGTTGTACTCCAGAGCACCAGCCACGCTGAACTGCTTCAATTCCACCGGCGACACCCCGCTCTTCTCGGCGTGCTTCAATGGTCATGAGAGCATGGTATCTAAGCTGCTGTCGCTGGGAGCGAAGCAACCAACGGCTGTAAACGGAAGCGACAGGTGCCCGCTCCTGATAGCCGTGTCGAGAGGCTTCGTGGGCGTGGTGATAGTCCTGATAAACGAAGGAGGGATACGGGCGGTCGGAGGCCGGGCTGTCTTTCCCAAGGCCTTGTACTGTTCCGTTCGCATTCCCCTCACGGGAATCCTCCAGCTGCTTCTCATGGCGTACGGAGAGGAGCGTAGGTCGGGGTGGGCCAACACCTACCTCGACGGCAAGCACCTGCTTCACTACGGCGCTGCCTATTGTCGTCCCGCCGCGGTGAGCATTCTCCTCGAGGCTGGGGCGGACGAGACAGCGCGTGACTCGGAAGGGCATGTTACGCTAGACGTCATCGGGCTGTGTCGTGGCCGGGATACTATTCAGATGGATCGAGGGGAGGGGATTGCCGTTCGTCGGATGCTGCAACGGGGCCCAGCGTACCGGGCTCGATCGTGGGCTTGGCCTTCTGATGCAGAAATGAATGGCGGTGGTGGCGGTGATGGTGACCCTGATGCTGCTGCTGAGGCTAATCTCTCGTATCAGCCAACAGTGAAGACCCTCCCCGGTTTTGATGTGCGAATCTCCCGGCTGAAGGAGGGCACCAGCAGCAACGTCTTCTTGAGGCGCATCTGCAGGTGAGCTCCAACGTATAGTGCGTCTATGCTGTTTTTGTACTTTTGTAATTTGTTTTGCTTTAGTCAGAGAGCCCTGGCTCCTTTTGAAGGGCTCTTTTCCACTTCATAAAACACTATGGTTGACCTACAGTAGAAAATGTTTATATTCCATTAAGGGGCACCTTCGGTCATAAATATATATTTTCATTTTGTTTTGCAGCAATACTATTTCTGGTATAATAACACCATATCAGTACCCCCTACGGAAAACGACATATCTGCAGTTATAATGCTCAGATCTTCGCCCGTTGATAAGTTTTAGAGAGCCTCGATCATGGCCAACATTTGTGTCTCGGGAGGCATATCGATCAGACGCCTTGTTCGCCACGAAAAGTGCCTCTTACTCGAAAACGGCTCGCCATACCCCTGGTACCCAACACGAATTTGAAAAAGGTCAGTTTCTCCGGCTGCTGATACTGTTTTAACTCAGATTTTCGACGAGGACGCCGAACACTAGTAGGGAAACGTACCTGGGCCTCTAGTTCGACCGCCCGTAGCGTCCTACGTGACCACAGCAGAGTGTAGATACCAAACAGGAGCTCCGAAACGATCAAAATCTTGCTGCGGAGCACTTTCGTTTCGTGATGCAAACACAGCAATCCTTGCCCTCCCTTGCGGATACCAGGGTTCCAATACCTTCTAGAGACTATAACGAACAAGTTATACGTTTGACGGGCGAAGATCTGGGCATTAGAACCGGAGCTATGCCGTTTTCCGTAAGGAGTACTGATATGGTGTTATTATACCAGAAATAGTATTGCTGCTGTAAAACAAAAACGAAAAATGTATATTTTTCATCACTCAAGTACTCTTGTTTCATCATGGCCGAAGGGGCCCCTTAAGTTCGGTTTTGCTGTTTCTGACGCGTGCCCGACCCAACCCGATCCCTACAGCCCTAGCCCCGACCCCGACTAGTCTCGTAGGTTGTCGAGGCCGAAATACGTGTTTTTAGCTGCGACACCTAGACAAAGATGTATATATTTAACTTTCATCTGACTTTCTGGCGATGCCTTGTCTTTGACGATAACAGATGAGTCAGTAAAAGTCCCTGCAAGTGTGCACGTTATGATTTAGGGCGAACATACTGCATTTCTTGCTTTTCTTGATAAAATATTGAGGGAAATCATGTATAAACTCTTACCGGTAGCTGATAATTGTTTTCTTCAGGAAACACGAAACCACCCTACGTACTTCTATTAACAAAACCAGAAACGAGTACCTACATTCTGAAACCTTGATAAAGTAGAGGGGGATTGGGGAAAACAATCTCTATCGAATACTTGTACGTATTGCATAACAGTTTGAAGAAAGACGGGATGGTAAAAAATGTCTGATCCGTAGACTTTGGGCCATGCAGGCTCGAATTATTACTGGCAACAGGGTAGGTCCTACACGAATTTCAGCAACAATAAATTGTTTATTTTGAATCGGACAAAAGTCGAGGCACAACTATGCACTCCCAATGTTTACGTGTGTTCTTGTATGATAGATTGTAGATACACCCGACGGCTATTAAAGCAATCACATATTATATACGGCCTTATGTACCAGAGGTATCAAATTAAACATCAATACCATGAATAAAAATCGACAACCAGTCACATAAAAATTTACACCACCAGTAGTAAAACATACCAGGTACATCCTAGGGAAAATACTATGGGCCCCGTTTTGGGTTGCTTCGAGAATTCCAAAAGCGTCTACGAAAAAAGAGGGCACAACAAAATTCGGATACGAGCCTCGATTCCTTTTTCGCTGCGTTCCGCAACTGGCATTTTATTGCCCACCTCATCAGTCGACTCCGCCTGATCGATGTAGGGGGGAGAGCTACAGTAGTAGAGCTACTCAGAAATCTGCTAGGGCAAACAGTCAGCTGGGGAGAGAACCTTGAAAAAGCCTGGGAACATACAAATGCATACTACTGTGTAAAGGGCTTTTTGGCATATAGTCATTCGTCAACGGAAATACTGAACTGAGGCATTATAACGTGGACTTCGTGTCTACCACAAAGTTATCCACACCTGAAAGCTTCAACCCCTCACGGCACACTCAGTAGGCCCTTTACGAGGGAAGGGATTTTCAACAGACATCCCCGGTGTGGACGTGTTTTCCCATAGCTCTACAGTAGCTCGATCTCATGAAAGAGTTCGGAACATAGAGCGATTGATTCGTGACCCCCACTCCAAACTCCCCCCACCCGGAATTGTTTAGCACGGTCGGAGCTGCTTCAGAGGGAGATGATAGTTTTTACCATGCCCGCTTCTTCAGTGTTTTCGTAGTATCCCTGGGGAGCCGGTAAATCCCGGTGAAACCCGAACACTACGTGCCGATGAAATTCAATAAGCACTTGGAAGTATGATCAAATAGAGAACTACAGTATCAAAATGACATTGAAGCTTCATACATTAGCCGGGTTTTATTCCCCACCACCGCGCCCCCCCGTTCAAATCCGCGACACCTTACCACGGATACTGCCTATAGCACTTATGTAGCAGTTGGGTGCGGTATCGAATGTTGCCGGCCGTAGTACTATCGGTGTCGGCCATCATTATACTGCAGTAACGGCCCGCTCATAAGAAACCAGAAACCGGGTTTAGGCTGACTTTCTTATTTTAGAAAGGGGTGTGACTAACACTACTGTAAATTCAGTCTAATAGCTGTCGACTTTCTTATTTTCCCCGTAATGTTTAGGCTGAGTTTCTTGTAGGGCACTTTCTTATGAGAGGGCCGGTGGTGTACCACAACACAGCGCAGCCAGGCCAACTGCAGCAACCGTGTTCCCCCCTTGCCCGCTGTCTCCGTGACAGGTATTGCGCGAAGGACTAGCCGCTAAACGTTAGCGACGGACACGAATAGACGTGTCACCTCGGTGTCAGGGCACTGCTGCTGTCGCTGTCGCCTGCGGGCGATAGGGCGGCGCCATTGACTCCCGAAAATAGTTTTTGCTTTTCACAGGTTTCGACCGAAAACAACGTGCAGGGTGTAGCAGTCCTTATTTTAGGGAATTCCTGCTGCAGTACTCGCTGCGTTGGCGCTTATTCACTACTGTACGCCACCCTCAAGGTCATACAGTAGTGAATTAAGCCATGATGTGTGCAGTCAGTTGGGTCGTCTTTGTGACCATGTCCTTGCTGGGAACGAGGGCTCTTGACCGACGTGGGCGGGTAACGCGGACCTCAGATTGTCGGCGCCATCTGTAGCTTTGCTGCAGAAGTGAATTCCCCAGCGTGGTGGAATCTAGTTTCTCGTCATGTATGTCCTGAACGTAGCTCGGTTTTCAATGGGCTATTCTTTCCTCCATTAGTTTCTCCGCCGTCTCCTACTGTTCCCTTCGAGATCGGCCGAGACGCTTGTTTATTTCGGTATCTAGGCGCATTCCCCGGCTTTTCCTACTTGACTGCGGCGTTTCTGGCGTTACGTTTTCCCTGCATTTCCTCGCCCTCCCTTGTCGTCTCGTATCGAGATCGGCCTACTCGTTCGATACGATGTTTCTACTGTAGTATGGCGCGGTGCTTGAAATTCCAGTAAAACCTGCACGACGAAACGCCAGTTCAACATGTGCAACAAGGCGACTCCTCCACCACGGGATGTCATGCCATATTATACTGCAACTGAATGGTGGGTGTCATTCCAGTTGTTTTGCTGTCGTCTGGGGTTCTGGTGTTGCCTGTTTTGTTTCGTTTCGAACTCGCCACGTTCTGGGCCGATTCGGCTCTGTTTTTGTCTTTTCAGCCTGTGGCCTGTGTGTCGGGATATGAGTGATGATCGGCTGGAAACGACAGTGCCCAATGACGGCCCAACCTTTATAACACGAAAGTTTCCAGAAAACCAAGTCAAGCGCACCATTTGGTTGTCAACAGCAGTGCTGTCGCTGCTCGTGGGCAGTACACGAACGGGAGGTGTGGGGTGATTTCGTTGTTTTTGTATTGTATTGCTGGGGCAGATAGGCAATGGGTGGGTGGGATGCAAGACACACGGGGTCAATATAACGGTACATCATCGCGTCAGCATGCACTTCTCAGGGAGAGGGTGCTTGCAAAGTGGCTTGAAAGGCTGCAGCGGCCGCCGAGGTCAAGTGAATCTGGCCATGCCTCCAACGACGTGGGTCAACATAAATGAATGTAGAATCTCAGTCAATCGGTGTACGAGCATGGCAACACGCCATGGTTCGTTCTTTCGAGGTGGACAGATTACTTGGCTGGCACCAACAGCGCCGCTACCGCCGCGCATGGGCTCTGCGGGGCGCTTTCGCCCTTTCATGTGGAGGTCTTCTGCCCCTTGGCTTATCATGAAACAGTAGGTGTTGGGTTTGTTGAGCCCTCCTGATCCACCAAGACGTTCTCGCCCGGGATATAGCTATGCGCTGAGCTCGGGTCTGGTGTCCTCCAGTCGCGAATATTGTAAACAACGCGGGAACTACCCTGCCAAGCTGAGTAAGCTGGATCGTCGTATAATACGCAGTTCACCACAAATTCCAACGTTTGTTTTATCGTTTTAGTCCTTTGAAGAAGACAATGCGTTCGAGGTGCCGCTCTTGTTTCAAGTAATTTTGGTACCCCAAAAGTGATGGGTCTACGTCTGTCCGATACTCGGGTCCATGTGCTTGACTCTTGACTGTGATACTCGCCGATTTTGTTCTATACGGACGTACACAATGTATGTATCTGTAAACCTGGAAGTCTACCTTACACAGTGGTAGCGCCATTTCTAGCCGCCGCCAACCAGCGGCTCTGCTCTCCTATCGAGAACTGGTTGATTGCAAGATGCTGCCCCTTTGTCGCTCCTATGGTATCAATACCTCACTTCCTGACCTTGAAGCGGCTACCTGCATCGACCTCGCAAGCTGGTCTAGCGGTGTTCTCCTGTAGTGCTGTACGCCGTCTGCGTGATATACGATACATAACTTCGTGGGAATGACTGTGATCCCCCCGCCCTCTCCTGAGTTAAAGGAGTGCGACGAAAACTTCCGAGTGCCGCCTCGGCGTGTTTTATACTTCCGGTACCGCAGCAATGCGCGCAAACGTCAGAGTGCTCGTAAATCCGCCCTGCAGGGCGGATTTACGAGCTCTGCCTCGCTTTTTATACTGTTTTTAGTGTGGGATATTTTTCTACATTTTTGTGTGGGACATTTTTCTACATTTTTTTTTAATGTATTACTACTGTAACTCTAAGGGCCCATATTAACGAGTATTAAATAAATTCAGTTTGGAAACATGAAAATTCAAATTCGCTTTTCATCGGTCAACGCACGCACCAGCACCAAAGATTAGGATCTTGGGGTATAATCTTGGGTGGTGGTGCGGGTTCTGACCAATGAGAAGCGGATTAGATTTTTTTTTTCCAAATTGATTTGTTTTTCTTCGCTAAAACGGGCCCTAACCCCAACGCCCAACCACGATATACCAATCGATGTCGTGGTTGGGGGTTAGGGTTAGGGGTAGTGTTGTTTTTTTTTTAAATGTAAAAAAGTATCCTCTACTAAAAACAGTATAAGAAAAGCGAGGGAGATCTTATAAATCCGCCCTGCAAGGCGGATTTACGCGCGCTGCGCAAACGTCCGTTTTATCGACGCCTCCGTGGTGTGTACCCTAAATTGGATACCCCACGGGTTGTTACCGAGGTATCGCTTCGCCTCCATTACATGAAAGTTGGAGATTGAGCTAAAAGACAAAAGTGAAAGATAGCTCAATCTGAGGTTTGTGGAAGGGCGGAAGAACTGTTGAGAAGAAAGTTGTGGTTCCAGTCTTCTGGCTTACAGTGCCAACCGGGGATGCTCAGCAAGCAGTGCTTTCAAGGTCGGTAAGCGACACAGAAAGAGCAGCTTGACGGGGCAAGAGTATCAACATCACCGTAGAAATAAGTGGCGCTAGATTGATACACAGCCAGAACACTGGCAAGCGCTTATCCCGTAGTTTTATCCCGTAGTTTTCTTGCCCGTTTGGTTGTCACCAAAACTCGACGGAGACAAGTTTGGTGGGGTAGCAAAACGGAGAGCAACAACAACGATCGACAAGCTGAAACGTGAACTCGAGCTTGAGGAGGAAAGGAACCCGAACGACCTCGCATCTAACGGTAGGTGGAGCTGAAACGTGAACTCGAGCTTGAGGAGGAAAGGAACCCGAACGACCTCGCATCTAACGGTAGGTGGAGAGTAAACGATCGGCACGGGCGTTGGGGGCCAGATCGGCTAGAATCCCGACGCTTAGACGCAGTAATGGGAGCAATTCGGCCAAGACAGGCTCTATGCCCCTATATAAGAAGATGACGGGCATTGCCACGCTACGAATATTCGGTAGGCAAGAGGCAGATCAAGGGGTCAGAAGAGATTCGTTAATATTGGTCAAGTATCAATTTACATTGTTTGATTCCAATGTAACGAGAGATTCGAGAAGGTCCGCTCGATTTTCAACCATGGGCGTCGATGAACTGCTGCGAAGTTCGAGCGAGTTCTGCGTCGGTGAAGTTAATCCAACTGTAATATATGGAAAGATTCGACAAGACGTGTTCTGTTTTCAACTAATGTATTGAGACTTTCGAAAATATTCGTTCGGTTTTCAACCATGGTCGATGCTAATCTGTATATGAAGGTCAGGGCGACGCTGAATTGTTTCTAAATTTGATCGAGTTCTACGTCGGCATATTGATGGTAATCTATTAATGACTGCAATTATGGAAGGATTGGAGATCGATTTAATATTGGTATTTAATATCAATAATCATGAGAGGTTCGACGATATCCGCTAACTCCGATCAATTTCTCCGTCTATATATTAAGGTCAATATATTAATAACTGCTATGTTTGGAGAGATTGGAGATCGATTTATTATGGATATTTAATATCAATAATCATGAGAGATTCGACGATATCCGCAGGACTTCCCATCATGTTATGCGAGCTATCGAGAGAGCTACAGTACGTGGACGAGTTCGATTCGGTATTGATATTTAATATCAACAATCATGATATACTCGAAATCACATTAATAAGATGAAATTAAAACTCCCAAGGGGCCGAAAATATATCGTTGAGGTTGTTTACTTAAATAACTACGCTTGCTTATGGAATACGCAAATTTGGTGCTCCTTTGATGTAAGACATAAAGGAGTAGACGCAAATGTGTAAGCAAAGTAAGTAACAACAAAGGGAAGACAACAACATATTCTGAGCGGCGCATTCAACCCAGGTGGAGCGAATTAAAAAGCAAAGTCAGGAAGCTGAGCTCGCTTTGTTTCTTCAGGCGAATACCGGAACAAAGTGACAGTAAGCGAAGGCCACGCCGAGCACATCAGAGACATTGTGAATCGGTCGGGAAAGGGGGGTATCCGGGACGTCGCCTCGTGTCGCCAGTCGTGAAAACCAGACCTAAGGATATAGGTCTGAGATGCTGGGGCGAGATAACAATAAGCGGTCCGTTTACCATGAATACCTCAACACGTCAAGAGACTGGGCTCGCTTTGTTTACCGCGATCTCAAGAAAATTGCGGAACAAAGTAACAACAAGTGAACTCCCTCCGTACACAGAATACACAATGTGAATCGGTGGGAACGGGAAAGTACGCGAGGCGGCGCTCGCCTCGTGTTCCGGGATGGTTGTCAGAATCAAGGATGCGTTTAACGTAATCGCGAGGACAAATTACGGAACAAAGTAACAATAAGCGATTCCCCTCCGTACACATCATACAAAATGTGAATCGGTGGGAAATGGGGTTAACCGAGGCTGCGCTCGCCTACTACGGGGGGGACCACAATAAATAGGATCTGCGGATAACACAAAATCCTATATATTAACCCATTTTTACTAATAATATTTGGTCCTATTTACTATGGTCTCCCGTAATAGTGTCCCGGGATAGTTGTCATAATCAAGGATGCGTTCAACGTACCTAGAGGACAAATTCCGGAACGAAGTAACAGTGAGCGAACCCTCCTCCGTACATATCGTACACAATCTGAATCGGTGGGAAAGGGCACGTAACCGAGGCTGCGCTCGCCTCGCGTCCCGGGATGGTTGTCATAATATAAGGTTGCGTTCCACGTAACCTCGAGGACAAATTCCGGAACAAAGTAAAAGTAAGCGAAGGTCCCTCCGTACACATCATACGCAATGTGAATCGGTTTCATAGGGCCAGTAGTCGAGGCGTCGCTCGCCCCGTGTATCCAGACATGAACGCTAGGCCTAAGGACAATTCCGACGGCCTGAGCATCACAATGGAACGAAGATCCGCATGATGTCCCATCATTTGCGAGATACCGAGAGAGCTACGTGGACGAGTTCGATTTGATATTGATATTTAATATAAACAATCATGAGAAATTCGACATCACATAAATAAAATATAGAATGAAATAAAAACTCCCAAGGGGCCGAGATATTTTAACAATCCGTTTTATCGACGCCTCCGTGGTGTGTACCCGAAATTGGATACCCCACGGGTTGTTACCGAGGTATCGCTTCGCCTCCATTACATGAAAGTATTGTATTGAAATGAACTGAGGTCTCTTAGCCACGGCTAGAGACTCCACCCAAGGTTATTACCCCGCGTTGATTCTACGTAGTGTACTGTACTGTAGTTTAAATACGGCATGCAACATCAGAGAGCAGAGGCCGGCGACGTACAATATCATTGTGATTTTCGAAAACAAAAACCCTTGGCACAGAATAGTGAGCTGTGGACAAGACAATGCATGGTGCATGGTATGGATGACATGTGTGAAACACATTTATCCGAGAAGCGGACGTGAGACGTACCAACATATGTTATGTGTGAAACATCTGATCTGAGAGACAGCAACGCGTGAACTCTTCCCAATCTCGATCTTCGATAGTCAAACGTAGATACTGTTTGTGAATGTTTCTCGTGGTTGAAAGTAAACCAATTGCTACCTGGTACAGTATGTGCAAAAATGCACGCAAGAGTACGGTTGGGAAGCGAAGTCTATCAAGTACAGTACATTAAAGTACAGCGGTACTTGCTGCGTGTATGTGTGAAACGTCTGGTCTGAAACGAACCAACGTGTAAGCTCCTCGATCTTCGATCTTTGGAATTGTTTTTCCGGGCTGAATTATAAAAAAACGGGTAGAAAAAGCAATGCTGGAACGATGGTGCAAATGTATCGCTGTGTGCGGTTCTATGGAAAAACATCTGCCATCTGCGGTAGGCACTCGGTGGACTCGGCTCTGTGCGCCCGGCGCCTGCCACTTTCGGGGTCATAGGCACTAACTACTACTGTAGGCACATCGGTCGCCCGAACAAGCCGTCTTTAAATCAATCATTTGCGAGTCAAGGTGAATCAAGTTGCAATCTTGTTTCCATACAAACTGATTATGAAACGCCACACATACACTAGCACAATCTATGCAGTACTGTACATCTAAAACCCGGACAATGGTTGGCAACCTTGGCTAACGGTGCAAACGTCGACCTACTTATTATCACAGAGGGACTATGCTGTACTATGGATGTTGGTAGCATTCCTTCGATCTCGAACATACAATCAGTATACCAGATGCACATTACTCTATTATACTATAGGCAGGTTTTTCGTCACCGGCAGCACGCGCCACCACACAAACAAAAGAGCCGCCAGCAGCAGAGACCAGCGAGCACGTTGTTTCCACGTACTCTGGCTCAGAGCTACGATAGGGCGAGGCGTGCAGCCAAGTAGGACCGAAAGCGAAGTCAGAGTCAAGAGGTGAGGCTGATTTATAATCAAACATGTAAAAAAACATTGGTGCTTACGTATGTTCTCCTCGTGGAGGTGATTTTTTTTTTCGCGGTCTGGCAGTAAACCACCAGCTAGCAGCCACGTTCACGTGGGGCAGGATTCACCCAGCTGGCGGTCATGTTGCCCATAGCCGGCACCGAAGTGCCATTTAGCCGCGCCCGCCCGCTGATAGGCGCAATTTCGCCAATGTTGCAGGGAACATGCTTTAAGGCGCTTTCCACCACATACGGCTGACCTTGAGCCTTTTGATATCACGACTTGGTAGTGTTCCACGCGCCCAAACAAACTGAGGTGATGGGCGATACAGTACGGCACCTGGACCATTCCGTGCCAAAAAGCTTTCAAACGGACGTAATGGGTATGTGTGCGTTCTTCACATATACAAAAAAGCGTTTCCACCCATCGAGAGCCACGACATTGCAGAGTGTCCGCGTCGATTCTTCACCCTAGAGAGGTATACGCTCACTGACCACAAAAACAACTACGAGACAGAGATGGCACATCGCAAATGCAAGGACATTACAGCCAAATTGCAGGAGAGAAGGAGAAGTGAATGGGTCATGAAAAAGCGTTTCCACCCATCGAGAGCCACGACATTGCAGAGTGTCCGCGTCGATTCTTTATCCTAGAGAGGTATACGCTCACTGGCCACGAAAAAAACTACGAGACAGAGATGGCACATCGCAAATGCAAGGACATTACAGCCAAATTGCAGGAGAGAAGGAGAAGTGAATGGTTCATAAAAAGGGAAATACGAAGAAAAACGAAAGGACAATACAGTACTCCGAGTATGAGGGAAAATTAATAGACCCCACTCAAGGACGAAAGACAAGTGCAACAGTCAGTACCCCCCGAGAGCTACAATTTCAATTTTGGGAGAGACCAAACCATACCAAACGAGGCCAAAGAAACGCAGAAAAACAAACAGACAACAACGACGATGCAACAGCCAGCAAGGGTTCCGAGTGCAACGGACGTTGAAAGGACATCGCCACACGATATGTCACCCCCTAACTGTCGAGGTGATAGAGGTGGCCATAACCGCTATCTACCGGGTTATGACCTCCTCCTTGCCCCCAGGGAGAACGGGAAACAAAACGAAAAAGGGAGCTGCTGTAGCGTGAGGACCGCCGCTTGAAAGGCCACTTCACGATATGTATTATCAAGGTATTACCTGTATTTTTCGACGTCTACAACTGCTGTACAGTGATCTCCCAAAACAATACACCAGGTGTATACGTAGATGTATGATGTGGAAACGTAAACTAAGTTTATATTACCACAAGTGCGAACCCTTCGGCCGTTGGCCCGCACAACACTTACTGCACTGAGTGTAGTATCTCTGTGTCGTAGTTTTGTGACCACAGAACTGGTACCTTTTAAGATGAAGAATCGGCACGGACACTGGGTGTGCTGGATGTCGACGGGTAGAAAGGAAGGTTTAATGTGAAGAACACACACACACACACACAACATCTCAGCAGTCGAGGGCACCGTTTCGAAGTTCGTCCACATCTACGTGGATATGAGAATGCGCTACCAGGTATTCTGCATCTAGAGCGTCACTCGCACTACATGGACGAGCGCCGGTATCGCCCTGACAATCTCTAACATGACGTGCACATATATATATATATATACGTGCGTGTCGTTCTGTCATGAATCTCAAATACCCACTTGCTTGGCCGACCTCTGGGAATATGGGGCCCAATGCAAGCAATGTGTCCCCCGCGCAAAGCATGATGAGCCTTGTCGTTCCTGCTCGCTTGAGCATTTTAATACAGTTGCCGGGACTGTACTGTAGCCCACCTTTTCGAAAGACACCGAAAAGTTTCAACAGAGGTGCCTATTTCACCGAGAGCTGCTGCAGTTGTTGCGAAAAAAGAAAGGACTGCTGTTGTGTGACGAGGGGGGGCTGGTGCTTGATTGTTTCTTTCTGTGTAGAAACCGTCTGAACAGGCGACCCCTGGGCGCATATGTATACAATTGTCTATAGAGCCTATACGGGTTAGTCGTAGTTGCTTGAAGCCGTTTAAAGTCACCGCAAAGCCTTAGTCACCCTATTTGTACAGGGGCCCGCATCTGAGATAGACCTGTTTTTTTTTCTGCCGATAGTTTTACTGAAAGAACGAAGGCAGCAAATCACACGCCGTTTGTGTCCAACGGTGCCGTGAGTAAAAATGAAAATTCGCGTTTGCGTCTTTTTTTTTTATTACTAGTATTGACCTTCGAAGGCAGATTTCGTATGGGATTCCAAATGGCCAATTTTGAATGCACATATTTTCCGAAGGTTATGAAAATCACATTCTAGACAACATATTCAAAATGTGAGCACGGAAAAGGGTGGTGATAGGCTGTACGATCATCATGCAACTTGTTTTGGTGAAACATATTCATTTTTGATGGCGATGAAAAACAGTCCGTTTCTGTTTTCAACACGTTCGAGTACTGTCCATTCCAACAACAAAGCACGGCATATACTCCAACCTCGCACAACAGCTTCAATCAAACTAAGGGACAAGTATGTATCGTGGCAGCCAGAGGCGCCCGGAACAGTTTATGTTCGACACCTCACGTACATTTTTGTCAGAATGGAAGGGCGGGGACCTCTAAAACCAAGTGATCCAAAAATGAAAAAAAAAACTGAAAATAAACTTGCTTTCTTCTACATCCTCCTGTGACCACAGCGTTCCGGGTTGTTTTTCCATTCTGTTTTTTGTTTTTGTTTATGTAGGTGTCGAAAACATACTATCCCGGCCACCATCGAGGTCATCGCGAAAATGTGTGACGCCACGTAAACAAAACGGATTTCGGCCTTACGCTATTAAAACCACAGGTGTACTTCGTACATAACAACTACACTCCATTACAGCGTCTACAGTTTCTAAATGTATCAGTCCTCTTGTGGATGCGCCACTGCTGGCCGAAAGGCGTCGTTCGCCCCCTGCATTACGAACTGGCAACGAAGTGCGCCCCTCCGCCAGCGCCCCCCGGGGGTCCACCGGAAAGTCGCCAGAATCCCCTTGAAGGGCCCCCGAAGGGCGATGCCCGCGTAGAAGCCCACCGGAGACCAAGTGTTGAACATACGCTTAATTATTCGCAAATGGGAGTCTTACCCACTTCTTTTACCTTCTAGTGGACGTGCACTAGGTTGGACAAGCACGGCGTTACGATCTTAATAAAGGCATATAGCGATGTAACGCACAATATAACCACCTTCCCCTCCGTTGTTTCGAGCTTCTCGAGGCCCGCTTTGTCCTCAGGAAAAGCAGAATGGCAAAAGTTTTAATTGAATTCCACAACACGGAAATTACATTAGTTCTTTGTGCGCGAGGGTCCGCTAAAGAAAAAAATCGGACACCACCCTATTGTTTAGAAGGGGGGCTATATTATAACCAAGTAAAAGTACACAGAAATAACCGCTTCGTACCCTCGGGTGCTTTCGCTGATTGTTTCGTACGGATTTGCCGTTGGTGGGGTCTCTTCAACCCTGTGTACATGGTTAGCTACTGCATTGCTGGCAAGCATAAATAAAAACGAGGTTGATTTTATGCTTATTTATTTATTTCTTCGTGATTGAAGGATCACAGATATCGTGTGTATACAGGCTGGTTCAAGTATAAAGCGGAAAATTCACTCAGTCACGAATGCCGCATGCAATAGCAACTCCAGTGTCACGTATTTGTATTATACTGACCGCCATGAACAGTGGAAGAGGGTGACATCGCCAGTTTTTTTGTTCAAGGACCTAGAACTGGCGCTACCGCCGAAAATGCGGCCCGACCAATCACAGGCCTTCAAACCGGTCAACAATAGTCAGGCGTTTCCGCAGGAAAACATATTTTCCCCCCATTTTTTTTTTCTGAACGAGCCGCTTCCAGGTGGTCCAAGGCATGTTTGTACAAAGTTTCACGCAAATATTCGAAGATTCGACTGCGTAGGATCATATTAAGTCATATTTAACGCCCAAAATCGATTCTATACTGAAAATAAGTAATTACGAGGCAACACCTATTTTTGCACTTTTACCGCACAAAAGTCCAAATGTCCACGCCGTTTTTTGGAGATAGACCCAAAAATTTGTACACGTGTTCTATGCGCCCTACCCGAGCCTTTTACAAATGATTTTTTTTGTTTTTTTTTTTGCCGGAAATTTTGGATCTCTTAAGAAAACCAAATTTCCCAAAAAATTACAAAACAAACAATATCTGACGAAAAAAAAAAAACTCCATCCGTTAAAGTCTCGGGTAAGGCGCATAACACATGTACGTGTGCCAAATGTCAGGGTCTATCTCCAAAAAACGGCGTGGACATTGGCCACTGAGTGAATTTTCCGTTTTATACTTGAACCAGCCTGTATCTTGTTTGTATGTCGCTTAATACAGCACAGTAAATCTCTAGCACTCGCATATAATTGCATTACAGTATGTGACAATTTGGTGTGCTCGTGCTACAAACCATGAAAAACATTTGTACACTGAACCACATGCATTTTTGTTCCATGGGGTTTATTATTGACATTAAAAAACGCATACCCACATATGGTGTGTATGACGAACGGTATGGCACACACAAAGCCATACAGCTAAAATAATCAAGTGTCCACCTTCGGTTTGGTTGTTGATCGCGAAAACAAACACACAATGGTATCAACTCAACGGTAGATTATGTTTGGTGACTGCCATCACTACTTTGTACGCGGACTCGATTGGTTGTGTGAAATAATTCTCTAGTTCCAATCATATCCACTAATTTGATGTACCAATGCAAATGCCTGCAAACAATTGTATACCTGGTACACTATATATATGGATTTTCCAATTCAAGTACCTGCAAGCCTGCAACAATTTGCATGCAATCACTAAACAAGTTCAGGCAGGTGCCTGCGAGGCTCGTGGTAACACATATTCTTGGGCTTGGCACTGGAACAGTATGTGCAGTATTCTACCGACAGAAACTACATGCTGATTGAGCCTGCCAGTAGAGGCCTACAGTACATTTGACATTGCGTACGCCTAAGAAACACGCTATATCATATTGCGGAAACCCATGAAAAACTCCAGAGGGGAAGAGAGTAGACAAGAAAGTGGGTGGGAGACTTGTGCTTTCTTGTGCGTCATTTGATTGTGAGAGCCTACTAGCACCCAGTGGCCCAAGGGTAGGATCGACGGAGTACCTAAATATACCAGAGTGTTTTCTGATGTGCCTGCGCGACAACCAGGGCCGATGCAGTTCATTACGCTGACTGACTGATTGACTGACTGACTGCCTGACTGAGTCAGAACTGAAATCTACTTATTGAGGCTGCTAGTGCCCAGTCGTGATATACATGCGTCGCCGAAAACAGCGATTCAGAGTATTTATTAAGACGGTGAACTGAAGTATTTCCAAGAGCACAGCAATTCAGAGTATTTCGAAGCGCAGCGACTTGGAGTATCTACAAACAGCGACCTCAAGTTCAAAGCGACCTAAAGCAGCCCCAAGCACGGCGACCTAGAATTCTTCAAAGCACAGCGATCTACTATAGAGCATGATCAACTACAGCGACAAAATAGTCTTGCCCACCGCACAGCAAGTCGGATGGACTCGCGCAAGTGCGTGTGCAGCTTGCATGAACCAGAGTGCAAGTGTATGCACTGACATGCAATCGCGTGCAAGTTTGCATGCAGCTGCCATATATATATATTATTACGAGCGAATGCGAGTTTCTAATCTTGACCAAGACTCTCGTGATAGGGACCCCTTGCGAGAAAGCGTCGACCGTTTTTTTACTTGATTAAACAGTTGATTCTGTCTGCACTTTTCTGTCGGCACTTTTCCTCAAATTCTCAGATTTTTATAAGTCTACTACGTGGTTATCCAACATATTTATCTGTCTACTGTAATTCGTTGCACTCTCACATAAAAAAAGAAGATTTAGTAGTACACGGGGATCGAAACCATGACCCTTGTGATGAAACGCACCTGTACTTAGTACACGGGGATCGGAACCATGACCCTTGTGATGAAAAGCGCCTGTACTACCTGTTACCCTACGCGTACAAGTGATGTGAATAATGAGTTTTTATGTACTTCTATAGTAAACGTACTGCAACTCTAACGGCGAAAAACACGTGGTCAACACGGTTTCGAACCCGTGATCCTAGTCTGCGCCATCATGCGCGTGTACAGCCTGAAAGGAGGGCAGAGGGGGTTCTCGGGGCACGTCGTTGACGTTTTTTCCTGATGTTTTCCCCACCAATGCACACAAGCTGACGACAGTTACTAATATCCTTCTGCGCGAGTTCCTAGCGACAGCTATACTATCTTATATAAAGTGTGGGAGACCCACGATATCGGCTCAATAAAGTGAAGACGACATATCTGCACCTTTGAAAACCCAAACCCGAACAAGCGTCCAACAGACCTACTGGTACCAGGAGCTATCACTTCGATATTTTTCGCGAAGCTTGAAGGGTGGATCTGGCAATAATACTTGCAATCTGAGTTGCAGCATGTCTCAGGCACGCAGCCCAAGTTGTGATATGGACAGATACATTCGGCCTAGAGTTGAGTATCGCCCTTCGCTTGGATGAATTGTAATTTCTCGAAAATAACAACCGGTGTGACCTTGTGAAAATCATGGCTCACCCATGCCTACCTGTGATAACACACCGTGCGGCACCTGCCCCGATCAATTCTCATCGATTAACTAGGTACAAACATACCAGACGAGGAAGGTCCCTTAGTATGTGTGCGTGCAAAGAATCCGCGTCGCGACTTCACCACGTGTTTCGGTGGAGTTGTTTATTTAGCAACACGATCGGCCGAACGACCCGCCCCCACCAATCACTCAGCAGTGTTGCACGAGTTCACGTACAACGTACAAGGGGGTGTCGCACATAGGGGCACCATGTATCCAACGGCATACAGTACACCTTGGCTCGATAGGCATGTTATAGACACGATTTTCCACTTCAGAAATTTGTGATTCGTCGTGCCTATTTTAGTTTACTTCGCCAAAGGCGGGCCTGTCTAGGCATTCCTGAGACCAACACCAGCACGTCCATATAGTTCGTCGAGTGGACTCAAACTCTATGGCGCCAGCGGACGTTAACTTGCAAACTCGCTGTTAAAAGTGGCCATAATTCGATTCCGATTCATTTGGCACCCTTGCTTGATGTTGGGTACATTTTGGGGAAGGAACTTGCTATCAACATGATCAATAGGCTGCCGGGCGGTGATCGGGTCCGGTCCAGAAAAACCACAAGCCGGAGGCGAGGTGAAGGCCACTGTCAACGTAGGGCCTGCCGGGGGCAACATTTCAAATATGTATGCGTTAATACACTCGAAATGTGCGCCTTTCCGGCGGCTTTCGCCCTCAAGTAGGCGTGCATCAGGCTAGCTTGGGATGCAATCCAAAGTGTAAGCAGACAAACGCAGCGTTTCGGTCTTTAAGATGCATGTAACTACGTAACGCTATTTGAAACCACTTGTTCCTCTATCGTTTGGAGCCTTTCAAGGCCTGTTTTGTACTTAGAAAAGAGGCAAACAGCAAAAAAGGCACGTTTGAACTGAAATCCACAATAACGGAAAGGTATTTGTGTCACAAAGCAACTTGGCATGAATGCGACGAACATCATGGCAACAGGTGCCTCAAGATGTATCGCCTGCGGCGATACGGAGCCAAGACCCCACATTCGTATTCGTCTACGGTAATACATGCTACAGAGCTAAAACAAGTGTACGGCACGCAACACCGACGAAATTAGGGCGCCAACGCAACATTTCACCATTTTTTTACCCTGCTCACCCCAGCCACACACTCCACATTTCGCACTTCCCCTCCCCTCCCCTCTCTCCGACCTGTTTGTTACAGGCTTGACCTATCTGCAACGCCTTCCTGGTTGACCACTCCAACGCGTTCTACCCCTAGGCAGCTGTTCGGCAGACAGGTCACTGCTGTGTTGTGGTTTATTGGTATCGCGTGGTGCGTGTGGTACTCGCTAGAGGTAGCCTCCTCGTTGATGGAACATTTGCGCACGGGTTCCGCCCGCATTGCTGTAATTAATGTACACAACGGAACACATCCCAAAAAGACGAACCTAAACTGAGTCGTCATCCAAATATTAACCCCAATAGGGCCCATCATGTTGTATTGTATGACACGCCGAGCAGCACTGACGGCCCAAGGCGAGGAGAATATTCGTAGAAAACTCATGGAATTTCATGCATGTTGTAGCACGGGAGGAGCAAGTGACTTTCGAAACATGAAAATACCAAATATGCTCGAACTACAGGCTGGTTCAAGTATAACGCGGGGAATTCACTCAGTGGCCAATGTCCACGCCGTTTTTGGGAGTTAGACCCTGAAATTTGACACACGTGTTTTATGCGCCCAACCCGAGACTTTAACGGATGGGTTTTTTTTTTTTTTTTTTTCCGTCAGGTATTGTTTGTTTTGTAGTTTTTTGGGAAATTTGGGTCTTAAGAGATCCAAAATTTCCGGCAAAAAAAACAAACAAAAAAAATCAATTCGTAAAAGGCTCGGGAAGAGTGCATAAAACACGTGTGCAACATTTCAGGGTCTATCTCCAAAACACGGCGTGGACATTTGGACTTTTGTACGGTAAAAGTGCAAAAATAAGCGTTTCCTCGTAATTACTTAGTTTCAGTATATAATCGCTTTTGGGCGTTAAATATGACTTAATATGATCATACGCAGTCAGATCTTCGAATATTTGCGTGAAACTTTGTACAAACATGCCTTGGGCCACCTGGAAGCGGCTCGTTCAGAAAAAAAAATGGGGGGAAAACATGTTTTCCTATGGAAACGCCTGACTATTGTTGACCACTTCGAAGGCCTGTGATTGGCCGGGCCACATTTTCAGCGGTAGCGCCAGTTCTAGGTCCTTGAACAGAAAACTGGCGACGTCACCCTTTTCCACTGTTCATGGCGGTCAGTATGATACCAAATACACACTGGACCAAACTTTCCGCAGCCCCTTCAAATCAACACAATATTTTCCTGCGGGAAGAAATCATTATATTTCCTGCGACACCCGGCTCCCGTTTCGTACATTCTCCAAAGCCTACGATACAACGCCATTTTTTTAATTAATTCATACTAATTCAAGTCATTAATTAGTTTTCACCTTCGAAGGACACGATATGTGACATTGGAGTTGCTATTGCATGCGGCATTCGTCGCTGACAGAATTTCCCGCGTTATACTTGAACCCGCTCGTACACGGTTGGAAAGGGCCTACGGCTCACTTGCGTTTCAAAATTGTGAAGTGCGAAGATAACAGGTAAAATCGTGCGTATTAATCGAGAAACTAGTGTTATGGCACTGTGCTTCAATGCAAGTTCCCCACCTGAAAGCGAGGAAATACAGCGGTCGGCGCACCACAGCTCCTTTATTCTACAAAGGTACCGTTACTCCAAATACAGTATTGGACGAATGGAGCCTAGCTCATCCGCTTAGAACCTTCCATCTTCCCGGAAAGCTAACCGTTTGCATGAACCATGACCGCGACGCGACCCTTGTTGCACAGGAGCGACTGTGCGAGAAGCTCTGCGCCAGAGAAGAGGAGGATACTGCCGTCGCTCATCATAGTGCGATGAACATGTCGACTGAAGACAAGTGGCCACCATTGCACAAACATTGGGATTCTGTGGTAGACAGCGGTCTCATGTGGCCCGGCGAATACCAAAGTGCCGTGGATACGTGTGGGGACCCCCACCAGCCATGGGGCGTGAATCCCAACTACTTCGAGTGCTGCACCGGCACGCCGTATGCAGACAACACACGCGCCTCGGTGTTCTTGTTAGTGACATCGGACGCATCGCCGGTCAAGATTGCACTGGATCTGAGGGAGAGGGCGCCACTCCGACGGATGGCGCTTCAGATACAGGCGGGCAATGAACTTAAGCGAGGGGCTCTGGTATATCGTTCATCTAGTTTGCACGGGAGCAACGTGCCTTTGTCACCGCATCATAACGCAAAACTCTTCATTGCCAGCGGCACGAGCATACGTTGGATTTTGGCGTGCCAGGTTTAAAGCTATAACTCCGCCAGATACTTTAGCCCGACTACAACCAAGTAGAAGTAGTGCCAGGCGATAACTGCAGTTTCACTGCGGGGTACCAGACCAGATACTACATACATAATAGGCGGACTCCCAGAGAGCATCATCCGCAAATCTATTTTCCTTTTCACGACCGTACACACCGTGCCAGTTTGGGCGTACAGGTCGCACAGGTTTGATGGCTATTGAGCTCTGCGCAGATTCTTCCATCCGGGGAGCAACTTGTCTTTAATAAATTCGAAACTGTAGAGCTAGGTGGCAGGAGATCAGGTACCCCAGCTCGGGGCACACTTGGTGTTTTTCCTTTTCAGAATATCACCTTCGTGGTTATGCCAGCACAGTGGACTTACTCAATGTATTTCATGGTATTCTTGCAGGAGGGCGAGGGCGACGTGGGCGACAACGTTCTTGTCAAACATGGTAGTTCTATCCTGTTCTCCGTTCATCAAGTGGTCCACAACAGGGTTGGCGAGCCCGTGTGCGTCGTCACCACGTTCTCGCCTAAGGTGCTCGCACCACTGGCAATTGAAGGGGCAGCTTCCGTCGTGGGAAGCTGCGCTATCGTTCCTCATGGGCGATTCGAAAGTACCATTCAGACGAAGCTTGGCCCTAAACGCCTGGTGCGCGTCGTGGGCATCAACAAGGACGACGTCGACTCCTCGGGTCTCGCGGCGCACTTCACCATCGAGGACGACACCGCCGTTGCGTATCAGCCTTGCCCCACGGACGGTAAGACTCTGGCAGATCACGTGATTGCTAGGGCCGTCTTATCGTTCTACGACGGGGGAATGGAGTATAACGCCAGCCCTACGATAGAGTCCATCATGGCCCGCAGGGACTACCATGGCCACGACCTGACGCTGTGCCTTTTCGACGCCGTTGAAGAGTGGTTCCGGCATGAGTGGACCCTCGACATGGAGGGCCCGCGCATACTACAGGCGATGCAGCTAACACACGCCATTGAGGACGTAGTTCCTATGCCGGGGGATGGGGGTGGCAGAAGAGACGGTGGGACGGGGGCGTGCCACGGGCTGACTGCCGTTACGGGCAAGCAGCTCCTGTATGAAACCTTGCATTTCCGGGTACGCATACTACAGGCGACGCAACTAACGAACGCCATCGTGGACGGAGTTCCTATGCCGGGGGATGGGGGTGGCAGAAGAAACGGTGGGACGGGGGCGTGCCACGGGCTGACTGCCGTTACGGACAAGCAGCTCCTGTATGAAACCTTGGGTTTCCTGGTCAACTCGCCTGTACAGGACACCGTAGCTAACACAATGTCTGGAAACCACCCCAAGGATGACGAGGGCATGAAGATATACGCGCCGGCCGAAGACCGGCTAAGGGATTTCTGGAAGTCGGAACCGATAGCACGGGCTGCCTTCGGCCTCGGCTGGCGTTCATGCGACTACTGCCTTGTGACCGAGAGCAAGACGATCAAGCTGAAGCTCTGCACGGGGTGTCTGTGCGACTCCTACTTTGCGGGGCGCTACTGCAGGTATATATGATGGGGGCATGGGAAATGTTTAGGAAACACCAACCCACTGTAACATGCGCTATCCCACGGCGGACTAATTGGGTAAAATTATCTCAAAAAGTAAACACCACACCAGTAGCATTTTATAACATATTAATGCATTAGATACCATATATGATACGTGTTATATATGTTCAGTAGCGATGCGTTACTACTGTCCAAATAGAGACAGCTGACCTGGGTAGGTAACGGTTACGACCGGGAAACGCTGCTGCGGAAAAAATTGTTGGCCCCTCTCTCACCTTGAAGCTTGCAGTAACAGCGTTAGCAAAGGCGGTTTGTCCAACCGCGGACGACTCTCGTATCGTTTGGATAAACCAGAGACTAGTCCATAAGGTGCCAACCGTGCACTCCCCCCCACCCCCCAATATCCACCGCAACAAGAATCGATCGAAACGTCAAGCGGGTGATAGTCTATAAATGTATTCCGAGAGAAACAATGAGGCAGGGTGTGTGGACAATCGGTTATTGGAAGGGCAAAGTACAGTGTAGCAGTGCTGATATTTTGAAGTGCCTGGCGACGCCACGATAATATAGTTCAAGAGAAAGTGCGTCGAACTCTTGTACGACGATATTAGTTTGCATGGAGAACATTAGACAGGGAGGGAAAACGCGAAGTACGCGAAACAGCTAGAAACAGCAAATATAAACTCAGCTAAAATAGTACTACAGTAGGATGCCCTTATACGACAACCGATACGGTAATTTGAGAAGAACTGGGGATGTACCTACTTACACTTCATATGGACGCGAGAGAGTTGAAAATGCGACCCCTCCTACGGTAGGTAGGCGTTGCAGCTTCAGTTAGTTTTTACCTTCTGAGGCAATATTTGTCACTGAATGCTGTCACTGGGACCGGTTGAGCTCCTCAAGTGAGCAACTACCGGGTATCATAGTACGATATTTTTACTAGTTTAGTGTTTATGAGACTAGCGCATAGTAAGTTTGGTCGGCTAGCGGTAACACTATTTGTCCAAGTTAAGTTTCGTGTGTGATATTATATGATGATATGATGATATTGATGTTATATTGAGATCCTCGTGTTAGGAGCTCAGACAGTAAGAGGTCACACACGAAATTGCAGGTTCAGCGTTTTCGCGTAGTCCACTGGGCCGTGTAAATACGTTTTTGTTCCAACGACTACTCTCAATATCCCGTGCATCTCAAACTTCCCTGCCCTTCCTACCTTCCGTGTTAATGCCCGTCTTCCCCTTATTTGTGCCCTTCCTTTCACTCCTGACTTGCACCCCCCAAACTTCTCCATAGACAGCTCTTATGGTTTTCTTTCTCTGGTGTCTTTCCATACGTAATCGACTACGGCATCCCACCTTTCTCCGGGTCGCCTATGGTTTATTTCTTCAACAAAGAAACAGGTATACCAGTAGTCGAGCGAAAGAGGAAGAAGTTGCACAGATGTGCCCTTGTGACAAACGAAACGGGAGTGAAGCTTACATTGGATGATAGTGTGAAATGTACAAGGAGGAACGGGATGTGTTGGAGTATATGATGCATACGGAAGAGTGTGACATGGAGAACTTTAGCATACGATATGATAGCGAGAAAAACTATCACGTTCCAAGGAGATGCACAACAGCCGAGTTTCCTAATTGAGAGTTGTCTTTCCGATGAGAATGGTATTCGACAATATTGGGTTTTGTATTGGAAGGGATGTAACCCCCTCACAGTCAAAATTTACACTGTAAACTATTGACATTTGCGACAGCCATCAACGACTAAATATCGAAATCGGCATCGGCAGTCTCAACATATCGAAGATCCAAGAAAATCGGGATTGTTGGGCGAGGTACCTCGCCCGTGAATACCAATTCCCTTATATCCTCCGTTTTACTACTGTAGACTGTCAAGACTGATGTCGATATTTTTCGTGGATCGATATCTACCTTCCAGTAACATACACTGGTAGGTTAAATTTTGATTTTGAGCGAAATACAACTCTTGAACAACAACAAACTACTAATTTGGACTATCATTCTCATCGGAAAGGCAATTCTCAGTTAGAAAAATCGGCTGTTATATGGTCACAAAAGGTGAAACAGGAAGGGGATACGATCAGAAAAACGTTCGTATGTAATACCAGGCATTCGGAAAGAAACGTACGCAGCGCCCAAATATTGGATGTACCCCTATTTGGAGTAGAAACGGTTCTCCGTATCGAAAGGAGAGCGTGGTCATTGATCAAACGGCTAAGGCAAGCAACCAGTGAGTACGTCCCTCGGCCCATATTTTTCTCTCAACCTCTCCCACGCGATATATCTGTAATAACCTCTTTCGGACTCCTTTTAAGGGATAGCGATAAATACAACGACAACTTTGGCGCTAGCAACCGTTTACGAGGGGAGTCGGCGCCCAGCAGTACCGGGTAGGACCATGTTGCTCCCGTACCGTAGGACTCCTTGCGTTGTGACTCGAATACCAATGCGTATTGTCCCCCCTCGCGCTTGGTGCTAGCAATGTCTGCCTGGTCAGTGAAAACCCGACATGCTCCGCCCCGGCATTGTAGGGATGCGAGAGTCTATGGTCACACGACTACGGCCATGCATTAAAATGAAATACAACCCCCCCCACCCCCCGCCCTCACTCTCTCGCTGTTCTCGTGCGATGGACAGCAAACGCTGTCAGAAGAAGGACCGCCCCAGGCACGAGCTAAGTTGCGGTAAGACGAGAATCGAGATGATGGCGGACTACCATGCCTTCTGCGATAGCAACCCCAGGTCTTGAAGCGGTGCCACCGAGGGGGCTCCAAATGGTATTCGAAATTAGTTGAACTGACTAATGTGTTGACTAAAGACCATTTGTTGGCCCTACCTCTAACTCGAACTTCATAGACCTGTCATGAGCTCTCATGAGTTGACCCATCGGCCCTAGGGGGGTTATGAGCTTGCGTATTGAGCCCCCATGAGCGCTCATATATGTTTGGATGCTCATGAGACAACTCGTGAAGGTTTTTCAGAATATATGTGAGCGCAAAAGAGGGTACCCTGGCGGGATAGAGTATTATATACCTCTCCGTGAAAAGAGAACGAGGAAGAAGCTGCGCACGTGCAACATGTTGTAGCTGCGAGGCTGGAGTATTTTGAATGGGGTGACTCTGGCGCAGTCGCCGCATGAGATAAATCAGGATGCTGAAACAGGCACGCAAACGATTGCGAACATAGGAGGAATTGCACTGCGTTCGTGAACGGTCCAATGAGTACGCATGCGTAAAAACTCTTGCCTGTACGGTCGTAGCCACCGGCCCAAGTGGGCGAGAGAACGAGAAGGGAACCTGAACCTGAACGGTAGCAGCCGCCTGCCCAAGGGCGCCGGCAGTTTGTACTGCCTAGTCGGCGGAAGCGCCGCGCCCGTAGGCAGGTAACGACAAAGGGGTTATCGCCTCTGGGGAGTACAGCGAAGAGGTAGAACTTTTTGCTGATTTTGTTTCTGAATAATCGGGCTCCCTAACCCAAATTGGTCGGACTTTTATTCTTGTGTTGCCATATTTTCCATAGTATACCTAGCTCATGGGATAGTTAGTCGGGTAGCACTTTTGGATTCTTGCAAAATCGGTTTTCGGGCGAAGTATGGGGCTCCTCAAGTGAGGAGCTCAGAAACATCACGGTGCACCTCTATCGTAGCATTCGTCAGAAGTCCAAGCCATTAGTTGAGGATCGGAGAACATACTTCACTGGGGCACCGCCCGAAGAAGGCGAGGGGGAGAGAGAAGTCCAGCATCATTACACTCAGTTAGGCTCGAAACGTTTCGTTCTTGGAATTGGTTATAGCTGATTTGGTTTTTCGTGTTCAGCTTTCAGATTGGCATGTGCGTGCCCGATTTCAAGTGATATACTTTCAGGGAAGATGGATATGAAACTTAGCTACAGTAGTCCCCTACAGTGGCAGTCTTGTAGGCGTACTACAGGAACATATATCTATCACTCTACACAGTAGTGTGCATTCCTTCACCTAGGATTCTGCCGCTGGGCATAGCATTCGTTCGCGTTGAGTATACGGCTACACCACGTTAGGAAGCAGACATGTTGTCTGGAAAAACATACGAATGCAATCAAGTCACGACCACAGTTTGATATTCCGGTAGTGTATTGCCTGGAGTTGATTACGTACGGGAGAAAATGCAATTTATCAGCTTGTACCTCGTGTTGGTCTCGCCCGACAGGGCAAATGTACATAATAGGCCATGCGACCACTCGTATGTAGTGGTGTTTGGACGGCGTATGGAAGTATGCTATGTCGCCATTTCACCACGGATTTCCACCAACAACAGGGGCCAGGTCTGCTGCTGGTTCGGAACTACTACTAACTCCTACTACCGCTGATCAAGTCCACGGTAGGGAAGTCACATGTAGGACCCCCATTCAAATATGTCAGTGGGTCAGAGTCACTCCAGAGAGTGGCTACCCTCATGTTTTTGCGATCTAAACCTACTGTACTTTTCGGTTCCGCGTTGTGCATTGCCATGGTATGTGTTGTTACTCTGCTCCACGTTATACTCGTCTGTTTGTGGGTGGGGTACAGAGCTACTCGCGCGAGTGGCTTCCACGCGGAAATGGAAATGGGCCACCTTCCCTACTCCATCCTTGGTCGACTCGCGCCCTACACTCTGCCACGCGCTATACGGCAACCCCTGCCATCGAAGTCGGTGGAAACAGAACCCGAAAACAGGGAACGGACGTATTCGTCAAGAGGCTATTGCCCTGTCTCAAAACACCTACCCTGGTGCTGCATTCCGTACGGTAGCGAGAGCACAACAATAAACGGCTCACCTCCACTGGGATTTTGTCGTTAGAAGCCGGGATGGTTTTGAGCTATACATCACAACCATTGTCTTTCATACGGCACATATTCGAACTTGTCCCCCCTTAGTCGCTCGTACGCATTTACGTCTGGCCTGGACAGGTTGTCGGCCTCTGGGTTTTCTTCGATCTGATCCCACTGCAGTGTATACTCAAAACCGTTCCAACAACTGGAGTCTCAGTACCGGAAGTTCGTTTCCTAAGTGCGCAGGTACCGGGCAACCGCTACGGTATTGACAAGAACGCGATATATGAAACAGGATTATCAACTACCGAAACCAAGATCGACCAACAAGCAATACATTCGGGCCCAAGCTAAACCAAGGCACCGCGAAGGGACTTTGTCTTAATCTACGTGAGTGGGGCCCCTTACGTGGTAGGCGGAACTTTGGTGGGATCGGGGTCACGACCAATGGGCCAAGGCATGTGTTTGCACATGCTCTTCATCCATCGTGCGTAACATACCAGCCTGAACTTTGGTGGCTCGACTCCCAAAGGTACAGTATATGTCTACTGTAGTATTGATGCCACGTGGAGTAGGGTGTACCGAAATATCTGCCACCGTGTGCCACGGGACAGCACCTCAGTGGAGTAGGGTGTACCGAAATATCTGCCACCGTGTGCCACGGGACAGCACCTCATGACGCGTGCTACGATAAAGTTGCACCCTATTGTTTCTGAGGGCAGTCGCTTGAGGAGCCCCATACCGCACCCAAAAAATGTTTTTGGAGGAAAATATAAGTTCTACCCGACACAACTGCCCATGACCTCAGTGTAAAAGGAAAAGTATGGCAACGCAAGAAATAAAAATAAATTCCGGCGATTTCGGGTTAAGGAGCCCCGAAATTCTTAAAATGTTTCAATTAAAAACCAAACTACCTCTATCGTAGGACAGGTCTCATATCGATACTTAAACGGCGACCTCTATGTCTACGGACGGGTAGTGCTCTGTCGGAACATGGCTCTGCAATGAATTATCTCGACGTGAGATATTCCCTGTGTTGGTTGCGTTCTCGAACAATCCCCTCTGTTTTGACGTCGAGGAATTCGTGGACCTTCACACCTTTTGGTAAACCGAAGAACATCGACCATTTCCCCTCGGACGAGATACCAACACTCTCACGATCCCAGGCCGGGCTTGTCTATGACAAACGAGTTGGCATGGAACCTTCCGGAACTCATATGTTGGGGCGCGAAGCGGTGTGACGTGTCGCTTACTATAGGTCAAACGCCGGACACTGTGCATGATGGCCGCTCTTGTCGGAAGTACAATAGAGGCGACCATCATGCGCAGTGTCGGAAATACAATAGGAGCAAAGTATAGTCTTACTCGTCCCCCTTGGGCCCTAAGAGAGGCCTATCTCTCGCGTCACGCAAGCAAAGAATGCCGCCCGAGGGATAAAAAAAACAGCGGGAAATCAATGGGCAGCAAAAATTCCTAAATGGCAACGGCCACAGAAGATCCAAACATTCTTCTCATTTCTACTGCAGAAGATCCAAACGTTCTATGTGAAATTGAAAGCCGAGATTTGCAACTGCTGCGAGACGGAAAGGCGACATAAAACAAAGCGAGACGAACTACAGCAGTGCTGTATCTACAATATTGGGCAGGGCGACATAGTGTGCGTCGGTCTCTTGCAACGGAATCATACAGTGAGGGAGCACACGCTGTAAATGTGACAAGTGCCCGGAAAGCCACGTTCCGTGTACGTCGGCAGACCTGTTGTTTACCGCCACCTTCGCCTTTGTTGTCTCCCCGCCCCCTGGACCACCAGACGGCGTGTATTACCCCGAACGCGCGGTAGGATCTTGGCGGCCGTAGGGGTAGCCTCCGTACTACCCGGCGTACATGTTGCTTCCATATGCGTCGGGAACGCGCCCAGGTGGGGCATGGGGGCATGGATCCAAGCCGTCTGGACCGCCGGCGCCAACGTCGGGGGCTGCCTGCCTGCCCCTCTCGCTTGATCGTGCTTCTCCAGGTGGACGACCTTCTTGACCACGGCTAACTCCTCGTCATTGACCTTCAAGTCTACGGACGTGACTTCCTCTGAGGAGTACGCAAGAAACATCGGGGAATATTTGGTTCATGGTGCGGGCCTTAAGGGGACCGGACTGGAGGCGTTGCATCTCGGTTATCTCACGACCGATTCCCGTGGCAAGTTGAGTCAGACCTACAGTAGTAATTCGTCGACATCCTCCGCAACGAGTGTTGCCAGCAAAGATAGTCGACGTGCCGCAGCTGAACGGAGGAAGATTTCACACTCTGGGAAGTGGGTCATGATGACTCCCATCTGCTCGGCAAACTGCGACCAATGAACATCCTAAGAATGAGACCGGGACCGAGAACAACACGTATGGGAGACTTGGCGTTGTCCAACAGCAAATGGAGCTGAATATAATAACTCGCAAGCCGAAAAAACGTGCGAATAACGGTGACAGCGCAAGCTAGAGAACGCACGTAATTTGGTCCTCATGGGGAATTGTGTAAAAGGCTGTGACATACCACTCTGGACGAAAATGTTGTCCCCTTAGTATGAACCTCCAAAAACTCATTTCACTCCCTTCCAGAGAAGCATGCGAACGTGCTGAAAATGAGGGGAAACACCAGCATACAAGGTAATGGTGGGAAGTTCTAGAAATCCTGTGGGGAGCACGCCGCCCAACTGCTGGTGTGCCTACGGGAAAACTTGGGTGTGGAAAAAAGATGCGATAAATGTGACAGCGAAAAGGCTGGAGCACGTTCGTGATATTGCATCTAAAGGCGTGTGAGAGAATGTGACCACAAAACAGGGAGTTGCGCTATGAATAGCGCAATGGATGGGTGAGTCAGTAGACGTACGTGATAATATCGTGTGATAATGCCCGTAATAACCTTAAACAAAACTGACCACCGTGTAAAGGGGCGCCCGGGGATTGGGGTATCATACATATCACTACAGTATCCCCCCCGCAAGGGTCGAACGTATATTTTTAATCATTTACGAGTATGGTTGATGTTTCTTGTGATTTGTGTGGCAGTATGAAAGAGGCGTACATTCTCGTACTCGTATAAAAGCGTTATGACCCCTTTACTCATACACCTGGTATACGATACGAGGTACGAGCTATTATGCCTGCTAGCACTGTGTTAGTGTTCTGGTTTGCTGCTTCCTTGAGCACTGCGTCGTCGTGTGGTTGAACAGGCATACATATGAGGCATGCACTTGAAATGAGTAGTTGAGGGCCTAGTTGTCCCCAAACTCGTTTCCACAGTGATAAACCCACGCGACGACATCTCCCTCCCCCTTCACCTTCTTCAGATAGTGCTTACCAGCCAAGCCTAAAACACTGTTCCCACGGCTCTTCGGGGCCTTTTGGTCCACCTTCGATCGAGCTCATAGCTCCTCTGTATCACTCGCTGCTGCTACAGTCGCCGCAATTACGCATCTGGGACCTGCAGGTCGCGGCCGCACAGTACCAGGGTAGTGTTTAATATTGTGGAAGGCCTTACATCAAGCAGGGGTGGAGACGAGGGACGTACTCATTTGTTTCTTGCCTTGGTACCTTGACCATTGACCACGCATTCTTTTCGAGACGGAGAAGGGGGAAAGAGGGGCTCTCTAGCGCTAACTAGCGTTCATATGTCTAGGTTTTGTTCAGGCGAGGGCGATCTACCACATTATTTGACTTTTGAGTTTACTTCCATGAAAGGTTTCACGAAAGTTTTTTTACTTTCGTGGAAGTAACATTTACTTTCACGAAAGGTGTGTTGACTTCCATGGGAGTAAGCTTTACTTTCATATTTGTTTTTTGCTTTCATGGAAGTAAACTTTACCTCCATGGAAGTTTTTTATTTTCACGTGATTGAGTTGGAAGTATACTGTGTTTTTACTTCCTTGGAAGTAAAAGATGGGAGCGAGGGCATGCATTCACCCCCTCCTCTCAGTCGATACGCCCAAAAGTAGGCCCATCCCGATTACGAAAGCGCGGACCAATTACACACGGGATATTAAAAAACGAGCACGGAACCACACTAGACCTATCTAGTAGCCGAAGGCCCTCTTCGAGCGGAAACGTCCACGGAACTATAGAGATATTTTTTCTTCCTCGATGATGGGAGTAAAAACGGTTTACTTCCATGAACGTTTAGACATACCTGGCACGTCTATTTACTTCAATGAAAGGTGTTTTGCTTTCATGGAAGTAAAATTTATCTTTTAGTTTCATAGAAGTAAACATTACTTCCATGCAAGTCAAAGACGCACAAACAAAAGATAAAACGACACTACACTCGTAGGAAGGTCAGAATGAACAACAAACCGGATCGCTGTGGTCACAGCACGAAATGAGCGAGAGCCATTTTGTTTTCGGTTTTTTGTTCCTTTTCACTTGGTGTTAGAGACCCCCCTATTTGTGTTTTGCTGGTAAGGGGGGGGGGGGGGTCATTAATTGTTTTTGACCTGTTATTTCCTGGGATCACAACGGCCCGGTTTTTCCCTCCAATATAGGGGGGGAGGGGTAGTGGGGGGTCTGGGATTCAGATCCGCGCGCACCCTTAGGAAAGCACATAAACTTTCATGGGAACTTTGTTTTCCCTTCCATGGAAGTAAATTAAAAACGACAAATGATGTGACAGACCCGCCGAGAGGGAGGGGACGTTGTCAGGTACTCCCACCCCCCTGCCGGGAGAGCCGGTGTTGAATACTTCGACGCAAGGGTGTCGACCAACCCTTTTGGGCGCCCTCGACGTACGGTATGTGTGGAGCGCTTTCGGAAAACGCGCGTGACAAGTGCTTGTGGCCGGGCAAAGACTAAGATAAACGTGGAAACAAACTGTGACAGCACACCGGCTAAGGCGTGTGTTCGTAGTTTCCGAGTCTGGATATCCCGGCTGCCACGTAGTCGGATGATATGCTTTAAGGTCGTTGCATTCTTAGAGGACACAACGAGAGACAGATAGAGCGGAGGTCTCCCACACGCGAGAGAATCCGTAATAACGCCTGCGAATATTTACGCAACCTTCCACGACTTTTGTAACTGTCAATCTGTCAATATGCTGTAAACGATCCAAACGAATAGCGTGCGTGTCGACTACTGTGATATCATAACGACTAAAGGAAACTCATGCGACGAGCTACGACCGCGCACAGACGGGATACGTACGTGAGAAATTATCGTGCAAAACACCTGTGCCCATGGGAAAAGGGAAGCACTGGATACCGTGTACTACAGTACCTACAGTAGTACCGTCTTTAGTATATGTGTGAAACGGGAGGGACTATCTTGTAGCTTGTGACCCGCGGGTTCAAATAATATTACTGTAGCATCCTCTAGCTTACCACTCCGAGAGGAAACCCCTAACCCTAACCCTACCCCTAACCCCAACCGTGTACACTAACTCTGCACCCTACCCCTGCCCCTAAGGCTGAGTCATACCTTCAGATAGCTGCATAGAGCATAGCTGCAGATTCCATCTCGAGTACCAACCACTCAATCGGTCGAACTCACAGCTGACGTGTTGTATTACATCTAAGGTATAGTATACCCTATGCAGGTTTCCGAGGGCACGATTCGGGGTTAGGGGCGGGGGTATAGGAGGTAGAGGTGGTGTATACGGGTAGGGTTAGGATCAGGGTTAAGAGGCGTCTCTCGGCTTTTGCAGCTAGTGATTGCACACACTATTTGCAACCCGCGGGTCACTACTTTAATACTGTATGCGCTTCCGTATGAAACGCGTAAGACACAAGCGCGTCTGAGAAGCTGCCTCAAACTCAGAGGTCGGGGACTCACCAGGCAAACGCGCGTTTAGAAAACAAGCCTGTCACGGTAGAATTAGATGGAGAACTTATCACACGCGCAAGATGTGCGCAACGCATCCGAAACATGGACATGAAATACCGTTAGGTTTGCTGAGGTTTTGTTTGCTGTTTTGTTTCATCCCATTTGCTATCTTCACCCACTTTTTGCCTCTCCCTTGTACTACGAGTACTGTACTACTGCTGTAGACTATGGGCTATGACCCTAAAAACATGGAGGGTCATACTCGTAGCCCACAGACAGTAGACGCAACTCGGATCCGGGGTCACATAACGCCCCCCCGGTTCGTGGTTTGGATGTGTATCGCGAGAAGACTTACATATTTTCTTCCGTCGTCTACTCGTTCCGAATTGCAATGGTTGCACCTAAATTTATTATTTTCGAACTAAGATCACCGAATGGCTCTGAAGATTTAACCGGAATGGTTGATGAAGGAAGTTTACAGTAATTCCTGTGATTCATCGCACCGTAAATATAGTGAACACTGTTTTTCGCAGTTCGGGCACACGATTATACCATAAAAAGAGCTGAACAATAATGTCCGCGTGAAACGTCTGGTGTTTTTGTTAATAAAAGACAATGGATGTGTGAACTTTTCGAAATTTCGAGATTTTCGACAGTCGAACATAATAGATCTCCGGGAAGGATCCTCCTATAACATTGGCAAGCTACAGTACCGGGAAACGGGAGACATCGTAGGAGTGTATGCCAGATATTTTCATGCGCGCAGTACGTGTGAAAATTGGCGACGTCTGATCTCAAATGACTCCACCCACAATGGCCAGGGTTGGAGACCCGGCGGGTTCCAAGTCTGAAACAAATGTACTTTCTGGGCACTTGGTTGTTGCTGAAAGCGCGAGCACGTGTTCGACAAAATTTAATTTCGATGAATCTCGACGAGCAGTAGGAATGCTGAACCCTTGCAGTCCTACTACGGTGCTGTACACGGTGTGTATGCGCTATAAAAATTGAGAAATACGTCGAGAGGGAGAAGAAGAGCAGACAGCTGTGACCACGTGGACATACTGGTGGTACTGCTATACTGCTGTAGTCCTGAATGCCGTTGAAGATAAAACCTTCCACGAACTGGGCAGGTAAAAGTGACCAGTAACAAAGCGCGCTCTTTGAGCTCTTCGATCTTGCTCTTCGTTTTTCGATGTTCGTAATCGATCTTCTCCGGATTGGAAGCTAACTACCGGCAGAAAATGTAGTGATATGAAGCAACGATGCAAAGTGTTGTTGCTGTGTGTACGTGAAGACGCCTGCGGTGCTCGGTAGAATCGTCTCTCTGTGGCCGGAGCGTAGCACAATCGGAGCCGCAGGCGCTATAGGCACCCCAGCCGGCCAAACAAGCCGTGCATTATGTGTGAGTGTGAGCTGATGTGGACTACAGTGCAGATACTCTATCCCCCTCTATGATACCCTATCCCCATCTACAGTAGTACCGTATGTTGTAGTATGTTTCATCCGGAACATGGTTGTCAACCTAATCGAACGACTTTTGGTACAGCAGCACGACCGGGTACGCCCCAATGGGTACAAACTTAGTAGCGTAGGGCTAGGAATCGACCGCAGGTATGTCGCCCCGGTGGGCTAGCAGGTGACCACGAAGCCTGTAAGCGTCAAGAAAGCGAGTTCGAGCCCCGCCGAGTGCATGCTCTTAGGCACTTTTTCTCGCAAAACATATCTTGACTAGCAGAAAGCGCGAGAGCGTGAGTTAGCAAAATTCGATGAAAGTCGACGAGCGTTGGGAAGGCTGAACCCTTTACGCGATAAAAATGAAGGCAAGAACCGTAGTGGGGGAGGAGGGAGAGGAGCCTACTTTGTGACCCCGGATCTGAGTTACGACTAGGGAGGGAGAGACGGAAGTGCGAAGATAATAAAAGGGATGGAAAAAAAAAAAAAAAAAAAAATGAAGAGTTAGTGCGGGGGTATCAACCATTTTGTCGAAGCTGGGCCAAGTCGTAAACGTTACTGCGCAATACTGGGAGCAAGGAAGCCGTCGGTTCATAGCCGACGCCAGTGCGAACATTGTTTGGCGGGGCTAGGTAGTGGCGAGGAGTGCAGCGAAGTAGGGCCTAGGCCGGAAACAACTTCAGAGGTGAGGCTGGGCATGGAATGTTGTCAAACGCTGTTGATTTTGTCCTCGTGGTGGCCTGTTATTCTGTTCTGCCCATGAAGTACTTGCTGTAGCGGCCACGGTTTCGTGCGTAGGTCAGCCCAGCTACGGCCACACGCTATTAGCCGGCGGTGCCGGGGTGCCAGCTAATTGCTTTCGTCCACGAATATGCGCCAATTCCCCACGGTTGCGGTGCACACATGATGCGTCAGGTACGATGCTTTCAGCCACAAGGCTGGTGTTAGGCCAGAAGTACGTACCTGTACGTATAGTGTTTGCGATTTTGACGCTCGAAGTATTGCTGTCCTTTCGTTTTTTTTTTGCTGTCATTTTTGTTGTATTGCTACTTCAAATTCAGTATTCAACACGCGCCAACGAAATGCATTATTTTGAGATCCGAGTATGCCTTGCCAAATAATTTTGAAGGGCCCCCGTTGTGTGTGTTTGGACGTCAAATGCCGCTCTGTTCGCCCATCGATAGCCAGCACGGTAGAGTGTCGGCGACGAAACTACGAGCTCGAGATTGCACATCGCATCAGGCAGAAAGGATACCAGACAATCCAATGCCGACGTACTCGATATAAAATTCAGGACACGCAGAAGCCGGCCGGCACACCGACCAACTTGCAGGGGAAAACAAACAAACGAAACAAAATGGATGAATAAATAATACAAACAAATGACAGCTCAAAAATCGAAAGGACAGCAGTACTCCGAGTGTCAAAAGTGATAGGAGTTAATACTGTACAGGTACGTACTTCTGCACCCTGGAAAACGAAACTGGGAATAACTAAACCAAGCCAAACCAGGAGAACAAAACAGAAAACAATAAAAAATGCAAAGCGAACCACAAGCGGGAGTCAATGCAGCAGCCAGAATGGCCTCCGCATGCAACTATTAATATGAATATACTGTAGTCCCACATGATCTGTGATTTCCGTACTTATATTCAGTGATGGCGGTGGCCATACGCTACCCCTATCGTGCTATCATCCCCTCCTTGCGCCCAGGGACAACGGGAAATAACATTGCGAACAACGCATGTCATCAATAAATAATGAGCGCTCTCAGCATGTGGCGAGCTGACCGTCTCTTGAAATTTCACTTCGCCAGGTACAATATATGATATTCTCGATACTGCTCTATGTATTGCGATACCCGAAAAACTAAAGATGACCGTCGAAATGTCTATTTCCACAACCAACCCCGAATCCGCTAGTCCAAACGTTTACAGGCGATCGCTTGCAATTTTTTTCAACATCCTCATGAGACGGCCCGACCAGGTATTCTGCACCTAAAACACAACTTGCACTACATTAAATAGTGCCGATCACTGCCACGCTTTCTCCGAGCTAATAGTATCGCCCTCTATAATAAATGGTGGCGAAATATGCATATATCTGCCATAAACCTCAAGTCGACTTCCTTGGCCAGAGTATGGGTCTTACTGAAGGCCATTTAGTTATGTTCGCCCTGCGAAAAGCATGGCATGCATCGGCGATGCTGCTCGCTTGAGCGTGCTAGTCCAACTGGCCGAAGGGCACCATGCTATCTGAAACCAGGTGCCTATTGCGCCGAGAGCAGCTGCAATTGGTGCAAAAACAATGGACTGTTGCTGGGTGGCCAGGGGGGGGGTTGATGCTTTCGGTATTGCTTCAGTGTCGGAAGTCGCAAGCCGTGGTCGCCTTATTGTACGTAGGGGCCGCCATACATCGGGACCACCATTGCAATAACAATTTAATATGCTGTCCACTCTATGTACATCGTAGCAGCATAACAAGGCGCCGAAAACAAACTCAAGCAACGAAATAAACTTAAATAAAGTATGATATGAACTTTCGTTATTGAGACTGCAGTAAGTGTCAACGGAACCACGAAAATGCCCAGCGTTCATAATGCCACTATCAGTAAGAACTTACATTGTAACAGCGGCACAAGGTATTCGGCCTTAGTATGGCCTTTGGACTGCTGTGTACGTTGGCCGTGTAGCTTGTTGCATGCCATTTTAATAACAACCGACGTACAAAAAATGAATATATGTGTACAGCAGCAGTATGCCCTTCCGTCAATTATAAACCCATACAAACAAGGGCTGGCACAAGTACAAAGTACGTGTTTGTTTTCTGGGCAAATATCGTCAGTGTGGTTTTTAGTACGACCACATCAAAATGCCATACAATTATATACAAGAGATTCAAATAGGCCATACAAAACGCCATACTCGTACAAACAAGTATCCATATACCATGACTAATCAGTCACGGCAAGCAACTACCATTTATCAACCCATTCATTTGTTTTTCGCCAGAAGGTTTGAATTTCTCAAGACACTACTATCGCCAAAACATACAAACAAAATAAGGTCTGCCTGAAAAAAAGAAGAAAATATGCGGTAACGGGTTGGCAGGGGGTTAATATAATACGTGTGCCAAATGTCAGGGTCTATCTCCAAAAACCGGCGTGGGCATTGGATGCTCAGACTAACGAATTTGGGGCGGTGAGCTTGAACGAGCTCGTACCAGGTATCACATCATATTTTTATCAGACCCTTGCGCACGGAGATACTATATAATTACTGCTGTTTTGTGGGATCCAACTAAAAGGTTTGCCATTCTGCTCTGCCTGAGGACGAAAGAGGTCTCGAAACGCTCGAAACGACAGAGGGAAAGATGATCTCACCGACGGTTAATTCGCCACTTGCCTATTCAGATCGTACCTTAATGCTCGCCCAACCTCTGTACGAGATGGCAAACGAGCGGTTGAGATACACACAATTGAGTATATTCACAGTACGCGAGTATGTCCACACTTTGCCTCTGGCGGGCTTCTACGCGGGCAGCGCGGGCAGCGCGGGTAAAGGCCTCCGGCGGGGCTGGCGGGAGAGGCGCACCTTGTCGACGGCTCGTGGTGTGGGGGGTGCACGGCGCTCTTCGGCCAGTGGTGCCTCTGGGACATGAAAACAAACTTTGGACTCTGTAATTACATGTTTTTGTTTCGATACGAAGTATACCTGTGGTAGCGTATTCCCGGCGTTCGTGATTGGTTACTGATTATGAAAAAATTACACGCTGTAATTGCCATCACTACTTTGCACACGCAATTAGTTTGATGTACAATAATTCCCGATTCCCAATGATATACACTAAATATATACCGGTATATCGTGTGCGCTGTTTGTCAAAATTAGTTAATCCACACAAGGTCAAGTCATTAATCAAGTAAGTAGTTCAATTCACCCCTACCCCATATAATTATTGTACCCCTCTTTTGTCAAACGTATTGAAGTGTATCGATCCACGCAAGTACCTGCAAGCTTGCATGCAATTGCATACAATTGCATACAAACCGTTTCGTTTTTGAATGCAAGTGCCTGCAACTGCGTGCATCAAGGTGCATGCAACTGCATGCAAGTACGCCCAAGCTTGCAGATATTTGCATGTAACTGCTCTGCAAGTTCAGGCAAGTGCATGTGAGGCTCGTGATAGCATATTGGGTTGGACATTACAAGCCATAACTACCGCAATGTCCTCTGTCAACGCCCCCGGGGTCAACCCATTGTGTTGAGGAAAACGTTTTCCCTGGGAAAAACGAAGAGTTACATAGGGGGGAATTCGTAAAACACTAAGAAAAAACGGGGAGAATAGGCCCCAGGGTTTTCTTGAGAACAAGTGTTCTCGACACCTCTGCCACATACTCGTGTGTAGCACGCTTCGCGGCCGCCGCGTACCTCGCGCTCGATAGCCAGCGGTGTCGGATATCAACACCATCTACGAGCAAGCACACAAGACGCAAAGGACGGACAACACTTGGGGATGCTTGCATCCCTTTCCGGTCTCCTTGGGGGGCAGCCACGATGAGGACAAGGGTATTGGTCCCTCTGAAAATTACGTTCGGTTAGGTTTCAAACTTGCAACGTTTGGAGATGAACACTTGATTTCGTGTTGATGCACGCGACTCCAACTTCACCTCCTGAGGCGGAGAAGCACATCTGACGACGCACCACAACTAAATTACTCTAAGCAAGGCTCCTTTGCCCCACACACGGTATTGAGCGAATTGAACCGAGCTCATCCGTTTAGAACCGCTTATCTCCACAAGAAGCTAACCGCCTGTGTGGCCCATTACCGTGACGATACCCTTGATGCGCAGAAGCGACAGTCGCGAGAGCAGCTCCTCACCGGTGAAGGGGATACTACTGTTGCCCATCACAGTATGATGAATATGTGGACCAGAGAGAGGTTCCCGTCATTGCACAACAAATGGCAGTCTGTTCTAGGCAGCGCTATCATGTGGCCCGGCGAATACCAAAACGCCGCGGACGCGTGTGGCAACCCACACAAGCCATGGGGCGTTAACCCCAACTACTTCGAGTGCTGCACCGGGACGCCATTTGAGGACGACGCACGCGCCTCGGTGTTCTTGGCATCATACACATCGCCGGTCAAGATTGCCAATATTCTGGGGAGGGTAGCGCCACTCCGAGGGAAGACGCTTCAGGTGCAGGTGGGCAGTGTAAATTGAGCGAGGAGCTCTGCTGCATGGTTGATCTAGTGCGCACATGGTGGCAATGTGTCATTGGCACCGCATCATAACGCTAACGCGAAATGCTTCACTGTCAGCGGGGCACGTATATCTTGGATTGTGGCGTGTCAGGCACACCACCTAAGCTCGCCAAACTGATTTACCCCGACGACACGTAGAAGCATTTTGTTTGTGAAAAGTGGATCTTCACTGCGGCGTGCAAGGTAAAAGACTAAATACATAACACATAACAGGGATAGGGGGGGGGGGGGGGGGGTGGAAGAGCAGGTGCGTAAAAACATACACATGCTGACGCCAGTGCACAACGTGCCTTTTTGGGTGTGCAAGTCCGACGGGTTCGGTTTGTTACCATGTTTGTTTGTTTCGTTTGATTTTGTTTGTGTATTTTGTAAATCCTCCGGTGGATTTGTTCACTTAATGCATAAGTCCACCACACTTCTGGGTATATAATATGTGTTGTGTTGCAATTCAACCTGTCGCATCCGTTGTAACAACATCTATTGCTGCTGTTTTTTAGCCCTACGAAGTTTCTCCCGCCCGGGGTCGGCACGTGTTCAGTCAAGATGAAAGGGGCCTCGGTTGACGTAGAGCTAGGTCGCGGGCAATGCTGTACCAGCTCAGGGACGCGCTTGATGTCCTCCCTGTTCAGATTGCCCCTGTGTGGTTATCCCAGTACCGCGCACTAACCACATGCATTTCATGGTATTCTTGCAGGAGGGCGAGGGTGATGACGGCAACAGCGTTCATGTCAAAGAAGGTGGTTCCATCCTGTTCTCCATTCACCATCAGGTCGACAACGGGTTGGGCGGGCCCCTTTGTACCATTACCGCTTTTTCGTATACGGTGCTCTCAGCTTTGGCATATCATGCCTTGACGTTTGTCGTGGGGAGCTGCGCTATCGTTCCTCATGGGCGATTCGAAAGCACCATTCAGACGAAGCTCGGCCCTAAGCGCCTGGTGCGTATCGTGGGGATCAACAAGGACGACACCGACTCCACAAATCTCGCGGCGCACTTCACCATCGAAGACGACACCGCCGTTGCATACCAGCCTTGCCTTGAGGACGGTGCAACTCTGCCAGACCACGTGATTGCTAGGGGCGTCTTGGCCTTCTACAACGGGGGGTTCGACTCTAATGTCAGCCCCACGATAGAGTCCATCATGGCACGCAGGGACTACCATGGCCATGGTCTGACGCGGTGCCTTTTCGACGCCATTGGTGAGTGGTTCCAGCGCGAGTGGACACTTGATATCCGAGACGGTGCGCGCATGATGCAGGCGACGCAGCTGACAAATTGCGTCGTCGACGGAACTCCTGTGAATGGTGGCGGCGACAGGGGAGGCGGTGAGACGGGGGCGTGCCGTGGGCTGGTTTCCGTTACGGACAAGCAACTCCTGTATGAAACCTTGGAATTTGGCATCAACCCACCTGCAGAGGGCTCCATAGCAGAGATCCTGTCAAAAAAACACCCCAAGGAAGACGAGGCCATGAAGCTATACGCGCCGACCAAATGGAGGTTTCAGGATTTTAGCGAGTCGGAAGCGAAAACACGGAGTTTGTTTCCCCTCGGCTGGCGTTCGTGCGACTACTGTCTTGATACCGAGCGCAAGGCGAGCAAGCTGATAGTCTGCACGATGTGCATTTGCGAACCCTACTTCGCGGGGCGCTACTGCAGGTAAATCATATGGAGGGGTGGAAAATGTAAGGACACGCCAAGCCCCCTGTAACGTGTTCCATCCCATGGCCAGGTTGGTTAGGTAGCGTTATCTCGAACGGTAAACACTACTGCAGTAGGTGTTAGTACCGAACGCAAGCGGTGGGTATATACAATATGATGTATACGCTACATATACGTTAAGGAGCGGTGCGTTGCTATTGTCCAAACTGAGCTATCTGGCCTGACCAGGTCAGCCGTGTGGCCGAGAAACGTTACTGATAGCAAAAACGTGCTCGCCCTATCTCCAAGTTTCAAGAGTTCAGTTGTAGCGCTAGCAGAGACGGTTGCACCGATCGCAGACAGCTCTCTTATCGTCGCGTTTCCACCCCTTAAGGTTAGGGTTAGGGTTGCGTTTAGGGTCTCCATTTTCCCCACACGCCCTCTTTTTCATAACGGGCTTTATAGCTCTCGAGCAGCTCCTCACTCTCTGAGTTTCTCTCGCTGTACCTTCCCCCCGCCCTGCCCCCCTTATCCCTCACGACCCTTGCGCGATGGTCACTAAACTCTGCCAGGAGAAGGACCGCCCCAGGCACGAGTTAAGTTGCGGTAAGACGAGAAGCGAGATGCTGGCGGACTACGACGCCTTCTGCGATAGCAACCCCTAGTCTGGAAGCGGTGCCACAGTGGGGCTCCTGGTGTTATTCGAATTTAGCTGAAACTATTTCGTAAGTTGGCTAAATACGGTTCTTTATCCCTAGCCCTAACCCTATCCCTCACCTCATGGACTGGATCATGAGCGCTTATGAGCGAACCCATGAGCCCTCAGGTGACTTATGAGTTGCCTACATGGCCGTCTATGAGCGCTCATGTACTTCTGGGTGCTCATGGCCCAACTCGTGAATTACTTAACAGAATGTTCCGCGCACGACGGTACCTATCGGCGATGAAACAAAACTTGATGCTGGGGAGTGTTGTCAGTTTTTCGGGAGGAAACGCGATTTCGAAATACCGACACATTGCCAAGGGATCTGGAGAAGTTTGTGATGGGGGTGTGGGAGGATCGGGAAGGGTCCGATGTTGGTTATTTCAGTGCCTGAATCCGACTGCTTGTTAAGCTACGGGCATTGAAGCTAACTGGCGTTATTGATATTTGGAGCTAGCCAACTGAGTGCCTGCTCTGAGTCAGGGACATGCAGAATTGGGTTTTTGGGGGGATCGGGGTTGGATCACTTCTATTACGGTTTGAATACATGCTACGATAGAGGTGGCACTTTTTATCTGAAACGTTTCCTCAATGACGGGGGGGGGGGGGCTTCTTCATGAAACAATCGTCGGAATTTCATTTTTGTGCTACATATAGTTTTGATTGCATGCTTTCGCCATGGGATTGCTCATCGAGTGGCACTTTCGTATCTCTCCACATACATTCAGTTTATGGGCGGCGTACTAATGACTTACTGTTAGTATGGAGCTCCTCAAGCGAGGAGCTTCACAAAAAGCACGGTGTATCTCTTCCGTGGCATGCGTCTTAGCAGAACATTGGTTTTCGTGTTTGGTGATTATGGATGTCTTAGCGGCAACCTGGTGTTTGGAGGGAAATGGGAGTGAGTACAGAACAGGTACTGCTGTAGCGAATAGTCGCGCCGGCGCGTTTACCGGACTAGCAGCAGCGGTGCCAGCAGCAGCAGCAGCAGCAGCAGTAGCAACACCAGCAGATGTAGCAGTAGCAGTGCATTCATCAAAAGGAGCAGTAACCGCCAGATGCGGTTATATTTGCGGAGAAGAGAGGAGCTATGCAGGGATTCTTGGGCGCCGGAAAATGGAGAAGATAGCGGCCGGGGAAAATGAGGCCCTCCAGCAAAGGGGATAATGAATCTCCACTCCGAAACTCACACAGTACATTCGGGCAGTTTCTTGCACGTGTTGCTACTTGTGCGTTTGGCAACTACCGACCATTTGCTTGAACGGCTGGGAGCTCCTCAGAATTCAATACGCGCGGAAATCCATGATGTGTTGATGGGCCGAAATATATGGCAGAGTAACCCCCCCCCCCTCTGAAGATTGGTGGCTTCTGAGGTGTGTCTGAGCTGTCAGTGACGGCTGCTAGTGGATGGTTTGGATGCTACATCCGCCGAACAAAGAGATTGAGTGTCGAATGATGCGGGTGCGCGAGGTTGATTTGGAAAGGAAGAAAGGGTAGAACTGTGATCCGATTGGTATCATGAAGCATTGCGATAAGTACGGTAGTACATGTGGTTGGCATTGGAACGGTGTTGAACATTGTACTGTACCCTGGCATTGGCTTGTGGATGCGAGGGTTTTGTGTGTTCCAGCAGGAAGGGTATCCACCTCTGCATTTTGGGATTTGAGAGTCTGGCTTCGCTTTTCAGTTGTTGGATTTGAGATTCTGGTGTTTTAATTTTGGTTGTTGGAATTGAGATTCTGGGGGCAGTATTTGTTTTGTTGGGCATATTATGCCATGGATTTCGCAATAGTATGTTTTAGTCCTTCGCGTGGCCTTGGAGTCATATTGACGATGCTTCACTATCTAATTTACCTAGCAAGAGGTCGCGTGTTGAGGCCGCTGGTCGGAACGGACAAGCTTTGTGGTCAAGAGGGGTGTTTCATTGTTTGGGTGTCTCCCTGATTTTATGTTGGTACTTGAGTCACGGGTTTGCAAAATTGGAGGCATTTTTGTCACAGTTTCCCCGCTACCCCGCTGTAGGGGTTGCACTTATTGGCTCCATATTTTATGACCGGTTAGGCTTCTCAAGTGAGTAACTACCGGGTACAATAAAGTTTTTTTCGTATACTTGTTTCAGGACTATCACTAGCTCTCCAACAAGAATGTTGATCGGGTTGGGCAAACAATCATCTTCGAAGTCAATATCCGGGTGAAGTATTGAGCTTCTCACATGATGAGCTCAGAACATACGCCGCCACCCCTACCGTGGCATTGCCTACCCCGTCAAATCATCAAACTCAGAGGTACACTTCCGTCGGATGCCAGGAGGGAGTTCACCGGGCACGGCAACAAACACCACATATTCCAGGTGGGATACTGATGGCACACACTCATATGCGTTGCGTAATGACACCAGCCGATCGTTCCCGTGGTCCCTTGTCTCTAGGAGCTGCGTACTTCTCGAACTGTCGTCGCGTCGCAAACAATGAGCCAGCTGCCCTGCTTTGCACTTTGTTTGATAGCCACAGCAACCACACACCATACCACCAGCGGTTATACCTCGTCAGCCCGCCAACGACGGGTACTATAAATATGGTGCTCCTCTCACTCACCGCATAGAAGGCGGTGCTGGGTTTTGCGGCTGTTGGTCGATATTGTCGCGTGTGGTCAAGGCATTCGTGACAACAAGCCGTCTGGACCCGGCTTGCCTTAGTTTTTTGCTCGAAATTAATATTATATTTGCTCTATGTTGCGACGCATTGACCTCGAGCGACACAGCTCCGGTTCACTAGTTGCGAGCGGGAAGGTTTCGCATGCCACGTGCGGGGAAGTATCCCATTACGATCGGGACGATTCATTGACGACAGGTTGTTGCTCTAACGAAACTCGTTATCGCTTTAATTATCGTTTAGGACCGAAGAAAGCATATACCCGGGTGATGACATATTGACCTATAACCATATCATCACCGGGCATGCTGTTGTGGGGGGGCGTGCTGTCTAAAACGCATCCCCGGTGATACGCAACACGCATGGGAGCCCCGCAGGTAGAGGGTGTGGTAATGGGGGGGGGGGTGATAACGAGGGTGTGTGGTAACGGTAGTAATGAGTTCTAAGGAGCGTTAGTAGACCCTGGCCAAACTGCGGATAGCGTGGTAACAAAAGGAGTCGACAATAAAGGGTGTGATAACAAGTCGTGTGCTAGCATATGAGAGGCTTTGGTCTGAAACCAGCTTGTCCTTCCCATTCCCACGCAACCCTACCGGTGATGGAAAGGCCCGCGCCTGAAGCCCGAAATGACCGCAAAGGTCCCCGCCTTGCTGCAATGCCGCAGAACGGTTCCTGGTAGGGGAAGAAGTAGCTGTTTTGTGCTAGCGCAACTTCGGGTTTGGAAGGCACTTATGTTTAGCGCAGCACGAGGTATCGCGTCGCGACTGGTGCTACGGTAGGGGGGTCATGTATAGGTGCTTGGTTTTCGCCTGCACCGAGCCACTCGGCCGAGTGACTGCTTTTCTACGTTGTTCTTAAAACCAATTTGGTGTTTTCGTTGTTCAATATGCACCGCCATTGGAGGTTTTGTTACGTACCTCGAAAAACTATTTTTAGGCCCAATTTTCCGTTAGATTCGGAGCCACTCGTCTGAGTGGCCATAATTCGGTAGTGAAAATGTGAGTACCCCCCCTATCGTAGCACCAGTCTCGCGCAACATGTTTCACAGCAGGCGAAAACCTTGTTGGGCAGGTCTTTCCTGTCGGAGGCGGGAAATATAATCGATGAACCTTTGTTCGTTTTCGCTGTGGGCGAATTTTGTTTTTAGGTGTCTACAAACTTTGCCAAGGGGTTTTCGGGCGTATACCAACCCAATTTTTGTCGCATCGTTTGCCTCCGTCGGCCCTCTGGGGGGGACTGTGCGGGGGCTACACGCCTTCGGCGTTCGGGCTTCACATGATTTCCGGTTCACGTTGCGCTTCGCCGAACACGTGCCGAAGTCCTAAATACCGTATACCTTGGTTACAGGTACGACCATAGGATTCAGTGATGCCAAAACTCCCGAAGATTAACCAGAGGGAAAACACTAGCCGCTCCCATAATTACGTGAAACCTTTGTTTATAGCCGACGCCCCGAACAATAATACACCGTAGCGTAGCATTGCGCACTGGTTTGTTTTCGAGATAATGCTACTTGTACAGTGACACGTGACAAGTTCGGTAATAGGAAACAAAGGTACTGCCAGCGCCGGTGGTTGGGGTTTCTTAGGGCAACAGTAGAAGGAGGAGTATCAATTGTTGTGGGTGAATGGTATCGACCAGGTGGTGTGATCATTTTGGAGTTTGATGATGTGTTCAGACGCACCTACGTATGGGTTGTGGTATTCAATGCACCCCTCCCCCCCCGGTGATAAAGTGACGATCGACAAACGGACCGAAACATTTATCACCAGTTTTGCCTATGTTGGGGGGTGTTATATAAGGGGGGTGTACCTTCTTCCCTTCAGTGTTATATGGCAAGCCGAAATCAAGAAAATTTCACTCTATACCCACGACAAAAAAAGTACGGGATCGGGGGACTTTTGGCCTTCGCTCGTACAACCACTATATTTAACAAAAACAGGTAGTGGGGGCGTTGAAGAAAACCTCGGACCCGCGGTCTTCAGCGTACTCGGTGTGAACGGATAGTTAACGGCGCAGAGTAGTAGTGCTTACAGACAACAGGCCTGAACTTTGCGCTCGCGAGGGGGTCGTCCGCTGTACGCCCCCGCAAAGAGGACACCGTCGGTTGCGGATGATAGCTGTCTCAACGCTCTCTCTCGCGTTGTGCTTCTTTAGGGCCTTGACGTGCGACACGAGGTGGTCGGTGTTGTAGGCGCTGGAACCCAATGATCCGTAGGAGGAGGTTGCGGTGTGCCGTTCGAAGCTCAGTGTGAAGTGCACCTGGCCGAGGGCCCACATCACACATGTTATAAGGCTTAGTTCGGGTAGGCGATCGGTTAACCTTTTACCAGTATAGCCCAACGGACTAAGACCTTAACAAATGGCGTCGTCGGCAGGACATGAGTTGCTGGCCGTGAGTTCGAATCTCACCTCCACCATGAAAACACTTTTTAAAGAAAAGTGAATTTCCTCATGTCATGAACCTGAAAAATACTCTCTGGGTCCCCATAACATTGGAACCGCGAGGCCAATTGGCTTTGACACGACGACCCGTATATCCGGTCTGTCCTGAATATCCCGCCGGTCCAGGGGGGGAGAGTGTTATAAGGCTTAGTTCGGGTAGGCGATCGGTTAACCTTTTACCAGTATAGCCCAACGGACTAAGACCTTAACAAAAGTGTTATAAGGCTTAGTTCGGGTAGGCGATCGGTTAACCTTTTACCAGTATAGCCCAACGGACTAAGACCTTAACACACACCCGTGCGGCAGGGTCTCCATCACCTCGGTCTTCAGAATTCGCACATTTAGAGTGAACGGGGCATCCTCCATTCGTATAGCTCCCAATCGAACCGATCCCACCGATTGTATTCCCCCTGTGAGTCGGATCTGTGTGGTCGTACTACTGACTGCTGTGTAGCAATAATATGTGCGAGAACAACGACAACAACAGCGCAAGAGCACGTATAACCGAGATATATACGACTACCTACTACTGTACAGCAGTGTAGGAAAAAAACAATTTGGCGAAACAAATGATTCGCATCCTATCGGGAAATATTTGTTCAAATATATCTGAAATCGATATAAACCAACCGTGCCGGTACGTTGACTTCAGAGCCGGATTTGTTTGGCGTGCAGTTTCATTTTCACGTAGGGGACATTTAAATACCATCCCCGGATTTCCAGGCCCGCGTTCGTCCGTTTTAAACCGAACGCAACAATACGGACCGCTTCTTGCGCAACACCCACCGACCCGTAGCAGCACGCCGCTTTGGAAGCAGAACAGCAAACCAAAAGCCAAAGCGCCGTCAGCCTCTGCCTCGGAACTTGTCTACGGAGCAAGTATCGCGTGCGCCCTGCTCCTCCTCCTGTGGCTTCTTCAAGAGCTGCATTGCTTTTCCCGCTCTTCTGTGCTCTCCTCGTCATTTTTACTACAGCAGTACAGCAGTACAGTACAGCAGCAGTTAGTTGTGCAAGAAGACAGCAGCAAGGCTACGCCGACGAAGACGCGCCAACCGTGAGTCCTATTCGTGTAAGGTCCATCGTGAGAGATTTCGCAGCGTGCGCGCCAGAGGTGAGATTGCTCAGAGTTGCACGTGTGTGCGGTGCGCAGTCGCGGCGATGCGGGCCTGGCATTGAAACGGATAATAGCTGAGATTGCAAGCATGATACATGACGATTTTTGAATTTCTGCCGCCTGCACCAAGCAGTAGTCTACTCGCAGTACTACTCCTGCTGGAACAGCAGGTGCCTATACGTTCGTTCGTACTGCTGTACCACGTAGCCGTACACACCACAGGAATATGCAGCTACAGAAGTAGTTGTAGTATTCTGCTGTACTGGTATACCCATGTTATTACGCTGCCGGTGTACTTCATACTCCGAGCATATACTCGGCTACCCAGAGGTTTCACGCAAGGTGCAGCGATGCGTGCCTGCCGCTCACAGGGAAAGCTGAGATGCGAGCATGATATAACATACGTATTACGTACGAAACATATTTTTGAATTTCTGCCGTTCTATTACTTTTTATTATACGGCGTATTCTGTACCCATACGACAGCGCCGGGGAATACCAGTGCATACCACGAGCCCAGCGGCGGTACCCTGCTGTACCGCTGCAGCAGTACGACGAAGTACATCCACGTTATTATGCTCCTGGTATACTTCATACTCGGAGTATACTCGGCTGCTCAAAGGTTTAAAGGTTTACATGCAAGGGGGAGTCGGCGATGCGCACCTGCCGATGAAAAGGATACTGATTGATGAACCCGGTAGCTTGGATGCGAGCATGATGATAAACAGGACTTTTGGATGTTTGCCGTTGTACGCGTGGTATATACTGCCTGTATACCCTTGGTATGCTCGTACCCATAAAGCATTGGCCGGTTTTGGGTCCGGATTTAGCCCATTCTGTCTGGTAGATGCGCAGCTATAACAAATTGTGCAAGTTTGCCGCATGCAATCGCAGCTTGCAACTGAATGGTATGCAAGTAAGTTTGCATGCACGTGCACGCTGGCTCATGCAACCTGGCTGCAAGCTCGCGCACGTAGGTACAAGTTCACCGGGTGCGGGTGCGCCATTTGGAGCATCTATTCGCCAAGGCGACCGATGGGTTCAATCTTAATATTTACCAGCGACGGTTTCTGCCATTTTTTCGTGTGTTGTGTGTAGTGTCGTAGTTGTGTGTTGCGTGGTGCGTTTTGTGCTCTAGATTTTGTCGACTAGCATTGAAAATCCTTTTTTTGATACACTGAGGTGCCCTCTATAGTGCGGGTATAGGGCAAGCGATTTTTTCCCGCACTATATCGGGCGCTCGCCCTTTCTTAATATATGAATTCGATACTGAATAGTGCGGGAAGGCGCACTATTGAGGGTTCTCAGAACCCCAAATAGCGCGGGAAGGAGCACTATTCACGATATCACTGGGTTTCAGCGTAGGACTTGTCTGGTTACAGCAAACAACGAGGGTAATGAAGGTGACACGAAGCGGTAGTTCGTAGCGCAGATCACAAGCGAGGGGTGTCGTCAAATGGTGTCGTAGATAAGATGCACGGTCTCTACGGCTAAAAATAAAAATTGCGTCTGCTCACGGGTGAGTGTGTGTGTTGTCTTCACATTAAACCCGTTCTTTCTACTCAACCACATCAGTATACACCCAGTGCCTGTCCTGATTCCTAATCCTAGAGAGATAAAATTATGTGGTCACAGACTGTGAAACAGAGAAAAACCAAAACAAAATAAACGCAAATTAATCTAGGGGCGCTTCTGTCTCCCTGCGTCATTTGTATTATGTTTCATTTCAGAATTCGTTTTTTTACTTGTCTTTTTGTTCTTATTTTTTGGTTCGGCTCGTGTCGCTGTGTTTTCGTACCCGGTACGTTACGCATCTCACTTGCTTTACCCATTAATTTGCGTTTATTTTGTTTGGGTTTTTCTCTGTTTCACAGTCTGTGACCACAGAATTTGTATCTCTCTAGGACTGGGAATCAGGACAGGCACTGGGTGTACTGATGTGGTTGAGTAGAAAGAACGGGTTTAATGTGAAGACAACAACAACAACAACAACAACAACAACAACAATGGGTAAAGCAAGTGAGATGCTAACGTACCGGGTACGAGAACACAACGACACGAGCTTAATCGAAAAATATGAACAAAAAGACAATAAAAAATAATTCTGAAATGAAACAGAATACAAATGAGTGGGAAGAGATAATACAGCATGTTGTGAACAAATACTGCACAGCAGCAGTGAAAACCAGATCCTACAACAGACAACAGAGATGGCAGGAGATTTGGCCCATGACGTGCTGCGCAATGTACGCTGAGCGTACCGAAAGGTATGTCTGTGCACAGCCAATTTTGTTTTATTCTGCATTACGATGGTCATGCTTGTTGTACATATTCCGGCCCCCGTTTCGTACATTATCTAAAGCCTACGATACAACGCCATTTTTTTAATTAATTAATACTATTTCAAGTCATTAATTAGTTTTCACCTTCGAAGGACACGATATTCAAAGTGAGCAGAAAGCATCACCCTGCAAGGCAAATATGAAACACGTACGTTCGCGAGACGAAAAAGGTATATCTACGTATGGGTTTTGTGCAATTTATAGGTACACTACGTATGTATATACTCGAAGTATATATATACTGAACCCCGGAAACCCTTCCTGACCCTTCCTCTGGTTGACCAGCACCCGATCGTACCTCTTGATGGCTGAAAGGTTACCGGAACCTTTCTCTTTGTCTACTCAAAACAGCCGACTTTCCTATTTGAGAATTGCCTTTCCGATGAGAAGGATAATCGATTTTAGTACGAGCTGGTCCAGGCACCATATCACCCCAAACTTCGTCAGTCACGACTGCCGCATGCAATAGCAACTCCAATGTCACATATTTGGTATCATACTAACCGCCATGAACAGTAGAAGAGGGTGACATCGTCAGTTTTTTGTTTAAGGACCTAGAACTGGCGTTACCGTCGAAAATGTGGCCCGAACAATCCCAGGCCTTCAAAGAGGCCAACAATAGTCAGGCGTTTCCGTAGGAAAACGTTTCTTTCACCCAATTTGTTTGTGAACGAGCCGCTTCCAGGTGGTCCAAGGCATGTTTGTACAAAGTTTTACGCAAATATTCGAAGATCTGACTGTGTATGATCATATTTAACGCCCAAAATCGATAATATACATAAACTAAGTAATCACGAGGCAACACCTATTTTTGCACTTTTACCGCACAAAAGTCAAAATGTCCACACCGTTTTTTGGGGATAGACCCTGAAATTTGGCGCACGCGTTGTGTGCGCCCTACCCAAGCCTTTAACCAATGTTTTTTCTTTTTTCGCCGGAATTTTTTTTATCTCTCAAGACCCAAATTTCGCTAATTTCCCCCAACAAATACAAAACAAACAATATCTGGCGGGGAAAAAAAAAAAAAAACATTGGTTAAAGGTTCGGGTAGGGAGTATAAAACACGTGTGCCAAATTTCACGGTCTATCTCCAATAAACGGCGTGGACATTGGCTACTGGCTACTGAATAATGTTTGGGCGGTATGCTTGAACCGGCCTGCAGTTTGTTGTTTTTTAAGAGTTGTATTTCGCTCACAATCAGAACTTAACCTAGAACATATGTTCATCGATGGTAGATATCGACCCACACAAGCAATCGAAATCAGCCTTGACAGGAAAGTAAAACAGAGGATATAAAGGAAGTGGCATTTAGGGGCGAGGTACCTCGCCCATAAATGCCGAGATTCTTGGATCTTGGATATCTTAACACTAACGTTGCCGATGTTTTTTTTTTTTTGCCATGGACGGGTGTCACGAATGACAATAGTTTGCAGTGTAAAGTTTGACTGTGAGGGAAGTACATCTCTTACAATACAAACCCAATATTTCCGATTTTCATTCTCATCGGAAAGGCAATTCTCAATTACAATAGGAAAATCGGGTGTTTCAAGTTGTCCTTCGCCTATTTGTGGCTTCAACTGTACCTACCTGTAAATGGCTCAACCAGGTTCACCGCCCTGTTTCCACTCGAGTTGACCTTCTCTAATTTTTGTATTCAACTGCACCAATGAATAGCCCAACCTGAACACATGAAATCATTGATAGATGCAATCGAGGTTGCACAAATATTAGGCCCAACTTGAGTAGACACAGAGAGGTGTACCTGGACCATTTCAGCCGTCAATAGGTACGATCCGGCGCTGAACAGTCAGGGGCTCGGCCAGGAAGCCTTATCCCGGTTTGAATAAGAGTAAGGAGTGCATTGCTACACCTGTTTTGGCATTTTTACTTTTTTCGTCGACTGCAGCGAGAAATGGTGCGGAGCCCAAAGACGGATGCGCGGCAAGCCACACATACACGAAACATGTGCGCCACCAACAATAGCAGTGCACCTCCTATTATTAGGATATTGCTTTTGGTCCTCGCACCCGCACACGCTACATTTTCGCCCCCCCCCCCCCCCCCCGTGCTCCGTCTCGAAAGGGATGCGTGGTCATTGGTCACATGACTAAGGCAAGCAACAAATAAGCACGCCCCCCCCCCCCTCTGTCCGGTTTGGTCGTTACAGCCTTCATTTACCTTCGGTGGCTACCCGCTTATTTTCTCCAGCGCGTTCTACCCCTTCACGGCTTTCCGGCAGACAGGTGCGCTGCATGGTATGACCAGAGTGCAGGTAATGTTTCTCTGTGGCTCTTGACTTAAGGAGATCTATACTGTTTGCAAGTCAAAGCCTGACCCTGACCAAAATCAAGTTGCAACCCCACGGCCTACGTATGTACATAGGTATACATCAAAAAATAATGTTGAGCATAAATGATGATCTAGCGACATTACTGTAGGCAATTTCTCAATGGAGTAGCCCCGTATTAATAGTGAGAAATAGGCTGGCCATAAAGCGCCAGCAATGGATGCATGCCACGAAAGGGGTGCACCTAATATTTTACGAGGCTCGTCACTTGACTATAGTACAGGGCATCTATCCTATTAGTAAGCCACCCACAAAACGAGTCTACGCACGCTACTATAGAGGTGCACCATGTTTTGTTTCTGAGGCTCCTCGCTTGAGGAGCTCCATACTAACAGTAAGTCACCCAAAAACGGATTTTGGAGGGAAAAAAAGTGTGCTACCTTATGATGAGCAGTCCCATGGCCCAAGTATACAGTTAAAAAAATAAAAACAAAAATAATGAAAGTCCGGCGATTTTGGGTTAAGGGACCTTTAGTAGGTCATTCAGAAAACGTTTCCGCCAAAAAAAGGTATACCTTATACCATATACCCGGCGATTTTGGGTTAAGGGACCTTTAGTAGGTCATTCAGAAAACGTTTCCGCCAAAAAAAGGTATACCTTATACCATATACCCGGCGATTTTGGGTTAAGGGACCTTTAGTAGGTCATTCCGAAAACGTTTCCGCCAAAAAAAGGTATACCTTATACCATAGACCTCTATCGTTGCACGTCGGGCACGTGTATGCTTAAACCGATAAGAAAACCCCGTGCTCTAGGCCTATATCGAAACGTAAACCCTATACAACAAACGATGCTTAGTGTTGAGTAGCATATGCCGCACTTGAGGAACCCCATGATTCACAACCATTGTTTGAACTAAAATCTGTCACTGGGATCGCTGTCTTAGCACGCGCTCCGTACTCTATAAGGTGTGGTACATGTTGAAGAGAGCATCCACGTGGGTCGAGTATACGCGCACGGCTTCCGTTCGTGTTGCTCTAGTGCATGTATTTTTCGCAGCCGATCCAACAAGGTACATGACTGCGAATATATTCCAGCATGTTGTATTGTACCAGGTATGACGAACTGAACCATACGCAAGGCCCAAGCCGGTTGAACAAATACGAAGAGCATTCGAGGGTTTTCGTCGCGCAAATTTCATAGTGACGGAGAAGCTCGTGATTCATGTTAAGCGTGCACAGTAAGTTTTCATGCTCAAGCAACACGATTGAAAACAATATGGTTCACAGGGGTTTCAAACCTCCAACGTGCGAACACAAAAAAAATGAAATCGCGTACTGTATATGGCTGACTATCAGTTTGGGCCAGCCGAATTTTACCCCCCGAAGCCGGGAAACACAGCTGACCACGTACAACAGCTCCCTTCATTCTGCACATTGGTTTTGCACGAGTGAAATGAGCCTCGTTCGTTTTGAACCGTAAATGTTATCGAGGACCTAAGCTGACCACCTGTACCAACCCATGAACATGACGGCCCCTTTGGTGCACAGACGAGACCGTCACGAGACCATCCCTGCGGCGGTGAAGAGGATACTATACCTACACTATTACTGCTTTGCCCTGTACCGTACCATGACCGATCGCAGCATGACCGAGATGCTCACCGGAGAGAGGTTCCCTTCAATGCGCAACAAATGGCACTCTGTGTTACGCGCCCATCCCATGTGGCCCGGCGAATACCAAAACCCTGTGGACCCCCAGGGTAAGCCCCACGGGCCATGGAGCCTTAATCTCAACTACTTCGAGTGCTGCACCGGCACGCCGTTTACGGACTGCACACGCGGCTCGGCGTTTGTGGCCACCGAATTGTCACCGCTCGTCATTGCCACGATGCTGGGGTGGACAGCGCCACTCGAAGAGCCGACGCTTGACGTAGAGGTGCGCGAACGTGAAAAATGAAATAATCGAAGAACTCTGGTGTGTGTTAGATCTGTGAATAGTCGCCATGGGGGCGGGGGGGGGGCTTTTCTCACGACTGCTGTAGATATGACCAGAACACGAAATCATTCGTCAGTAGGGACACACGTTCGTCTGGGATTGGAGCGTACAGTACTTTGTGTATGTACAGCTCATCAGCTCCCCGAAAGGATGACCACAATCATGATCACGTCACAAATGGAGCTTTTCTGCGGACTGCGGGGTACAAGGCCAAAGTTAACATACATAATGGGAGGGGGGGGGGGTCCTGAACAACGCTTGTCCCTCCATCAATTTGATGTTCGCGCCAGTGCATACCGTTCCGTTTGGGGCATACGCGCCCGAGAGATTTGGTGGGTAGTGGGCTCTACGAATAGTTTCCCTCTCGGGGGGGGCTACGCGTATCGAAACAATGCGAATTAAACCGTTTGATGTAGTGCTACTACTATAGCTCGCGGGTGATGATGCACGCCATCTCCCAGGAAACACTCCGTTCGGCGTTTTGTTCAACTATAACACTTCCGGGTTAGGCCAGTACCCGTGCACCCACCTCTTTTCGTCTGATGGTGATTCAATTGTCGCAGGACGGTGGGGGGCAAGGTGAAGAGGACGGCAGCTTTCTTGTCACAGAGGGTGGTTCCACCCTGTTCTACATTGAGCGCCAGGAAGACATGGGGGTGGACGGAACCCTCTGCACCATTACCGCCTTTTCCTCCAGGGCGCTCGCAGCGCTGGTATCCCTAACGGGGCGCTTCAAGACGGGCACCTACGCTCTCGTTCCTCACGGGCGGTTTGAGCACACGATTCAGACGAAGCTTGGCCCTAAGCGCCTGGTGCGCGTCGTGGGGATCGACGAAAACGACGTCGACTCCTCAAACCTCGCGGCGCACTTCACCATCGAAGACGATGCCGCCGTCGCATACCAGCCTTCCCCTGCGGACGATATGACTCTGCCAGACCGTGTGATCGCCAGGGCCGTCTTGGCGTTCCGCAGCGGGGGGTGGGGATTTTTCACCAGCCCCACGGTAGAATCCATCGTGGCCCGTAGAGACTACCATGGACACGCCCTGACGCGGGACCTCTTCGGTGCTGTCGAGAACTGGTTCTTGAGCGTGTGGACCCTTGATACTCACGACGGCGTGCGCGCGCTACAGGCGACAGAGCTGACAAACACCATCGTGGACGGGGTTCCAGTGCCGGGAGGCGGGGGCGGTGGCGGCGTCGAACACGGTGAGACGGGGGCGTGCCGGGGGCTAACTGCCGTGACAGACAAGCAACTCCTCTACGACACCCTGGGTTTCCGCATCCACCCGCCTGCGGCGGGCACCATTGAAGGCATGATGTCTCGAACCCGCCCTAAGGATGAAGAGGGCGTGATGGTATACCCGAGGACCAAGCATGGGTCCAGAAAGGTGTTCAGGTCGGGACGGTTGGCCGGCACCGGCATCGGCTGGCGTTCGTGCGACTACTGCTTTGCCGTCGAGAGCATGACGAGCAGGCTGGAGGTATGCGACGGGTGTCTGTGCGAACGCTACTACGCGGGGCGCTACTGCAGGTAAATGAGATGGAGGGAGTGAATGGGAAAGTTTTTGGAAGCACCACGCCCCCTGTAGCGTGTGCCATCCTAATTTCGAGGACCCTTTACCGGTCTTATCCCACAAATCGTACCAGATAAAGTACCTAATATATTCTGATTTCTTGCTGGTTTTACGTATTTTTTTGTGTTGTTTTTAATCACATCACGAGAAGCCGTCGACCCAACCAAACCCTGAACCTAACCCTAATCCTAACCCCAATCCTAGTCCAGGCTAAGGTAAGGCTAAGGCTCGACCCGTGCGCGGCTTCACCGCACGTTTTAGACAATCTGAAAAAATGTGCGGACCACCATAAAAGCCGTAATATATTTGGTACTTAATCTTCTACGATTAGTGGGTCAATAGCACTGACAAAGGCTGCTGAACATTTGTGTTTTTGGGGTAGCTTTGTACCCAACGGTGCTTACCACGATGGGCTTGCACTCAATTCGTGCAATATTATGTAAAACCGATCCGAGCTGTAAACACGCCCCAAATGTCGCTCCACCCCGAATGCCGCTTGCAGATTATCTACACTCGAATGTATGCGTGCATTGCTCTCAGAGCTTCAAAATAAACAATACACCAGGTTTCGATTTCAAGTTGTATCGCGATGAGGTCCGTTTGTCCTCCGTCGTGCCTCGCCGTGACCGCTCGTGCCGACTCTGCCGGGGGTGGCCTCTGCCGTGCTCGCACCGTGTCCGGGCGTGAGGTGCTGCACTCGCAGATTTTCAGGGATGCACTGCGTTTACGTATCCCCTAGATGGTTTCGCCTCATTTCCACTGCAATGGTGGCGTCAGGAGCAAATAGTCAGATATCACGAGGGCAATCTGCGATATGTTTTGGCTGGCTGGCTGGCCCCCAAAAAGTGTGGATGTGCTACGTAGCCATCCCCCCTTGGTGTGTCTCCGCACCTCAAGCCTGAAAGAAAACAATATGTGCCCGAGAGGGGTTGAAACGACAAATAATATGTGGCTGGTTGATTTGTCTTCATAACGTTTGGGTCGACTTTCTTTGGCGTTACTCCCGAGCGACCTACTCTGTGTACTTCCGTTTTGGGGGGGGGAATGCGTGCTACGGTAGAGGTGCACTATTTGTTAGCCTTCTGAGGGTGGTGGCTTGAGGAGCTCTGCGAGTATACATCCCCCAAGAACCTGATTTTGGACAAAAATAAAAATGCCTAGACACGATGAACAATTCCATGGCCTTCTAAGTATGCAATGAACACTGCTGCTGCTGTTGCGACAATGAAAATCCGACGAATTTGGGTTAAGGAGCCTTCAATAGGTCATTCAGAAAATATTTCAGCCTAAACGTGCTGTTATACTTCTATCGTAGCACGCGTCGGAGGTTTGCACATTGTGCCGGATGGCAAACAATGTTGCTGGTCCATTGAAGTCGGTCTTCTCATTCTCTCGACAAACACGATATTTTCCGATGCCCCCCATTGGCAGTACCGTCGCATTTACGGCCTCGATTAGCCTGCATCCTTGGCCATCACCGGCATACGCGGAGCCGCAGGCGGGTGTCATCCCACCGCGCCGAAGCCCCTCCTCGTATTTGGTATCACATTGACCGCCATAAGCAACCAAAGACAGGTGGCATAACCAGTTGTTTTTGTTTTTTAAGGGATTACGACTGGCACTAGCGCAAGCGGCGAACGTGTGTCGCGACTCACCACAGGCCTTCAAAAAGGGCAGAATGTCTAATGTCTGCGTTTCCGTAGGAGGAGCCCATTCGTTTCTTGTTTGTTTTTTCTGAACAGGCCGGTCCAAATTATCCCAAGGTATGGGCTCTAGACCGGTTCGCTCGAATGTTTGAAGAATCGACTGAGTAGGAGAAATATCAAGTCGAATTCAACGCCCAGAGTGTATTTTATACTGAATCTACAGTAAATAATGCCGACGTAACGCCGTAAAAAGTGATTTTTTGTCCCACATAACGACCCAAACCCACACCGTTTTGTGGAGACAAATCCTGATGTTACTTATGCACACGTGGTCTATTGTAAACTTAGCTTTGTTTGTGTTTTGTTTCGACGGGGAATGCTGATTTATCAAGGCCCAAACTTTTAAAAAGAAAGCAATCTAATATCCGGCGAAAAACAAAAAAAAATGTGTGTTAACGAGTTGGCTGGGGCTATAGACGACGCGTGCAAAAACGCAGGATAAAAAACGACGTAAACCTTCGGACACTTGCACAAAATGAGGCGTTAATTTTGAACCGCATGCATGCGCTACATGTAGTTACGGTAGATCTGCGTTGCTACAGTAGAGATACACGAGACCACGGGTCTTACCAAGCCAAGCCTATGACCGAGGCATAGTGAAGATGTCGAAAAAGTATTGCCCTCTCTCGAATGTCAATATTACAGTCGCAGCGCTAAAAGAGAGGCGGTTGGTCCGATCGCCGACAACCCTCGTACCTTTTGGGTTAACTACAGCAATCCAGACCTCGATCTGGGCGCCGGCTGAATAGGTTCTGCCCCCTCGTGCGTACCTGTCTCTCTCCATCTCTGCCACAAAATATATCTTGAATCACTCGCTCTACCTCTCATGCACCTTCTCGCTTGCTCGGTGTCCTTTCCTGTGTCTCCCTCCCGCCCTGACCCCCCCCCCCCCGCCCCCCGCTTTCTCGTGGGTCTCGCGCGGTGTTCAGCGCTCTCTGCCAGACGAAGGACCTGCCCAGGCACTTGCTAAGTTGCGGCAAGACGAGAAGCGAGATGCAGGCGGACCACGATGCCTTCCGCGATGGCCTTGCCACAAGCAGCAAGTAGTCTGCTTCCACGGTATGGTGCCACGGCAAAGGGCTCCGAATGCCATTCGAGTTTGGCTGAACAAACTCATAAGTTGGACATTGAGAGCCCATTAGCCGTAACCCTGATCATACCCTCATGAGTTGAATCCTCAGCTTCCTGATGGGTTGACCACATGAGTGTCCGTCAGCCAACTTAGGAATTTGTGTATCGACAGTTCCTGGCCCGGCCGCATATACCACCGCCGATGACCCGAACTTGATGCCGGGGAGAGTTGTAAGATTTCGTGCCAGAAGACCATGCGCAGTAACATCGCGGCGGAATGAGCTCTAGGGGTTACTGTGCTCGGGAGATAGGAGGGGTGGAAGGGGTCCGATGTTTTCGGTCATTCCCGGACCTTGATCCAACTGTTTGTTGAGCCGCGCGCGTTGGTGACAAGAGCGATTTTTGTTCGTTTTTACGGTGAAATGGTTGACTGTATTTCCTGGCTCTCGGACTTGGAAGGCTGGGTTTGGGGGGGGGGGGTGGGGGGGGGCAGTTGAGTCGCTTCAAATACGGTTCGCTGAAGTTTGATCCTCTTGCATGGCGATGAAAATGGTGGTCTTGTTGGTAACCTGGTGTTTAGGGGGTAACGAAGGTAGTCATAAACATGTACTGTGGGGCTATACGTAGTGGGTTGTTCGACGGGTAAGATGTCTGATTGGGGGAACTATGATAAGTAAGGTGGAATAAGGTCATGGTGCGAAACAAACTAGAAGGGCTTGAGGATGGAAGAAAACCAGACGATACGCCACGCGCATTCTAGAGGGGCGTTGAATCAACGTAACAATCGATCAGCGTGAAGCGATAGTCAAGTGAGCAGCAATAATATATAGCTGTACAGCTAAAGCGCTGAGGCTCACATGCCTGAGTAAGGGAAGCGTACGCGGAGTGGGTAGCATGGGTATCGAGCGGTGTAGCGTGTGTTAGAAGTGACGGTCATCGTAGCGGGATCATGGTGGAATATGACGCCAGCTTGAGAGAAGGCAGATTGCGCTATGACACAGCACTGGCCGACGAGGAATACATCTTTTAGTTTCCTAAGGATGTCGGTTATTGGCGTTGCCTCGTCAGGCGAGAGTCAAGGCCCTGCAACGCTACCAGGACATCGTGTTGTTTACAGGGGAACTGGACTGACTGCTGTAAGGTACAAACTGCTGCATAGTTTCTTGCAGCACCAAATCCTCTTGTTGCGGCTTGGGGTTTACTTATCTATCTGTTCAAGCAATGAGCAGTAGTATTTATATTTTGGTGTAGATCGTACATAGCAGCACAGACAATGCATGGTGTGTTGAACGGTATGCGGGGTAATCACTACCTGTTCGCGACAGGAAAGTTGTTCCATTGCCTACCGGAATGAGAGTTCCACGTAAAACAGCTGTGTTGTGACGAGTTTCTGCTATTAAGTGCCGGTATTAAGTATTCTGGTGGGTATTTATATACGAAGAAAGCGGGCAATAAACGTTCTCCATGATTCGAGTACGATACGTACGCCTTCTGCGCGCTTAAACACGCGCGTGTAGTACAGTAGTAGAAGTTAATGAATCACCCCGTGTTTATGGCCAGCGGGTGTTTGATCGATGCCTCTCCGGGAGTGTCTGGGAGAGGGGACTAGGCCCTTGCTGGGGAGAGGGGTGGTTGTGTAGGGGAAGGGAGGAAAGGCTGTAGAGAGAATAGTAGCGGCACGTTGGAGTAGGGGTTGGAGAAGGCAAGAGCTAAGGAGAGAGCAAGACGGCGGGGGGAAATTCCTTCCTACGACCGATAGCAGTCGAGACCGGCAACGCCACATGGTCTTCTGGGCGTGCAGTGCCGTGTTGCACAAGCGGGAAAAGGCGGCGGAATCCTGCAAATATCCAACTATTCAATACTGTGTAAACAGGTGGTATAACAGTACTCCATGCAAATGGGTGGAAACAAACCTCGAGCCCAATCAGTCTCACAGGTGGCTGAGACCCCCCCGTTGCGTAAAGTGGGCGGACAAACAACTTGAGAAGAAAGACATGAGCAATCGGGGTCGGAAGCGTCGAGTGTTTGGTCTCGTGACCACAAAGTATCACTGCCACAGTTTGACAATATGCCCCGCACTACGTATCATTTGTATTATCCCTTTGATATTTACGCAACCCGCCGCACCTGCACCCATAAACAAACCACCAAGAAACACTGCAAGACGTGTTGACTATTTACGAAGCACCACAAATAAAAAGGAATAGCTTAGCAGCAGTTCACCTTTTGTACTATTCTAAGAGGTGCACGCATCGTAGATCACCTGGACACTAACCTGCCGCTATGATTACAGTACGTTGTGCGATATATGTACAGCACTTATCCAACCCAGGAAACGTGTGGTAGGTCCTGTATATTCTACCCGGCAGCATGACGTAATGAGCTAGATCATAAAAACCATACAGATCATAAATATGGCTGCCCCGAAATATCTAGATCATCAAGCGGGCATCGGGGATCTGTCGGATACGTCAACTATCGTTTCCATCACGATGCGGAATGCAAATGCATCCGCTTTTGTTGTCAAACGACAATCTGGTCGCCGAGTAACCTCGTTCGACACCAGTTCAAAACATACGACCGGCCTATATTACAACTAAAATCGAATACACACTCAAATGCACCCCCGACCACACCCACCAAACACGTGCGTGAAGCACAGACCACGACACCACACAACACAACCCGCCGCACGCCTATGCCCACCAGCATATATTTCCCTTCCTTCCAGAGTGTAGTCGACTCGGCGCTTGCTCGTCGTTGCGGACGAAAATATGACCACCCTGGTCAGGAAAGGTTATCCTATCATCCTATCAAAACTCTAAACTGTGAAGCGTACCTGCCGTTGGGTATAAAAATACAACCTATACTTGTTACAACCCCCTCCCCCCCCCCCGGCACGCGCTGCTATCCAATGGGAAAACTACAAGCGGTGCATAATAGGGTGTAGCTCACCCTCCATGGTGAGTCGCCTAATCCCTTACGGCGCTTCGCGCTTGGTGCAAGCAGCAATGTACGCCTGGTCGGTGAAAACCCGAAATGCTCCGCCCCGGCTTTGTAGGGGTGCGAGGGTCTATGGTCATACGACTACAGCCATGCATGCATATCGAGTACACCCCGCCCCCTGTTTATCGGGATTTCCCCGCCTACCCTCGCGCGCATCCAGCAAACACACGGAAAAACTGTGGAGACCACATATTTCTGCCTACCGAGGTTAGCTGTGTGACAACTGCAGTCTCCTTGTGCTTTCTCATGCAGATGAAACATGAGCCGGGTTACACAGGGAATCCAGAATACAATCTACTCGGTAACGCAAACCCTCAAAAACACAAAACCATACAAACAAAAGGGCATGTGGCATTATATATCATGCAAAACAAAGCTTATCGCGTTAATGCTTCGCTTTGTTAACTCTCCTCCCCTCATGCGGCACGCCCCACAGCAATACTACAGTTACAGTGGTATACAATATACTGTAGCTACTACCAGAGCGATTGTTGGGCGATTACAGCTGCTTGGAACCGTGTGCTTCGAAGAGGTGCAGGGTGTTCTGAAGGAGGAGAGCTGTGGGACCAGCAACCGAAGTGACACAGGGGAAGGGGTGGTGGAGGGGTTGGTCGGAGGGAGACGGGGGGAGAGGGGGTCTGGTTAATCTTCGTGGGGGTTTTGTAGTGAGAACCAAACACGGGCGGGGCGCGGGGGGGGGGGTGAAACAACCATGGTCGAAGAAATATCAGTGTCCCAGGGCTAGAGGCCAAGGGGGGGGGGCATGTAAGATGATAGACATGCTGAGACAGCGCACGAAGACAGCAACTTATTCAGTATGGCATACAGAACTGCCCACTCTCTACTCCGGCAGATACATCTCATCCGTGAGCACCACTCTTGGATACCCATGACATGTACGAGAAGCCATGGGCACAACGCCATTATATGTCTGCATGGTTACCTCTTCTTGCCGGCCTGAACGGGTTTTCCGTATCGACCGCGGAGGAGAACGGGGTCACACATACAGTAGACGCCGTTTTGCTCCGGGGCACGCCATTTGAAGAGCTCTCCACCACCTCATGCCAAACCTTCCGTTGAGAAAAAAACGACCGTTGGGCCCGATGAAGTATCCCTTGGCCCGTACTCTACTTACTCGGTCATCAGGCCACAATAGTACAACAGGCTACGGTACTGCTGTAGTACGATCGGTTGTCCCTTCAAGCCAACCCTGTCTAACTACTGTAGTGCTTATTTTTGAAATTTCCATCCAAGCTATTTGTGGTCGCAGTAACCTGATCTAACGATTTTTTTGCTGTAGTATATGCATTGGAGCGTAAAGTAATGTAATACTTGTTTGACTTCTTTGTGGTCGGAGGAGACCAGAGATGGCCGCAGAGACGCTTGATGGCTCAGACGATACAATATACCGGGCTTCGAGATCGAGGGGAGAGTCCAGGATCATTCGATGTCGAGGGTAGAGTGTGCGGCTGGTGGAAACGAGGGGGCAGGTGGTACGATAGAGGTAGAAGAGGTATACCTTTTTTTGGCTGAAACCTTTTCTGAGTGACCTAATAAAGGCTCCTTAACCCAAATATGTCGGACTTTAATTATCGTGTTGCAATATTGTTTGTCTTATACCTTGAGCCAAGGGATTGTTCATTGTTAGGTTACACTTCTATTTCTTTCCCTCCAAAATCAGTGTGCAGGCTACTGCAGGTTTAGAGCTACTCAAGTGACCACCCTTATATGGCAAAAACACGGTGCACCTCTACCATCGCATGTATCTCAGGCTGTTGTTTTCGCTGGTGGGTAGCGTCGAAGCCGTCGATGTTGGCGTTTATACAAGAATCCCACTCTGTCCCGAAATCTAGCAACAATGTCCCAGTAATATATTATCGAAATGGCGTCCTTGGTATTGGGTCCATGCCTCTCCCCAATTGCAGTGGTTGGGGAAGCTCCCCGTCAGTGGCAGATGATCAATGGCTGGCCTCGAAAATGCAAACCCAATACCTACCGCACCACACGCCTCACTACTATACGAAAACAATGCGGATCAGACGCCTCCATTGTTTGCGGGACACGATACGTAAGAAAATTGGATTTATAAGCAATGCTCCGCACCGAGAGCCACACTAAATTACGTACAGCAGTAGGTTATGTTCGAGGTTGCTCAAGGGGTGTCACCGTAAGTTTATAGGGTTTGCTCGGACCACAGCGCGTGTTACGTACTGTAGATGTTCTTGTCTTGGACGCATGCCACGATAGAGTTGCACCCTGTTTTTTTTCTGAGCTCCTCACTTAATGAGCGTCATACCTCACCAAAGACAAATAATTTTGGAGGAAAATAAAAGTGCTGCCAGATGAGAAATCTCATGACCGAAGTATACTCTGAAACATATTTCGTCACAAGAATGAAAAAACGACGAATTTAGTTTAAGGAGCCCGATCGTTCAGAAAACAAAACAGCCAAAACGTTCTACCTCTACCGTAGCACGCAAAGGTAGGAGGCCTTGTTGTTAGAGACCTACCTACTGTCATCGGGCCAACGCCTCCCGGCACAGGGGTGATGTAGGAAGCCTTAGAGCGGGCCATGGCGAAGTCCACGTCCCCGACGACCTTCCTCTTGCCGTTGGGTGTGACGCCTGAAACGGAACCGCATACGAAACAAACGTGTACAGTGATAACTACCGGTTAGTTTGCGTTTTGTGATGGTACACGTACCGGGTACCTCGTGTTATTTCGTTTCTGCCGCATCCGACAATGTGCAAACCATGTTACAGTACAAGCTTAAGAGTACAGATTGAAGCTACAGTAATATCAGTCAATGTTAAGTAGCAAATTAAACCTATTACTTCCACCAGGAATTTTATAACCCTGAACACATGAGCACTGGACGGTCTCAACAACCCTGTTGGTAAATGTTTGCCAGGTACATATTTTAGTACAACGACGACATGTCCGGTCGGGAACATGCTCAGCACGACGAGTAGGTGATAGTCAAAGGAGTGTTGAATGCGTGTTTCGTACACAGGGATTCGTTTGCTGCAAACGAAACCACCTACTACCGGTATCGTGCTGCAGTACGTAGTGCTATCAAGTACTGGCTTTGAGGATACCCTTCATAAAGTTTCCTGGCGGTTGTGGGTTTCACTTTACCTCTGAACACTGGTTTATCTCGATCAATCGCATGCCGGAGCAGGGAGACCTCATTGATCCCCAAACTATATACGAACTAAGGCGACGGCGGAATGTTACAACCGCATTTTTCTGGTGTGATTCACGTTCCCGGGATGCGCACCGGTATTTTTGTTTGGTGCGCTGCACCAACAAAGCACATAGGCGTACATTAGCCTTAGCCTGTTTTTGGGCGAATTGAAGCGGGAGTGCCCCCCTCCCCGCCGCAGCCACAATAGCCCTGGTTCTATTTGTCAATTGTTCACCCCCCCACTTCCCACTGGTTGCGCATGTCCTACCCCCCCGTGTCGCCCGAGCTCTCTCCCGTTGAGAGTACAATCCCGCTCGCAACTCTGCACTTTGGGAAGGGCAAGATATGGTACCCTTCCTTCTGCAGACTGAAGAGTTCTGACCTTGAGTGTTCATTGCCACGTCCACGACCACGGCTCCTGGGCGGATCCAGTGTCCCTTGACCAGGCCAGCCCTTCCCGCAGCCGAGACTACGATGTCTGCGTTGCGAACCTACGCGGTGGGAACCAAAATCATCCCACGGGAGGTAGGTAGGTAGGTAGGGGTTGCAGTTAATCTTAGCCCTCTGAGGCAAAATATGCTCTGACCCGTTGAGCTCTTCAAGCTAGTCTCATACTTTTGCACACCTCGGACAGATGACCTACAGGTACATTATGACAGATCATCCATAGGTACATCATGACAGATCATCTACAGGTACCTCATGACAGATCATTACCTACGCATTCCCGGGGCAGATACATCCCTCATCTGCATGCCCTATAGCCCATGTTGCCGCGGTGGAAGCCGCGCAATCATCATGATCTACGTTGGTAGCACATAGTTCGTACGTGTGATCTGTGCTACAGTATACGGATCGTGCCCAACAGCTCATAACCACGGCAGGTTACCATGCAGATGATACACAGATGATCCATCTGTAGATGGTCTATCTGTAGATGATCTATCTGTAGATGATCTGTCCTGGGTGTGTAATTTTACCAAAGTACTACTGTAGTGTACCTGGTAGAATGTTTTGATTTAGGGCTACAGCAGTAGCGCATAGAAATCCGTGCGTCGGGTTGCGTGAAGAAACTAATCAAAGTCATATTTTGGATGAAACCTCGAGCTTCGCATGTGAGGAGCCCAGAAAATAAGGCGCCATCCCTATAAGGTGAAAATAAGGCATTTATCTCAACACTCAAGAAGAAGGGGGTCGATGGTGAATTGCTAGACCTAGCGTCGGATGCTGCTTGGTGCATGCTCAACACCTAGTAGTGCCTAAAAATGCTCGTACCGCTGTCGTCGTCAGGAAATCGCGCGGCAAGATATCTGAAACTGTCGTCAACTCGTGTGTGCGTGGATGGTACATGGCGGACGGTACCGTTTCTATGTTTAGAGACAAAGTATGATAATTGAATTAAAAACTGTACGACGTGGACACAAAAACAACCGTTCAATCGAGTAAAAAAAGGCTTCGGCGATCTCGAACGGGGCCCCTATATCAGAAACTCGCACTATTTATCGTAAATCACCTTGCGTTCAAGAGTCGTCCTCTCGGTGTGGACATCGCACTGCGTGACGGTTGCCCCACCGCTGCTGAGCATCGCCGCCATCGGCGTACCGACCATCCTGCTCTTGCCGATGACGACAGCAGTCTGCCCCACGACCCGTACGCCGTGCATGGCTAGGAGAACCGCGATGCCGTAAGGGGTGCACGACAGAGGCCGGAATTCCTCTGACGACCCTGTACAGGTTATTATTCAGGGTTTTGTGGAGAACAATGCATTGTTTTCGGAAAGGAAGGAGCGTATTAATACACGCGCGTGTGATTCACGACCTGACGAATACATATATATATGTATATTCTTGGCGGTGACAATCGTATACGCACGTACGTAAGGAAAGGAACGGCAGTCTTCTCACGCGCAGCCTACATTTATGAGTCAGCGAATAATTGGTTCGTGAATTCGACAACATATTTTCGCCGTGGGTACCATGAACAAGCAACACAAGGGTGCTTAAAATAAACGACAACACCAAGTAAGTACAGATATATGCAATTGGCAGATTTCGGTGAAATAGTGGGGGGACATCGATCAACATGTCACAGAACTTGAACCAATAACATAAAAAAGGAGAGGTTCAGGAAGGCGAGGAAGAATATCGATATAATCTCCTCTTCTTGTGGTTGGCGTCAACGTCTTAATCTCGTCTTTTGGAATTCGAGCCACCATATGCTCTACCCGTATATAACTACACATACAAGAAGAGGGTCGCTCTACCGGAAATACCTGGTACTGTATAGGGTTACTTCGTATGCCAGGTCTAGTTGTACAGCATGGGTTCTAACGGCCATGCCCTGGAAACGTTGGCACTCCAAAGACAGTCCCGAGGACCAATCAAATGCGCTGAAATATCTAGAATCAGTCGAATTACTACAGTACTGTAGCTATAATATATAGTAATGATAGGGTGTTTGCTATAATCTACTTTGGTTGGCTTGTGACATCATTTGAAACCAAAATACTTGAGGGGCTGGTTGGTTAAAAAGGCATATCCGAAGGCCCACAGAGTTAACCCAACCCACTTTTTCTTGTTTTGAGGTGTGCGATAAGTTTCAGTTGTGACGTGTGTGTCTAACTGTTTTGTTGTATTTTTTGTTTTCACTACGTTTTTTTCAATGAGGTATTCTTCCGCTCCAGTTTTTTTGTTTACCTGTCCTGTGACCACACGGACACACGGTTTTGGACATGAATTAATGTGAAGACACCAACACCAACAACAACAACAACCGAGTAACCCAACCCTGCTTGCATACCTGGTGAGGCGACATTACTGGACCAGGCATCTCCGCCGAAGACGTTCGCCCCGTTGGCAGGGTGGCAAGCGTCCGCGTCTTTGTGCACCGCGATTGCCCTGGCCACCTGAATTATGCAGTCAGTCAGGGCAGTGAAGGTTTTGGTTCGTGTGAGAGTGTTTGTTTGATGTTTCGCATCCAGGTGCTTACTACTGACTGGGTACCGGTACTGCTGGCAATGCCCTAATTACACGGGAGGGTGAACGTACGCTCGCTCGGCGTGCGCAAACGAGGACAAGCTCAAGGTGAATGGGCTGAAGTTATGATAGCGCTGCCACCTGGATGGTGCAGTTAGGGTAGTGAACGTTTCTGTTTTTGCGTGTGAGAGCGTATGTATGGTGGTTTTCGTCGAGAAGTTCGCTTACACATTTCCTGCTGGCAATGCATTAGTTACGTATGTAGGAGGGTAGACTTACTCGCCCGTCGTCCGCGAAAGAGGATACGCTGAATCTGAATGTTCTGTGTTACTACAGTGCTTGCTACTCTTTGGCACCGAGGGCTATCAAGCCCTTCCTGCGTACGAGTGTATTCCGTTTTACTGTAGGCTAGGCCAGCTCGATCCCACTGGGTCGTGGAGGCCGTGTTTTTCTAGTGCAGCATCCCCGGCAGCACTATTATAGAAGCACGATATATTTGTGTCATACTGTAACCTCGACACGTAGCCGCGGCCGCAGCTACAGGGTAATGTTGTCTATCACCGACATCGTACCGCCAAGAAACCAAAACCAAACCTTGCCAACAGAAGAACGGCGTTGGCAGGTAGCGTTGCTCGGCATGTTACATGGCACTTCGTAACAGGAGAAACGCGAAGCTTAGGGGTATACCCGTACCTTTTTGCAGTCCACACCGGTCGGGAGTGGCATCTGAACCACGATCCCGTCGATGTCAGCTCGCTCGTTCAGGGCGTGTACTTCGGCCAACACCTGTGCCGACATGGCGCAACAACCAGCAAACAGTCACACGGCGGCACGAAGGGCAGAGAGGAGCTTGTCGAAAAACTCACCGAATGAATGCACACCCTCCACCTGTTTTAGTTTTCATTTGTTCCTGCGGCGTGTGCCATCTGCCACGTACTGCATAACAAATGGCCACGGAACGTGCATCTCTCTGCGCTTCAGGATCGGCACTCTTCGACATCCGCTAAGCTGTTGACATCATTATTTTTCGCACGGTTTAGTAATTTTCGGGAAAACCTGATCGAGAGCCTTCCGACAATAACACTTCGACTTTGTCAACAAAACGAGCACTGGAAAATGACCGCACCCCTGTGTGAACTGCACGTTATTTTAAGACCCTTTTACGGTATACCGGCTCTCAAGCGAGTTTTGTTTTACATTACGAATCCCACGGCAGGTTTTGAATCGTACCGTACATGCGATACCCTACGGCAACACGCGCAGGGAGTATACCGTATAACTACAGCAGACGGGCATCGTCTCGTAGCAGCTGTTTAGCTCAGTAAGGCGTCTGTGCCTGGTAGGTACCGAAGTCGTTGCGTACAAAGCACAAATATAATGTGTACACCGATCTAAACCCTACACACCCCGTATGGCGCGCGCGCTCGATTTATCACACCAGTAATATGCAGAAACCGTTGTTTTTCGGGGGGGGGGGGGGGCAATCTCACAGCTCCATTTTTTTTTCCAAATTCATACAACTCTGTAACCCAATGTAACGGCCGTTCCAATACTAACGATTTCATGAGAAAAAACTGTTTGTTATATCTCACACCATATGCGTATGTCCACAAACGCTGCCGTACCTTAGCTTCAAGGGCAGGGGGGGACAAGCCTTCAGTAGGTATGTCCACGAGGGTGGTCTTCATGCCCGTCGCCTTGGCCGCCCGAATCTTCGCGTCGACGTAGATGCTGGAATCCGGTCGCCTTGTATAATAGTGGTGAGGCGTTAATCAACATTTTGGGTCACAATACGCTTCAGGTAAACAATATCATGTACCTGGTACCAGGTATATAAAATACCGACCATATTGCGAACGACAGTGCAGGGCATCAATCGCAGCATTTTCACGGTAGATGTTCAGATCGGCCGCGCTATGGTGAGGGGTTGTACTTTTGCGCCCAAAAAACGCCACGGACGGAGTTCCTCGCCCGCGTGGAGAGCTACCCGATCACTTTGGATCCGATGGGTACTTTGCAACAATGTTCGTTGCATACGTACAGCAGTGGCTTATATATGGTGAGTGTTGGTCGAGCTTGGGCTACAACTTAACTTTCCACAAAAAGTCGGTTGTCTCGTGAGGTAAACGCTTGAGGTCAACCATTGATAATTTTCCACTGGCGGAGCTCTTCAACCATCGCAACTGAAGGGAGCTAACCTATGCCACTCTGACTCTAAATGGAACCACGAATTCGTATTCAATAGTCATGGACAAACAGTCCGCGTATTTGGAGGGACAGAAAGGTATCTTTTGGATTCGAACCGATGTGTATCTTTCAAACTTTCCCGTTATATACCTGGACCGCATGGGGTGGATTGTTTTTCGAGCTTAGCTTTAAAGCTCTCCACAACGCCGGTTTGTCTGGTGAAGTATACATCACACTAATATGAATATAGAGCTCGTCCTTATACTATACTCAATTGAAGAGCCTCAAAACATTTTGGTGCTACTCCTGCTGTCGTACGTTTCGCATCCGATGATCGTTCTTGATGCGCGTGCACCCATCCACCCACCCACCCACCCACCCACACACCAACACACCCACACACACATCCACACACCAACACACTCCATCCCTCCACCCACACACCCCATCCCTCCACCCACACCAACCCACCCACCCATCCATCCACCCACCCACCCAACCACCCACCCACCCACCCACCCACCCCCACACACACCTACCACGCTCCCACCCACCTCCCACGACACACCTACCTCCCACATTCCACCCATACACACCCACGCTCCCATCCCCCCACCCACCCGTTAGCCATCACGATGCCGAGTCCTGGCACTCTGCCGCCGCAGCCGATGCCGCCGCCGCTCTCATCTCCTTCTTTGGCGAGGACGGCGATCCGTTCCTTGATCTGCTGCCTGATGACCTTTGCCGCGAGCTTGCCGTTCAGCGACAGCGCCGGAACGGAAGCCTCCCTCACCATGTGCGGCGGCGTGGTGCTCAGAGTCGGGCTCTGCATGAAGTGCGTTCACGGGGGGGGGGGAGAAGACAATACCCTACGTGGTTTTTTATGTGCAGTTTTATCGATCTATACAGTACAGGACACTTAATAAGAAACAGGAAATCTGGTCCGGCTGGGTTTCTTATTTGAGAGAGGGTGATTTCTACACTAATGTCAAGATAACGACCCTCGAATTTCTTATTTTCCTCTAAATCTCAGCCTGGATGTCTTATTTGCCTGTTTCTTATTTGGTGCCCTGTACTGTACTGTTTGTTTGTTTTTGTTTGTTTTTGTTGTGACTCTCGTTTTTTCCTTCCCATTTATCTTCTTCGCCCTGTTTCGCTCTCAGCCTCTCCTAGTTGTAACTCAGATCCAGGGTCACAAAGCACGCCCCCCCCCACTGCGGTTTGCATGCCTGTTGTTTGTATCACTGGTACAGTATTTCGGGGGGGCATAGTAAGACGCGTGCTACGGTAGAGGTAGCACTTTTTAACTGAATCGTTTTCCGAGCGATCGGGCTCCTTAACCCAAATTCGTCGGACTTTCATTTTTGTGACGAAATACGTTTCGGAACATACTTCGGTCATGAGATTTCTCATCCGGCAGCACTTCTATTTTCCTCCACAATCTTTTTTTTGGTGAGGTATGACGCTCCTTAAGTGAGGAGCTCAGAAAAAACATGGTGCACCTCTATCGTAGCATGGGTCGTAAATAGGACCTATGGTACATACAAAAACCTATATGTTCACCTGTTTTTACTAACACTATTTAGTCTTATTTACTACGGTCTCTCGTTATATTGGTTCGAGCGTGGGAAATATCTATGATGAGAGGGGGGGCGGGGGAATGTATGCGCACATTATCAAAATCATCGAAGGGCAGAGGCAGGTGTTGACACCAGTAAGTACAACGACGCCATAGCAATGTTACGGTGAATGTGAGGTATCACCAGAGGCAGCTGTCGTTATCATTTGTTTTTAATGATACGCGTGTGTGTGTTCTTCACGCTAAACCGCTATATATACCCGTCGACATCCAGCACACTCAGTGTCCATGTCCGTATACACGCGCGCCTGTATGTGCAGATGGTCACCATGAATGGGCAGAGACAGGTGCTGAAGACACCAAAGAGTACAACGACGCCATCGAAATGTTAAGGTAAAGGTTAGAGTATAGCACCTTGTAGACGAAACGGCGACGGGCGTCATGGTACCACGGGCTGGAGAAGCACTCCCTCATCCGCAACAGCTCGGACGCCCTGCACCTCTCCACCTGTCAGCCATGTGTCATGTCAGGTTAAGTTAGGTTAGGTGAGGTGACGGTTGCTAGGGTAGAGGCGCACCTGCATACAGGCCCTGTTTCTGCCTTCTGAGGGTGGTCACTTATTACTTGAGGAGCGCTCGTTACCTCACCCAAAAACTGATTCCCGAGGAAAATAAAAATGCTATAATACCCGATGAGCAATACGATCGCCTAACTACAGTAAGTACACAGTAAACAGTATTGCGACACAAGAATTGGTATATTCCGACGAATTTGGGTTAAGGCGCCCCTTCATACATAAACCATTTCAGCCAAAAAAAGGTATACCTCTACCTCTGTCGTACCACGCCTCAGGTTAGGTTAGAGTAGGTTGAGTTAGGTTCAGGTTAGGCTAGGTTCGGTTAGATTAGGGTATGTTCTATTACTGTTAGGTTGGATCGGCGATTATAAGCATACCTGGTACCTGGTATATACGTATGCATCCTGGTACTCGGCATGCCTGACCTACAGTAGACAGAGCCGGAAACTCATTAACACTTGAAAAACAATAGTAATCGCTTTGAAATCGATAAATTCCTCAAAACGCATATAATATTTGCAAGCATGGTATGATACTACTCATACTAGCCATCATGCTGCTTATACTACTCATACTATTACAGGACACCATAGTAAATGCTAGTAAATAGGACCTACCGTGCAGACAAAACCCTACATATTTACCCATTTTTACTCATAAGATTTGGTCCTATTTACTATGGTCCATCGTAATAGCAATACTAGTGATACCGTAATGATACGGGGTGTTCAGTTTTTACAGTGGTCTATTGTGGGTGCGTGCTTGCTCCCAGCAACCGAGGGATAAATTTCGTACGAGTACGTATACCGTTGCCAAATCAATCTCCGTGACACACAGCTCTCCCCAGAACTGGTGACACCCAACAGCAAAAGACACTCGCCCTCTCGAACCAGGCGTCGTCCCTGTCGCGCTGCTTGTCCGCGATTATCTTGTCGGCCAGCCCACTCGCCACGAGCGTCTCGGCTCGGTCTCGAATGGCGCACAACTGTGTCAAGCCAAAACAAATGCACGCGGGGCCGCTTTTGATAAGGACGAAAACGGCTCATGGGACAGCTCGATAAGGTCAAACACGGTACAGAGGGGTGCTCGATAAGGACGAAAACGGCACAGGGGGCCGCTTGATAAGGACAAAATTGTCACGCGGGGCCGCTCCACAAGGACAAAACGCGTCACACGGGAGAGTTCGATAAGGACTAAAACGGCACACGGGACGGCTCGATAAGGTCGAAAACGGCACAGGTAGCCGCTCGAGAATGACTCAACAAAAGAGTTTCCAGTTGGAAAGGCGTTGCTCCCTTACCTCCTCGTTAAAGCTACAATAAAGCTTGGAGAGTGCTTCGGCGATCTCTTACCTCCTCGTGAAAGCTGCAGCTCGGAGAGTGCTTCAACAGATCGTCCACCATGCCGATAGCGTGCGCCTGATTGGCCGTGATTGGCCGCGTGGCGCCGGTGAGTTCCATCGCCGCCTCCCTACCAACCCTCCCTTGCAGGAAGAACGTCCAGTACTCTCCACCGGTAAGTTCCATCGCCTTCGAACAAGCGCATGAATTTGGAACATTTGCCGATCAATCATTGCATTCCTCGGGAAGATCTGATCGATAAAGATAATTACAGATAGATCAGCTAGATCAGATAGATCAGATAGATCAGATAGATCAGATAGGTCAGATAGGTCAGATAGGTCAGATAGATCAGATAGATCAGATAGACCAGATATATCAGATAATATCAGTAGATCAGATATATCTGACAGATCACATAGACCAGATACGTCAGATATATCATCGATTCCCACCTCATGATCTAGATCTTTCACGGCAGAGATTGGTTCCCGGTCTTGCATGATCTGTATGATCTGTATGATCTGTATGATCTAGCTCATGTTGCCGGATGGTGGACCCGTGTATCTTGGATCTGTAATATATGTGTGCAGACGGCACAACCTCTCACAATTATAGAATAAATACCGATCAACCGATCAATGGTGGGAAGACGAGTCAGAGCCAGGCCGAGAGGGGTATGGGTAGGGTGTAGATTTTACTTGGAGATGGTGGGTGTGGGCCGCGGAGATATACGCGCAGCATAACCATTGCCCATATCATTTGTGGAAATTAAAAACAACAGCTGTGATATCGAGGGTTTCGTCGAAACTCATATTGGCACATACGTATAGCGATGGTTGTATCCCAGGCCAAAGGCGGCATCAAGAGCGGCTTATACCGAGAGACAACGACGAGGCCGTGGAACTGGATGGAGGCATGCATGATATAGGTTGTACCCGTGAAGAGCATTTAGTTCGCACACAGGGGGCGCGATCGTAAAATATATATAATATATACTTGGTATAAATACCGGAATTCGTAGATGTTTGTCTATGCCGTGGGTCCTGATTTTTATGGTCCCCCTTACTACTGTAGCCGGTACTGTAGTTGTTGGTCACTTTAGGAGTATACTAATAATCAGTCAGAAAATATCGCCTCAAGTAGAAACTCACTACAACTCCTACCTACCTACCTACCTATCGTGGGATGAGTCACTCGTATACCAATTATTCCTCGAGCGATTGATGTACTACTGTAGTATCGTACGTGCGAGGGGTGATGCCAGCGATTGGTGTTCGGGTGGCTAGCCTACCTCAAGGCACACACCCTGCAGAGCATCCCAGAAGCAGGAAATTCGGGCGAAACGCTCGTGTATGCTCTACTATAAATACTGAAATAGTACTATTAATAGAACAAACACTTCGAAGTATTCCACTACGCTGTAGTACGTACAAGTATGATACTAAGGTTTAGCCGCCGGTAGGTGATCACTTGTGGAGTATACTATTTGTCAGTAAAACAATATCGCCTCAGAAGGCTAAAACTAACTGCAACCCCCTATGAACGGTAAACCGTGGCTGTGCTCTCAGGTGATTTCCTGACAGGTTATGTTTTTTTTTGTCAAAACGCGCGTACCGGTACTGTACCTTGTAGTGGGGGTTGAGGATTACGTTTTCGTGCGCCCACACGAAGTCCGAGGCCATGGCGGCCATCGCCCCGCCCGCGCCCGCGTTGCCCCGCATGACGCTGACCACCGCCTTGTCCGTGATGGAAAAGGACGCCTTTATGGAGTCGTTGATGGCATTGATGTTCAACCACGATTCCTTCGTCGGGCAAAGAGAGAAACCAACGATGCAAAAAAGATCGAACACGTGGGGGTGGTTGGAAAGGACAGCTTTAGCGTCGACGGTCGAAAGGTTCATGAGCAGCGAGCAGCAACTTACCGTTTCGGTTTGTTGACATCCACCGGTTCACATCGGTAAATATTGGACAAAAACTAGATGAGTTGAGGGCAATTTTTCCAGAGAACACGATCAGGTGATAAGTAGTACATACATGGTGGCATGGTTCCAGGACTTAAAATCATATGGACCCGATACATACCCTGCCTTCATGGTGATTCCAATTTCGGTGCGAGAAACACTCTAATTAGTAATCAGAAAGAGAGCTACGCCTAACACGAGATCAACAAAAAAACAAACTACGCCTATTTGTTTTATACGTGGTACGATAGCGGTGCCCTGCAACTATTAGTAAGTCATTCATACTATTAGTAAGTCATTAGTACTATTAGTAAGTCCAGTGCTATTAGTAAGTCCTTGGTACTGTTAGTACGTCGCTAGTACTATTAGTAAGTCATTAGTACTATCAGTAAGCCATTGGCACTGTTAGTAAGCCGTTAGCACTACTAGTAAGTAATAGTGTTATTAGTAAGTAATTAGTGTCATTAACAGACGTAATCAGTCAATCAAAGAGTGCAACCCGCTGGACTTAAGGGGTATATTTTGTACAAGGAATAATATGAAAACACACAAAAACAAAATGGTTTTCCGACGATAATTAATGCTTTAGTTGGTGAGATAAGGCATGCCTTATTGAGCGATAAGGCATATGCCTAATTGGGTGAAAAGGCATGCCTATTGATATATATTATCATGCCTTAGTGGGCGATAAGCCATGCCTTATTGGGTGATAGTACATGCCTTATTGGTCGATAAGTCACATGCCTTATTCGGTGAGAACTCATGCCTTATTGGGCTATAAGGCATGCGTTCTAAGGCATATGCCTTATTGGATAGTTCCTCAGTCAATTTTTCTTGCCAAAAAAATAGGTACTGTTGTACCTCTATCGTACGTACATAGCGCGCGCTTCTGTTCTCACCATCTGGGGATTTACGCTGGCTTCAATCGTGTTCAGGTTGATGCCGTTCCCGTAGCTGTGCTCGCCGCCCATAAGCAGTATGACCTTTACGGTGTCTCGTCGGCCAACCTCCTGGATGGCCTTGGTCAGGCGCTCGCACTGCGAGGTGCTCGCGGCGCCGTTATAGAAGTCGCTGTGCACGTAAGCGATCCCTTTGTCGATGGATACCCACACCTTGTTTGTGCAGGCGATGGTGCGATATAATTGTGTTATTAATAGTGTAGTGGTGTAAGCCAGCATGTAAGCAAAAGCTTAGGGGAGACGATGGCAAAAGTTTTTATATTCTTCTGGCAGATGTATGCTCGAACATGGAAAATGACAACGTGATTTGCAACGGCAAATCCAGCGAAATGGCTAAGGTCTCCGGTTAAGGCGTTCCGTCGGCCATAGGCGTTCTGTCGGCCATACTCATACACGTTTTGGCCCTACGTGCGTATCGTGTTCGTTTTCTTGTTTGTGTGTTTAATTTATTTTGCGTGTGTTTTCAGTGTTCGCATTTTTCATTCCACTTATTATTATCTCCAACCTTCTTTCTTCAGCTCCCCTGCCCGGTCGTAACTCACACCCAGGGGTTCTTCTCCCCCCCCCCCCCCGCCGCCCTTCCCCACTGTGGCACGCGCCTTGCATTTTTTTCGCGACATAATATACGCTCGCTTTCGAGTCTACTGTAGTCCAGTCGCTCCTTCGGGTGGCGCGTTTTCCTTGTAGCAAACAAAACATCACAGTTACTGGACTTGGGCACGGCGCCACTAATACCACTATGACCGAAAATATAAGGTACCTTTTAATTAAGAATTTAATTTTAAAAGCATCTTATGTTTTCGGCCAAATTGGGGTATGATTTTTGGTACAGTACCTCTTGGAAGGTGGACGGCCTCTCGCCGAAGGGCACGTACAGAGGAGGCTCGGGGATGCAAGGCAGGGCATCCACCACGTCCTTGGGCAGAACTGAAGCCGACGGCAGCTTGAAGGGTGGCACTTGGTCTCTGTCGTTGGCGGGGGAGCTGTTGTTGCTGGTGGTGCGCTTCATGTGTGAGATCCAGAGCCCCTTCCCGTCCGAGCACTTGAAAAGAACAGCTCCGTGCCGTTTACCTGTTTTCGTAAAAACAAAAAACAAAAAACAAAAACAACACCCATTTCCCGGTGTTCAATAACAGAGTAAGGTGTGCTTTGCGTGGCCGTCGCTAAGTAATGTATGTGGAGTTTGTCATGATTTGGTGTATGCAGGTGGCTTAAGTTAGCCGTTTTGTCAAAGAACATGGCATGTTGTCGAAGAATGTGGTGTGTTATCACAAAAGTACAGTTTACGAATTATTGTTCATAAAAATAGATAATATACTGTAGGTTTTTGTCTGTACCGTGGGTCCTATTTACTATGGTCCCTCGTAATATATACAGTAGAAACCTTGCCATTGGTCTCACTATGGTCCCTCGTAATATATAGTAACCTTGGCATTGGTCTCACCGACGGGCTCCCCTGGGCGAACGCTTGCCTTCGCTAAGGCCTCTTTCGTTTCACTCCCGCCGCCACCGCCACCGCCACCTTCTCCTTCAGGAAAGGCACCAAAGAGGCGGTACTTGGTTCCGTCGATCGTGTGCGGACAGCCGGGGCTGGAGTCGCTGAAGCGGACGGTTCGTGCCGCCTCTTCCACCGACATGGTGGTCCAGTCGACGGCGCGGTCGGCCAGTTTCATGGTCGGCCGGAGAGTACCTGTCACGTCGGAATGGCTGTACAGTAGTACACGATAAAAACAAAACAAGGTTTGACTGTTATGGCATTATTGGCATTGACATCAAGGAGAGGCATTCATCGTGTTTTAACACACAGCAAGCGGTCTCCTATCGGAAGCTCTGCAAACAAGTGGAGCAAGCAGTCCATCCTACACGATATCGATGGTGGGGTTTGCTAATGTGTGGTGGCGGAGAGGGGGGAGTGAGGAGGGCGGGGGGGGGGGGGCTCTGCGGGTGGTGGCGGGAGTCTTCCTACCACTTTGCACTATCTACAGCGCCACGCATCCTTTGGCGGGAGTCTTCCTATCACTTTGCAATAATCATGCCCGCTCACGCAAAGAGAGGCTCTGCACATGGCACAACGAATGCAAAAACATATAGTTGCTCTTTTGTTCTGGCCGAACATGTCAGCACCGTTGGGGTAGAAATACCTAGATAAAACGGCCCTTACATATCCGCCCAGCCCAGACTGGTATCATAAAGGAAGCGACGAGGAATAAGCGGCATTGTTTTCGTCTTTTTTTCTCTCTTTTTTTATACATTCCATATATTACATTTGCCCTCCTTTCATCTCCCCCCTACAAGTCACAACTCAGATTCTACATGACATTTGTGACCATCCTAATTTAGCTACTACGGGAGACCACAGTAATCAGGAACCATTAGACACACTAAAAGCTATACATTATAGTATTTTTACGAAGCATATTTGGTCCTGATCACTACCTTCCCCCGTAATGATTTGCTAACCTGTAGTCCAAAGGTCGTGGCGGAACACCATGTTGGAGTCTTTTCAGAGCGGCCTGGATGCCGGTCAGAGCCGCGGGCACGCACAGCTGCGGAGACAGGGACAAATATCGTGAATTCACGGCACACAAAATCCAAACATACATATCGAGGCGGGCAGGGGGGGGCACCGCCGAGCAGGTATCGGACGCAAATAGGCACGTTAGGAGAGGAACATCTGAAAAAACAAAAAACAAAAAATGAGAGGGATGGCGGAGGGACAGTTTTTTATCGGAGAAGAAGCAAAATGATCCAAGTCCAATCCAGCAGAGGTTTCATACTTCTAAAAAAGAATATTGGTTTTCGCCAGCTACATGCACACTGCTATTCGAGAAGCGCATAATGACTACTGTCTGTATTAATAACGACAGCCGCTGAAGGAAGTAAATTGTACCAACCAGTAGGAAGCGCGCGAGGAAAGGACGCCACAAAGCGTGCATGGAAGCCAACGTTCCGCGACCCTATACCCGGGAATTAAACTCTAAGCTGTGGCCATCAACCCTGACCGCACGCACGATGCGCAGAAACACGTGGTTTCGTCAATCAACGAAGGTCGAAACGCAATGAACCCTCCACGAACTAAAAATCTCCGGACAAACTCCCGTTCGCCCGACAATCAAACATGTATGTATGTGCACAATCTTTTCCGAACCACTCGTACCGTGTTGTCCTTCGACCGACAAGCAAACACAAAGTTCTTCGCTCGCCAACCAAGACAACCAAGGATGTGTGCGCACCTTCCATGACCACTTGTACCGGCTCGTGTTGTCCTTCGATCGACAACTACGTATAACCTTTGCGTGTGTGTTTTCTCATTTTTTTTTCTCTTTTCTCCCTCCTGGAATACAATACTGTAGTAGTCGTAACTCAAATCCGTGGTCACAGTGTCGGCTCTTCTTCCCCCTCCCCACCACGGCACAGCACGTGCCTTTAATGTTACCTCGAGAACAGCAGTGCGGCATGTGTCTTCCCTTGGCAGCCAAATGCGTCTACACAATAATCCTAAGAACTTCTCACGCGTGCTACGATAGAGATAGCACTTTTTGGCTGAAATTACTTCTGAATGACCTATCAAAGGCTCCTTAGGGCCCGTTTTAACGAAGAAAAACAAAATCAATTTGGAGAAAAAAAAAACCAAATCCGCTTTTCATTGGTCAGAACCCGCACCACCACCCAAGATGATACCCCAAGATCCTAATGTTTGGTGCTGGTGCGTGGGTTGACCAATGAAAAGCGAATTTGATTTTTTTTTTTTTCAAATTGAATTTATTTTATAATCGTTAATATGGCCCCTTAAGGGCCCGTATTAACGAGTATGAAATAAATTCAATTTGGAAAAAATAAAATTCAAATACGCTTTTCATTGGTCAACACACGCACCAGCATCAAAGATTAGGATCTTGGGGTCTAATCAATTTGAATTGGAAGAAAAAACCACGAAGGTCCCAGGACCTTCTTTTCCAAAGAATTCAAATCAAATTGAGGAGTTGGCCCGACTTGGACCGGCATGTCCACGGTGGGCAAACGCCCCCGGTACAATCTGGTAATTTCTTGGTGGCATCGATGACCACGACCGAGGCGACAACACGTGAGCCACAACCCGAGGCCACCGGGACAACAGCCGCGCCCACGCCTATAGACAATAGCACAGCGTACCCCGGCGGTGGCGCCTCAAAACCAATTATGGCGGTCGCAATCCCAACTTTTCAACCAGCTCGATGCTCCAACCCGATCAAAAACCGAGCGATCGACCCAAAAACAGCATGATACGCTCAAGACTTCGATAACACAATCGCCGCCCCTGTCTCGCCCGTGGCGTTCCAGGGATCCCTACGCCCACCCAGGAGACCCTGAGAGCGATAGCTTCCTAGCCTGGGCGGTCAAAAGCAAAAGTATGCTGGCGGCGGCGCGCACGCGTCGACGCATGCTTTCCCTCTCGTCTCCTCTCGTCGATGTTTTTCACCTGGGCGCTGTGACGCATGCTGCGTTTTTTCGATTTCATAAATATTTGAACGAGCAATTCACTATTCCCCATAGGACGCAAACCACTTTTTTTTTGCGAAATCACATTCAAATAGGATTTTACTTTCCAAATTGAATTTTTGCTGTCTTCGTTAAGATGGGCCCTAACCCAAAATCGTCGGACTGTCAATATTTTGCTGCCATGTGTTGTTCCTTGTATGCTTTGGCCATGGGTTTGTTTGTGAGGTATATAGCACTTTTAGTTTCCTCCCTTAATGCCCTTAATGCCCTTAATGCCCTTAATGCCCTTAATGATCACTTCGGGGTGAGGTATAGAGCTCTCCAAGTAACCACCCTTCCAAGGTAAAAACATGGTGCACCTCTATCGTAGCATGCGCCCGCTTCCCTCGCGCCTTGCTGTCGTTCGATCGACAAGAAAAGTTTTGCACAACAACATGACATTGTCATATCTCCGCTTGACCACGCCCACCTTGTTGTAGAAGGCAGACTTTGTCAGCCTTGACGAGTGAGGGACGGAGAAGTTGCAAGACCTCCATACGGCCCCCGCGTCCATCTCTTCGTCGGCCTGCAGAACCGTCACCCCCCACTCTGGCAGAAAATCTGTTTTAAGAAAAACCCGGAGACAAAAAAAATGTCTCGTAAAAATAGTATCCCATTTTCCTACCTCTCATCTGAAAATCGGCAGCGCTGGCTCCACTCGGATCATCCTCGAATGCCGCTAGCTGGGAGCTCGACCGATTGAGTGGTTGACAATCAACCAACTGTGTCTGCAAGCTTTGTGAGTTACATGTTCCATTGATACAAAAAACAAAAACGTGTGCCGTAGACTAGGCAGGATCTACCCACAAGGGGTGGGTGCACAGTTCGTGATCGCCGAGTGAAACAACTAATATGGAGAGGCCAGCGCTTGGACAATGGAATGGTATGGGCTTGGAAGGCCGGTCGTTACCTCAGTATGCGTAACTAGTCCGTTTTCGTATAACTTGGATGGCATTCGTATTCGAGGTATTCATAAGATCGGGAGGGCCATAAGTGAAGGCCTCCCAAGCCAGATGACATCACCGCTCTGGGATTAATAAAAGCTGCTTCTCTTCTTCGCTTGATTCTACACGAAAGTGAGTAACGCCAAGGATGCTTAGCCCATTCAGAACGGAAAATAATGTCCCACACTAATTCCAAGTACTTTGTCCCCAGATTCGTGAGACCAGTTCTTAAGGGATTCATAGACAAACCTGCAAGGGGATAGATACTCTGCGTCTCGCCCAGTCTTATCACACACGCTGAAAGGGCCAAAGTTTTTTGTAGCCCCAAAACTTGCACATTTCCGTATGGATATGTGTACACCAACGGACGCTCCTTTGATTATATTTCCGCCCAGGGCGGTATAATACCAGGTAGTATATAGATCACGCAGCTTTGAGCGCCCAATCGATGGAGCCCAAACCTGTTGTATATGATATCATGGGCTCTTAAATCGAGGTACCCGCTCTAATCAGGACGCGTGCTACGATAGAGATAGCACTTTTTGAGTAAAAAGGTTTCTGAATGGTCTATCAAAGGCTCCTTAACCCAAAATCGTCGGACTGCTGTTATTATTGCCATTATTGTCATTATTGCCATTATTGCCATTATTGCCATTATTGTCATTATTGTCATTATTGTCATTATTGTCGTTATTGTCATTATTGTCATTATTGCCATTATTGTCATTATTGCCATTATTGCCATTATTTCCATTATTGTCATTATTGTCATTATTGTCATTATTGCCATTATTGTCATTAGTTTATTGCAATCTTGTCATTATTGTCATTATTGTCATTATTGCCATTATTGTCATTAGTTTATTGCAATATTGTTCCTTGTTTGCTTCGGCCATGGGATTTTGAATCGGATAGCACTTTCACTTTCCTCCAAAATCCGCTTGGGGTGAGGTGTGGAGCTCTTCAAGTGACCACCCTTAGAAGGCAAAAACATGGTGCACCTCTATCGTAGCATGCGTCCCCGATCTAATCAAAACCCAAGGTGGACGCAAAACCCATGCACCCCCTCTATGTTTACACACAGCATGTCTGTCTCTGATTACAGTGGGTACCCCGATTTAAGATAAGAGCTTTCGGCAGGCAAAATCATGGCGGCCAAATCGACCTGATCCCGTAAAATACTAAAAGCTATATACACTGTCCACTACAGATGCAGGAGCGTTGTGTGGTTAGCCCTTTAAGAACTGGTCCCAAATGTTTGGGGACAATCTACTTGGAATTAGTGTGGGATATTTTTTTCAGTTCTGAATATATACAGAACTGAAAAAAATGTCCAACACTAATTCCAAGTAGTTCGTCCCCAAATTGGTGGAACAATTCTTAAAAGGTTAAAAGCACCTGTTTTTGGTTTAATACGGGGCGCTCTTGGCCCGGTTAGGCATGTCTCAACACCTTTAGGCATTTTAGGCACATCTAGGCATGTCTTGACCCTTTAAGGCAAATGTATCCCTTGAAGCGGGACCGAAGTCTCATCGTGGAGACAAAACACTTGGAATTAGACTCAGGTTTAGGTGCATGCACAGCAGTAGTGCAGTATTAAAAGAGTATGTACCTCTCACTGTTGCTGTACTATACGCCACGTAATAGCACTGTAGAGACGCGTGCTACGATAGAGATAGCACTTTTAGGCGGAATCGATTTCTGAATGATCGAGCTCCTTAACCCAAATTCGGCGGATTGCTGCCATTATTGCCATTATTTCGTTGCAATATTGTTCCTTGTTTGCTTCGGCCATGAGATTTTCAATCGGATATGATAGCACTCTTACTTTCCTCCCTTAATGCTCTTAATGATCAGTTTGGGGCGAGGTGTAGAGCTCTTCAAGTGACCACCCTTATAAGGCAAAAACATGGTGCACCTCTATCGTACGAGGTAGCATGCGTCTAGAATACGCACCTTTGAGCGCCCAGTCGATGGAGCTGACGCCGCGGTCGCCGCGCACCCCGGGGTGTACGATGAGCACGGGACAGGTCAGGTTGTTCTTCCACAAGCGGTCCGGCACGCGCTTGGTGAGGAAAGGTGCCACGATGGCGTCGGGGCCGAAGGAGTCGTGGGCGGCCAGCATGTCCTCCTCTTCGCGCGCGACGTGTAGCATAACCTTTTTTTAGCGAACGAAAAGGGAAACAAAAATATCAATATACTTGTATATATATAGGACGAACGGAATCGAAAAATAAACGAAAACACAGACAACAAAAAGCGCAGGTGTCACAACAGACTCGTCAAACATGTATCCTCGTATACCAGGTAGGAGGTGCTATAACAGAGGCAAAACCTTTTAAGCGGACGGGGTGTAAAAAAACGATAGGACGGACACAAGCGAAAAATAATCGAAAAAGACGAACAAGCAAACAAAACTCGGGTCACAAACAGGTTCGTCAACAATAACTACGAGTATTGTGCAGGTGTTACGACAGATAAATGCATTATTATATTAAGCGAACGAGAACAATTATGTATAGGACAACCGGGAGCGAGAAATAATCGATAGACGAACAACACGAAAAAGGTGCTGCAATCCAATCGAACGAAAACATTCAGCACGGACCAAAGATAAAAATAATCGGAAATGCAGACGGCAAGAACGAACAATATAGAACAGACCGATCATGTGAGCCCCTTGACCTGACCCGACCCGACCCGACCCGACCCGACCCGACCCGGTCCGACCCGGTCCGACCCGACCCGACCCGGTCCGACCCGGTCCGACCCGACCAGACCCGGTCCGACCCGGTCCGACCCAGTCCGACCCGGTCCGACCTGGTCCGACCCAGTCCGAACCGACCCGACCCGGTCCGGTCCGACCCGGTCCGACCCGACGCGACCCGACGCGACCCGACCCGAACCGACCCGACCCGACCCAGTCCCACCCGGTCCGACCCGACTCGTCCCGACCCGACCCGGTCCGACCCGAATCGACCCGACCCGGTCCGACCCGGTCCGACCCGACCCGACCCGTCCCGACCCGACCCGACCCGACCCGACCCAACTCGACCCGGCCCGACCCGACCCGACCCGACCCGTGAGATTTCGAAAAGTTCTGGGCCCGGGAAGAGGCTTAATAAAATGGCCTACAACATACAGCTAGTACTGCGTTGAATTGAATGTCTTACTACTAGTATAGGTACTCATAGTGGTATACAGCGGGGCGCCTTTTGTACCCCCATCTACGTGCTAGAACAACTCCACAACACTCTGTCACCGACGCGGCGTGTTGGCGTCGCCCATGTTTGAACCGTTGAATAAAAGACGCGATAACATGTCAAGGTCTGGCTCTGGAACGCGATTAGAATACTCCCGTCGTACCGTTGAAAAATGGCAACTCGCGTGTACGAAATTTCATCATACGTTTTCACACCAAACGTTGTCACTTGGTGGCCCTGCTCCGTCAACTACGCAGTTAAGTCTAGACGCCAAGTTGGCGTTTCGTACTATACTCAGTGGTATTTACGGGGTGCCTTTTGTTCCCCGATCTCTTTCGATTCATAAGTATATGTTTTATATGTGGGTCGTAGGATTGGAAGAAGACATGAGGGAACTACCCAATAAGGCATACGCCTTGTAAGGCATGCCTTATCACCCAATACGCCGTACGCCTTGTAAGGCATTCATTATCACCCAATAAGCCATATGCCTTGTAATGCATGCCTTACCACCCAATAAGACATACGCCTTGTAAGGCATGCCGTTGTCAGATATATAATGCGTTTTCGCGCCGAAAACAAAGATATGACCCTAAGGTGTCACCTGGTGGCCCTGCTCCGTGAGGTTGAGATATAGAGCCTGGCTCATCCCGTTGTGGGCGTTGGTCAAGAACAGGATGCGCATAGCGCGCGGTCTGGATGCTGCCAGAAACGGGCGCGGCGCGGTCGTCCTCTGACTATCTGCATGCTCCGGCCGGGGCATCTCCACCCTCGTACGGTATGCGACGTCCTCTTGTGTTGGTCTGTTTCGAGAGCGCCATATGTAAGAACGCCCGTGAGAGAGAGAGGGAGAGGGAGCATCAAAGTTAAGAACACGGCAGAGGGAAGCACGTATAAGAACACAGCAGAGGGCGGCAAATGCAGGAGCGCAAGACAGGGCGCCGTGTGTAAGAACGCAACGAACGGAGGACGCCACATGCAAGAAATTCAAAAACACAGGGCACCATGTATAGGTGACAAAGTAGCTTTATTCATACACCTCGAGTTCATGTCCCACTATGCTGAATTATTCCCGCCACAAAAACTGCAGTACCCACGTAATGAGACGAAAGGGAGAGAGCTGACTGGTGCTACGGTAGGGGGGTCATGTATAGGTGCTTGGTTTTCGCCTGCACCGAGCCACTCGGCCGAGTGACTGCTTTACTACGTTGTTCTTAAAACCAATTTGGTGTTTTTGTTGTTCAATATGCACCGCCATTGGAGGTTTTGTTACGTAACTCGAAAAACTATGTTTAGGTCCAATTTTCGGTTAGATTCGGAGCCACTCGTCCGAGTGGCCAAAATTCGGTAGTGAAAATGTGAGTACCCCCCCTATCGTAGCACCAGTAAGCTGGAGAAGCAGGGCGAAGACAATAGGGACAGCAAGAATGGAGATGACAAAGCTCAAGCCGGAAGCAGGTTATATGTTCATAAGGGAGCATATTTTTTGTGGAGAGGGATATTTTTTGGTTCTGTGGTTTCCTTCTTTCGGAGTGTGATTATGCTGCACACATTGTCGGGTGGCAAGGGGGACAACAATATTGATAATATTGGATCGTATGGACAAAAAGCAAAGAGGCATCAACATCGATCATAAAAAAATATCAACACCCGCAGCGGCAACTAAGAAAACCACAAGGTAATATCAGGCAAAAATGCTGGAACCAAAACGTGGAAACCCAAGAAAGGTTCCAGACAGTCGAAACGACTACCGTACGAATATGGAGAAAGAACGACGCATGACCCCACCATGTGCCATTCCTCATTGAGACGAAGAGCACCTGCAACATCCGCAGCCAAAAGTAGAACGGTGTGTGTAGGGGAATTGGATCGTCTCGCCCCTCTCAACTACTTCTTGCTATTCGATTTTCCATCTGCCAATGGTTAGCATTGTTCTCCAATCGTACCTTCCGCATACACAGGGAAACCCACAATCCAACAATGCTTTTAGACATGCCGGTAGATGTTATGATGTTATCAATCAGACCTCTATCGGTGCAGAGGCGTACGTAGCTTATCCCTTAACGTTTTACGGCACCCCAAGGTGATTTTTATCTGATATGATTGCATGCAGCGTTGAGACGCCATGATTAAGCGGGGCCGTTTACGGGCCACAACCCGACCCGCAGATCGGGGCAGGAGGTCCTCAACATCTCACGCGGGTCTGGTTTGGGTCGGGTCAGGTCAGGAAGTGTTCAAACGCTCTCACGCGTGGTATCGTGGGGTCGGGCTATGTGACCCGACCCGACCCAACCTGACCCGCTATGTTGGACCCGATCTTTGAATAGCTCTCAAATCGTGGCGGGGTTAATCACTTCGGGTGGAGTCTCCGGGCGTGACGGAGAGGCCTCATTTCATTTCCATCCAATACTTTCATTCAGAGCGGAGGTGAAGCGATACTCCAGGAAAACAAGTGAGGAAAGCCAGCACCCTTTTGAGACCTGACGAGGTAAACTCCTATATTCCAGCACCCTTTTGAGACTTCATCAGGTGCAGGGAGGGCGGCGGGAAGTACGTGAAAGTAAGGGAACTGAGGAGAGGGGGGTGGGAGTGATTGGAGAGGAGATAATTAGTGGGGGAGTTTACGTTTCTGGGATACGAGCTTCATCAAGTAGTCAGGGCTGATTGGTAACATCTTCTGTGTATGATGTCATTGGATTCCCGATTCCCTTTTCTATGTGGATGGTAGTGTGATTGGAACAAGCGCTATATCATACAACGTCAGATGAGCAATAAAATAATGCGACGGGGTGCTTATGAGCGACCAAAGTTGAGGCTCATGCTGCACCTCGTAAGATGGCATTACTACTACTGTAATAACAACAATAAGAATACCGTACATACACGTCATTGACTGGCAAAACAAACCAACCGCTCACCTAGCATTGATCGCCGACGCCCGTTGAGAGAAAGCATGCCTTCCGGCTGCAGGCCTTGGGGTCGTAGCCACAGCCCCCACACCCCTATGGCGGGTCCGAGCAGCTACTCCTACACCTCTCCCACTCTCGAGTACCGCTGACCTTGCCCTGAACATGGTTAACCTGAAAGGCACAGTTCGTGTCCAAGCAATATCAGGGCGAGTAAAACCCGCGGGGGTGTGATGTGTTGTGTGTACAGCACGCGACAGCAGTTGAGCATCTCCTATTTTGGTTACGAAGGCTCGCAGCTTACTGTACTTTCACCTGATTTAGAGTGGCGTTCCTCGCTGTGCACAGATGCCTATTAACCCTGTTAGTACTCCAGTGCACATAACCATATATTTGGCTCTATTTCCAAGTAATTTGTCCCCATAACGGGACTGCAGTCCTAAAAGGGTTAACAGCTCCACAAAGAAAAAGTCGGCCTGAAATTCTTAACACACGGGTCTCGTAAATGTATTGATGGTCAGGAAGGGATCAAAAGGCCCACACACCGGAAAGATCAGATAGATCGTGATCTAGATCTTGATATCAGATATGATCACGATCTACAGTAGATAATCAGACTAGATCAATCACTATATAGGTCATCAGATCATATAGATCACGATCTAGACCATCAGATCAGATAGATCAACATCTAGATCATCACGATAGATAGATCACCATCTAGATCATAAATATCAGATTGGAAGTCACGATCTAGATAATCCGGACCCTAACCTGTCATTACGATATGTTGCGCAGAAACATATCTGCATTCCTTATCTAACCCAGGAAACATGCGGATATCATGCAGATCATGCGGCTGCTACCGCCCGGCAACATGAGCCAGACCATACACATCAGCAACGTATGTATCTGCCTTCAACGATCCAGACCATGCAGATCAGCAACATACATATCTGCCTTCAACGATCTAGATCATTCCGTGAAGGTTGATGATCATACCTCCGATGTGTGAAAAGTTCCAAGTACATAAATAAGGCACTATGCACGATGGGGGTATTATTGGTGTTATTAACAGTCGCAGATCGAAAATTCGAAATAAAGCACCATGCACGGGGTACGCCTCGAGTGGATCGGACTCCATCCAGGACATACTTCTAAGTCTCTCAACCCAACAAAACAAGGTGTCCACGCTATGGCCTCCAGCGGGCCCTACGCGGGCAGGGCGCCCTAGCAGAGGGGCGCACCTCGCCCGGCTCGTTGTGCGGGGGCCACACGTCACCCTCCGGCCTGTTGGTGCGTGAAGGTTGATATGTGGGGTACCCTTGGTTTCTGTTTCATTTATTTATATCTTCCTTGGCGTGGGATTTGCTCAAGGTTTATAGTTAAAAAGAGAAAACAATCCAATCTATTAATAACACTCAGTTGTGAGGCTGTGAGATCGGAAAACTGCTACGTAGCAACTTGTTACGTGTATTATTATTGTTGAATTTTGTTTTGGGTGCCGGTGGTTGGGGCAGTAGGAGAAGTAGCAGCAGTGTTCTGGGTGAATCGTATTCACTACAAGGTGGTGTGATAATTTCTGAGTTTGAAGCTGTTTTCAGACCCACCTCCGTTGAGATGTGGTATTCAACGTACACACACCCCCGGTGATAAAGTGACGATCGACAAACGGGCCAAATCATGTATGTATAGTATGTATAGTACGAACGAGTGTGCTCATGTGGGAGGGCGGGGGGGTGTTATGGTGTTATCGAAGGCGGGTGTGTTTCCTTCCGTGTTATACGGTTCTGTCACAATGTAATAAGAAACAGGCTGATAAGAAACAGGCTGATAAGGAACAGGCTGATAAGAAACAGGCTGATAAGAAACAAGCTGATAAGAAACAGGCTGATAAAAAACAAGCTGATAAGAAACAGGCTGATAAGAAACAGGCTGATAAGAAACAGGATGATAAAAAACAAGCTCATAAGAAGCAGGCTGATAAGAAGCAGGCTGATAAAAAAACAAGCTAATAAGAAGCAGGCTGATAAGAAACAGGCTGATAAGAAACAGGCTGATAAGAAACAGGCTGATAAGAACGCCAGGCTGGCATTCAGAGGGAACTTGGAAATTGAATAGAAATTATCTTGAAATTACCAATAGTAGGAAATACAAGAGTCGTTATCTTGAAATTAGTGTAGAGATTACCCTTTCTCGGATAAAAGAAATCCAGCCAGGCCCAGCTTTCCTTTTTGGCATATTACGTTTATCGACCAATCGGGAGAAGTCACAGCTGACGTTTTGTTTTTTACTTTTTTATAAAAGAAAAGTAAAACAAGCACACTTTCATCGAAGCGTGGTACGATAGAGGTACTGCTGTACCAGTACCTTTTTTTTGGCTGAATTGATTTCAGCCGAAAAAAAAGCGATAAATCTTGGCGGGAAGCAGACATATATACTTGCCAAATAGCCCACCATTATTTCGATATCATACCCGTATGATATAATTAATGAACTATTACGGGGTGGGCTAATGTAGTAAACAGTAGTAAATAGGACCTACTGTACAAACAAAAACCTGTATATTTACCTCTTTTTTCTAACACTATTTGGTTCTATTTACTATGGTCCCGCGTAATACTATTAATATTAGAGGGACACACTACGAGTATTGTTGTTCGGTAAGGGTTGGGGACGGGTTGAGGTGCAATCTATTGCGGAGGACTATAATAGTAATTAGGGCCTACGGTACACACCAAAACCTATATAATAATATATTCACCCATTTTTACTAACAATATTTGGTCCTGTTTACTATGGCCCCCCGTAAAAATAGGGATACTACAGGGGGTAGATGAAATTCATTTGTTAATGGCCTGAGCTTCAGTAGTGCTGTACTCGTACTATTGATTAATTTTCAGTAGTGCGTGTAGTAGACGTATTTAATTCTCGAAATAGGTCTATATATCTACTGCTGCTGTAGATCTGAACCCAACAAAGCCCTATCGAGTTTTAGACGTGAAGAAAATACTTGGTAGGCCCTTATTTTCCACCTACCGACCACGGCAGACCACCGTGGAAAGCGGATTTCTCCAAAATATGTACTTGGGCACTTTTTTTACCAAGTGCATATTTGAAGCAAGTTTACGAGTATTTTCCAGCAAACAAACGGCAATCCAGGTGCCGATGCGGCACGGGCTCGCGAGGCAACTCCGAGGCAACCCTATCATAGAACAGACACAGCAGCAACACAGCACAGCACATAGGCCACCATCCTCGTCACGCCGCAATCAACCGCCCGGAATACCATGGACCCGCAGCACCATACTTACAGCAGCAGCAATCCTGACTGTCGCGAGAGCAATGCCGCATCTTAGGGGGGCATGAATAGGTACAACGCACAAGGGCTGCAGGAAATCCGAGACTACGGAGTTGCGCGTCTGCCTGGGATCGGCAGAGGCGATGGTGTTGGAGAGCGCCGGCCGCTTAGCTCGCGCCCAGACCTTACATACAACAACGCCTAGGTTACGGGTAACAAGCGCACCCATCGTGTGTTCAGTCCTGATGCGTTCTGTGGATCGGTCATCAACCGGGTCAGACACGTGCCCCTGGCTGGGCGTCTTCGGGTGTTGGTTTTTAGGTACCGGTATCCTGCTGCTGCTGCTGCTGCACAGGTACATCTATCTCCATTTTGCTGCTGCTTGTGCTCCTACGCGCGCTCGGCATGAACGAGTGCATACGACCATGGAAACCCCGCAAACCGTAAAATTCCTGTTTTTTCTGTTCGATTCGTCGAGGAAGATCTGGCTTTTCGGCCCAAGATCCGGCTTTTCGGCCGAAATAGGCCTATGCCGAGCGAAAAAAATCCGTGCACCCAGCTGGGTGGAAATTTTGGAGACACCCAGTTTCTGTTACATAGGTTTTACTGTGTACTCGTAGTGCACCAAGAACCCTGATCCACGACCGATACGTGGGAGGACGGTTCGCGCTTCACGCTCTCAATTTACGGTTCGCGCTTCACGCTCACGGCCTCTGGCTGCTCCTGCGGAGGGCTGATTGTATTTCTGCACCTTGTGGGTGGGAGCAGGGTGCCAAATGGGATAAGGTCCGGGTGGGAGCACGGTAACACCCTGCTCCCCCTTCGCACCCTGCTCCTACCCGGACCTGATCCCACCCGGATCTGATCCCATTTAGCACCCTGCTCCCACCCACAAGTTACAGAAATACAATCAGCCCTCCGCAGGAGCCGCTGGAGGCCGTCAAATATTCATAATATTACGCGAACGTCCCTTATGATTACGTCCATATCGGCATATAGATTTGGAGGTGTTGGTGTTGGAAATGACATGGACCTATAATACGTAAGTGTCGGAGCTGGGATTGTATCATTTTATCATGATAATACGTAGTGGTGAAGGTTGTGATGATGTCGTTTGGGATCTTCAGGACTATGCCAGGTGTGGGTGGGTGGGTGGGTGTCGGTGGGTCGGTCGGTACGTGGTTGACGTGTGTGGATCGTGACCCAGTTCTTATTTTTTTGTGTTTTTGTTTCTGTCCGCTATAATACCGGCCCCGCCCTGGCATGGTTCGGGGTACCACTATTAATAGTTGGAGTTTAATACCACTAACGATGTGCTGCTGTGTGGGCGAAACTATAAGGACCTTTGGATGTCCATACGTAAAACCCAACCGTGCTTACATTTCCGCCCATACCTGCTGTTGTAGCTTCTCCACAACCAAGTGATACTCTCTGTACATACGGCGAGCCAGGATAAACACCCACAAAAAAAAAATCTAAAATTCTGCCACTCACTGGTGCTCTGTGGAACGCACCCCCTCCCCGAATACCCAACCCAAGCCTACCCAAGCAGATCATATCGACAACAGGGAGAGGGAGCTCGCTGTCTGTGTTCATGAAAAATCTCAATGAGACCTTCGCCTCCCTTCCGTTGGGTTTGCCTCCCTGGTTTCAGGGGAAACACGTCACGGAAAGCCATCCCAGCGTGTGATATCTCGCTATTATGATTAGTCATGCGGTGCCACAGCTCAAAGTCGAAACGATACCTAAGCCCGCCGAAGATCTTGAGGGATTGGCGAAGGAAGGATGTTGTTGTCGTACCCGTTCTCGATCGAGATGAGACCAGGCAGGTCCCTGATGTAGAACGTTCAGCGTGATGACAGCTTGAGTTGGTGCCACTGATGTTTGGGGCTGTAGCTGGCTGGTGGGTGGTCCAGAGGTAGATGTGGCGGGCGCTGGCAAGATAGGGTGATCAGGAGAGGGGAAGCAGACTGAAGAAGGGGGAGACGCAGCCGGCGTGCAGATCTCCGCCGTGTGTAGCAAATAATAACGTGACTATTAAATAATATTACACCACTGTACTGTCGACAGCTTGCAGTATGTACCAACCTGGTCAATCACAACAATAGCACGATGTGAATAACACATTTTGCTTGGCGCTCTCCCAGGTCCATGCATTTGAAATTTGAAATCCTAGCAAAACCTACCTGACCAGTAACACAAGACAATCGCCATGCCCCCAGATCCTACGTGTTATAAGGCTTGTCTAGGACTTGGTCCACACGGGGAATGGGCTGTTGACTCAGCTTGCTGATATGGCTCAGCTTCTTGTGATTCACCGTGACCCTCACACCACCTATGGAAAAATCGGTGCAAGAAATCCTCGCGAAGATGGCGACTCCGCCCATGATGTTAGTACCCGTACCATAGGTAAAAGGATTAGTATTTTGCCGGTAAATAACCCAACGGACGAATGTCTTAACACAAGCAAACAACCAGCCAAATAGATCAAGACAGCAGTAGGAGGAGTATTAATAGTGGTCGTCACTACAGTAGAGGGAGGACTCGCCATAAACGGATATACCCGCCAAATTGTGGAGCCCGAACCCTACCCTACCCGCCGGGTATTGCCATTTTGACGGGTACCCCAAGGTACCCGGGTAAACGGGTACCCGGCGGGTACTTAGCGGGTACCCGGCAGTTTGTTTGAGGTGTTTTGTCATTCTGTTTCAGTGCCACGAGAACGAAATTTGAATGGAAGATAGTGCACACTACAGCAGTACTGTTCCACACGTACCTGAAACAACACCAGTATGAACAGTTTTGGTTGTTGGTTCGATACATAAGCCGCCTAAAGTTGCCTCTTCGTTTGTATTGCTCCATTGGCGGACCGAGTGGCGCGATATGTGCCGGATTGACTCTCCTGGACTGTTTGTGTGTTTGTTTGTTTGTTTTGTTTTTTTTCCCCTCCCCCCCACCGCCGCACCATCGCACCACCCCCTCGGGATGACGTGTCAATGTGTTGTCTCTGCGGTCTTGTTTGTTTGAGTGTTTGCTTGTACTTTTGACTTGTCTCTTTGTTTTTGTCTTTGTCTTTTTCCCTTCGTTGTTGTTTTTGACCTTTTGCAGTTACACTGCTCGCAGGCCGGGGGTAAATCAGTCACACGGGACCATAGTTCCCTTCCCCCGTATCATGTCTGCGTTTATAATCGGGGTGGAGAACTCGATGTGTTTGCCTGACCGGCGTGAACCCGGCACGGAACACCCCGGCATTATAGGGGCACCAAGATAGAACCAGGGGGCGTGTACCCCCGATTGGTGATGTTGACTTTTCCATTTTTATTTTTACCTTCACTTAGCGTGTAGAGGGGAGCGGAGGGCTCCAGACTATCTGTTTTTGACTGGCTTTGATCGCTTTGCGGACCCTTCGGGTTCCACTTTTATTTCAGTATACCTTTTTTGGGGTAAGTTAGCCTGTGACCACGGGAATCGACCGTGTCAAGTGTTGGATTAGTACGGACAGATGGAGGTACTGGATAGAGAGACCGGCACGGTTTTTAATGTGAAGACAACAACAACAACATTGCACGGGAGGGCGTGTTATCATGGGTTTGAAAGCATGAAGAAACTACTGTAGGTATAGATATTAACCACTTAAGAACTGGTCCCACGTATTTGATGACAAACTGCTTGGAATTAGTGTGGAATACGTATTTCAGTTATGAATGGGTGAATACGTTTGTTTGTGTTGCCCACTTCGGAGGCGAGCCTTGACACATCCCTGGCCTCTCAGCCTACTCTCAGCCTACTTTCAGCTCCTAATTTAATTGCCAAAGGAAAACATATTGTTTCGGGATCGTTCCTGGAGTTATTTTTCTACTTCGTTTCTTCAATTGTTTTCTTCGATTTATCCACACAATAAAGTGATTCTTTGCGCACGCAGCATCATGCGCGGCCGATGAGAATTCGCCTTACACGGAACCATATACCATTAGTGTTACGCCATAGCCGGTGGCGTTCCCAAGGCATTACGAAGAAGGCGTTAACCGAACACAGTAATCGAGATCATGCCACGACAGACTACTGTAGACGACGGACACACCCCCTCGGACTACGACAACTACGGCTAGTTGTGCGGACCCTGCCTGTGCAAACGAAGACAGGGTCCTGGATATAGAGCGCGGAGAACAAACGACGCGAAGATTAGGTCAAAACCGACGAAATGACCGGTAGCGATTACTGATGATGTCAAGAACAACAACAGCGAGCAGTACGTAACGCCATGAGATAGATAGGAAACGAGTTCGGGCAGCGCCAATCACCTCGGAGATCGGAAACAGAGTACAAACTCTAGGGTAGTAAAGCATGAACGACGCTGGTAGTCAATTAACGATAACGATGCAACTGCTTGCAAGTACTCCTAGTAGTATACCAGGTAAATTGTTAATGAAAGCAACAAACTTGAGCAAGAAGTAGAGACACACACGAATCCCGTATCAAAAATGGTACGTAGAAGATAAATGCGCACACCTAAACATAGAAACTACATGTTAGATGAGAGACGCTGCAATGACAAATGACCGGATACAAGAAAAACCGCCAAAATCGCTAAGCCACAACATAGCAAGGAGCCAGGATCTATCGGACAATGAGGGCAGCCCGGGAAATCGGAAACAGAGCCCACACAGTTAGGTCGTAGTATATCATGAACGCTTCTAGCAATTACTGCTAAGGCTAGAGCTGCTGCAGCAACTACAAGTAAGCACTACGGATGATGAATGTAACGTCTGGTAACCAATGCTAGCGCTGGGGCAGCTGCAGCTACTATCTATGTACAACGAAGTACTACTGATGACGAATGTTACAGACATGAGCCAAGAATAAGTGGAGTAACAAAAAATCATAAAAGAAAAGGAGCCAGGAGAACACTACACTGTAACAGCATAGACCCATCAGTAAACACTACAGTACCTACAGTAGTCAGTAAACACTACAGTACCTACAGTAGTCAGTAAACACTGCAGTACCTACAGTAGTCCAGTAGTCTTACAATAAAACTTTACGAAGACAAGACTCCGTAAAGAACAAAATCAGAGACAAGAAAAACCGTCAGGAACGCAGCCGGTACTGACATCATCAGTACCCGATGAATGACTAATAATGTAGTGCAGGAGATGAAGGCTGTCGGAGTCGTCTCCGGAGGAGTCAAAGAGCTCCGCCTCGTCGTCTGGAGACCTTGTCTGGACTATTCTCGCGCTCATGACAAGGGTGCACCGAAGCAGTTGTGAGCGTGTCTGGGATGCAAGTACAGTAGTCCCGTCGGCATAGCGGCACCTCAAGACGGGTGTCCCCTTCTTCGTGAGGAACTCCGGCGGGGTCCGTCATGCGAAGGTAGGATATGTGTGTCTCGAATGAAACGTTTGTTGCGATCCCCACAAGGCAAAGGACGGCAGACGCGGTCTCTTTGGACGTGGCGGAGAAGCCCGTGCTGGACTTGGTGCAGCTGATAGAGGCACGAGGATGAGGAACAACAATCAAACGCGGATGAGGGAAGGGGAAGGGCGAAGTGTAAGAGGCTGTGGCGAGATGCCTACTGTAGTTACACACATAGACTGATACACCTAGATGTGTTATCCCACGTAAGTGAGCGGAACACATAGATAGCGAGAATAGAGTATAGCATGCGAAGAATCGACAAGGTATATAGCGAAAACAAAAGGGCAGGGGCTGGGCCGTACTACGAACAGACTGATGTACTGTAGTACTCTAGAGAAAGAAGGGTGAACCACGGCAACAATGTAGGTGCTGTAGCTAAAGCCATAGATACAAAGCCAGGGGCCGCGTATACGACAATACAGGGCGTCACAACTAGTTATACTGTAGACCCCAACCACGTAGACAACAAATGATACCTGAGTCCCCATCGTTGTCCTCTAGTGAAGGTGCCATTGGTGCACCATGCGCACAGGTGCTGGCGAGCGTGGATGGCTTCGAAAGGGGTTGCAGGAGTAAGGAGAGGTGTCTCTACTGCCCTTCGCTTTCCCTAGTACTTAGCTTCGGCGGCTGGCATGATGAGGATAGGAACACGTTGAGCACGCAAAGATATGCGGATCATAGGCGGCGGGGGTGGACGTCCTGGCCTGGAGGGCAACACGTTCGGTACGCAAATATATCCGGGTCATACTCGGCGTGGATGGAGGGGGAATATACATTCTAAGTTCTGGGGGTGGGGCGTTGCGTTTGCATCGAACAGCAGAACATATGAAAGCCCCTACAACAACAGCAGCACGGGAACCAAGAACCACAATCTCAGGGAAAATCGGGAGGGTCAACATAACGTTCGAGTTACGGCTCAAGCCTCATGACGGCTGGGAAAGGAAGATGAGGTACAAGTAGGATGAGGCATATGGCACATAGTTGGACGGCATGCTGCTACAGATATACCAACTTACATCTACTGTAGGACAACGATACTTACTACTACAGTAGAGATGTACAGCAGAAGCACGGAAACCAAGCGACACGGTGTCAAGGGGTTGATTCGGGAGGGATATTTGTACCCAAAGGCAGACATACAGGCTCACCTAGCAGACTGTGTAGCAGCGCGGGAAGCAAGCACCACACGCTCAGGAAGTGCGGAAGGGGCCGCCGCGCGTTCGCATCGGGGCTAGGCCCGAAGAAGGGGCGCCGACGCCTTTATTTTGGCGATGGTTGCCCCGGGTCTCGCTGCCTTAGACCTCCGTTTTTACTCGTACCTCCGCGCTGTTGTCATTGTTTTCGCTCACCCCCGAGCAATGGGAGGTAAGACCGAGGACTAAGGACCCATACCGTATATGACACTGCATACCACACGCCCTCGGACGAATTTCAACGCTGATTTGCTCGACCGGTCGAGCGCTAACCCCGAGCGACCCGTCTATGGAAATATCTCGACGAGATGCTCCGAAAGCCGCCTTTTTCGTTGTCTGTGCCCCGCTGGTTATGGAGAAAGTTGGCTGTGAAATTCACCCCAGCCAGGGGGTGGGATATACACTGCCATATACAGTAGACAGCGCCAACTGCGTATATGAACTGCACACCCTACACACAACTTGCAGGTGTCTGTGTAGTCCCCACTCGTGAGTGTGACAGTGCCGTCAGCAGGGTAGTGCCTGTTTCTGCTATCGCACGCCGGCACTAGCCTGTGCTGTAGAGTGGCTACGTACCACTAAAAAAACGCAAAAAAATGCCTCCACATCATCAGCACGCGACGGATGCCTGGCGTTTGTGCCACACGCAACGCTAGAAGATGAGCTTTGGCGCAGAAGGGCTTGTCGCTGTCTCTGCTACCCCTGCTCGTGGCCCCACCGTCAAAGAAAATGCCCCGCTGATTATATATCATTTTTGGGCGTAGCCATGCTTGGCACGAGTTGTGTTTAGCGGTATGTTTTTTAAGCTACTGTTAGTGTCGCCTGGCGCGTTTAACTCACGCTAGTTTTAGTGTACATGGGTGAGTCCTACATGCTATTGATAGGGATTTAGAATACATTCCATATAGGGTTAGTTTAGTGTAGGCCGATGGGCTTCGAAAACGGATTTTTCATTGGTGAGGCTCAAGTCTATTCGACTGGAGAACATTATGGCTGACGCTCCAGTATTGTTGACCTGCTGTACCAGGCATGTTGTAGTGCTGCGGAGCAACAACAGACAACACATCAATCACGGGTGTTATAGAAAGGACCGTTTCATGTGAAGAACACACACATCAAGACACCGCCTGTGCTTTAAAATCGAAGGATTCGTGAACGGAAAGAAAGCAAACAAACTTGAAAGATACAAGTGCAAGGGTGTTCGCGAAGAAGCATCTACGTCTTGCGGGATACTGGGGAGGCTGCCCCCGCGAGTCTCTTGCCACTACTGTTTGCCGGACCATACATGTATCCATCTTGTGCGCGGGAACGGCTCCCCGGGCTTGGGCCCGTGTACTGGTGGTACTGTAGCTGAGCCCGCAACACCCGAACCCCCGTCATTGGGCTCCGGGTTTCCCGCGGGCGCCGGGACCTCTTCCACGAAGTCATGGCTATCTTCCTCCTCTGATCCTCCACTGCTACTGCTGCTGCTGCTGTCCGAGTGAAAACCTGTAGAGTCTTCGTTGTCGCTGCTTCGATCCGCATCGTTTTCGCGCTTTGTGCAGGAGATTTTGATTTTTCCGTGGGAAGTTCAGCAAGATCGCCCCCCGCGGCAACAACTTCTTCGCTGCCCGGGCCGTTGCTAGCCTGTAGCCTGCGGGCTCATTCTACCCAGCCGGTGCCGCGAGACAATGTGACGACACTGCAGTGTGCGTGCTGCGCACGCCTTCAGCGTTGAGGGTTTAGTGTGCGAGTGTACAGTAGGCCCCCAACATTTTAAGACGTGTCTAAAAAATAGAATCCGTTTCCCAGAGAGAGAGAGGCATGTATGTCTTAACCAATGTACTGTATGGTACAGTAGCTTAGCACGTCTTACTGTAGAGTCGTCTTAGAATATACTAGGCGCAGCTTAGAACGTCTTATTAATAGGTGATCGTGACAACCGAACCGAGCTTCGGGAATGTAACGAGAACAGCAGCAGTTGGATCGACGGCTCCAAGTTGTTTTCGTGGACGTTTTTCTTAGTGTTTCCTGGAGTTTTTTCCTATACCTGGCGAAAGGCCAACCCTCTGTCTCCAAGATTTTCGCAGATGACATTTTCTTTTTTAAATCTGGAAATCGCGATCTCAATCAGTAATACACAGAACACCCCCATCTCGCCACAACCAAATAGCACGTTACACCGTATGCAAGTTTGTGGTTTAACAGGGTTTAATGGTGATATTGCACAGGCACGATGAAACGGGAAAACCACTGACCCGCGGGTACCCGATTTCCCGGGTATCCGGTTCCCAGCGACGCAATTACTCTTCAGGCTCCGATTATCCGCGGGTAATGAATTCGAAGCCTACCCGTCACACGGGTAGGACCCGTCCGGGCATACCCGCCGGGTGCCCGGGTAATTGAAATCAGGGCCCTATCTCTCGTCGTCACCAAAACTTTGAGTATAGCATCGCGCGGGATTATTACCACCGACCGAAACAATGTTGGCGACACAACGCAGCCGACATTGTGACTTAAAACACCACGACTGATGTGTGTGTCGTACTATTATCCATACAAAGGCATCCACCATGCCGCGGGGTTATTACCACCGAAACAATATGTTCCCAAAGACACAACCCGGCCGACCGTAGATAAGCAGTATCAATACGTACGCGCACAGCTTATTGTACTGCAACCCTTTGCGATGAGCTCAAAAATTCCCTTGCGGAAACACTTTATTGTAATGCTGCGACACCCGGCCCCCGTTAGACACATTCACCCAAAAGCCTACGATACTAACACCATTTTCATCATCAATCCACGCAAAATCAAGACATTCATTAGTTTCCACCCACGTGAGGCACACGATACACGTGTTCGTATTCCTATACAGTAGTACGGTACAGTAGTGTCGATGGTATTATTGGTGGTGTTCTCAGGTAAGCCCTCTTATAGCACTCGAGAAAGCGAAAAGTGTGACGATAAAAAGTGACGACCACAGCAGCAGCAACGGCATGTATCTGCGATTGGGGGTGATACAAAATTGGTGTCTGACATTATTATGTGGAACGCAAAGAGCCGCACGGTACGGGCGCAAGACGGCCCTAGGTATTGCATGTAGGCATGCCCGTTCTGCTAGGCGCTCCCGCAGCTTCTACAGTAGACGGTTGATAGCACACAATGAACGAACTGGTCAAGTCAACGTTCGGGTCGTTTTCTCAGGGCCTCAATATAAGTTATCGCCAAAATTCACTCCGTGGTTTACACGGCACAGCGGCATGTCGTTCTTGAACAATGATACATACCGGTACGCAATACGAGGCAGCCGGAAACTTTTTTTTGCGCCGTTCAAGAAAATGTTTGAACGGCGGTTCTACGGGGCCCACTATGAATAACCTGTGGTACGCAGCACCGCCCCTCTCGCGACCATCTCGGTATGCCGATTCGGTGCGGGGCCCGGTGCCCCGCCCTCTCTGTCCGGAGTGCGGCCCCCATCGCGAGAGCCTTTTGCGGGGAAAAAAGCCGCGAGAGCCCGGCGGCTTTCGTTGGTACATCCTATCGTGTGCGAGTCTCCTGCAGGCAGTCGTAGCTCCGAATCCACTTCGCCATTATAAGTACCGCTTTAATGCCCGTTTCAATGCCGAAACAACCTATTCTGTATTCACGGGTGTGTTACGTAGAGATGACACCTATTATAGCAGTATTCGGTATCATAGAGTCGCTGCTGGATAACACAGGGTCGTCTGCTACAAAGAAGCCCGTACAACATCAATAGGCATTACCCATCTAGGAGTAATTGTTCCACACGCTACCATTACACGCTAAACTGATTATTTTTTATACAAGGAAAAAAAGGAACGCCTGCGTACGCCGTACGTAATGTACAGTAGTAGTTGCCCCGCACCCGGCTTCGATCAATCTGATTAAAAAAAAACTTTCACACCCGCATCGCGACGAGAGCGTGCCGCCACGGCGCGACATGCCCNCAAAATTGGTGTCTGACATTATTATGTGGAACGCAAAGAGCCGCACGGTACGGGCGCAAGACGGCCCTAGGTATTGCATGTAGGCATGCCCGTTCTGCTAGGCGCTCCCGCAGCTTCTACAGTAGACGGTTGATAGCACACAATGAACGAACTGGTCAAGTCAACGTTCGGGTCGTTTTCTCAGGGCCTCAATATAAGTTATCGCCAAAATTCACTCCGTGGTTTACACGGCACAGCGGCATGTCGTTCTTGAACAATGATACATACCGGTACGCAATACGAGGCAGCCGGAAACTTTTTTTTGCGCCGTTCAAGAAAATGTTTGAACGGCGGTTCTACGGGGCCCACTATGAATAACCTGTGGTACGCAGCACCGCCCCTCTCGCGACCATCTCGGTATGCCGATTCGGTGCGGGGCCCGGTGCCCCGCCCTCTCTGTCCGGAGTGCGGCCCCCATCGCGAGAGCCTTTTGCGGGGAAAAAAGCCGCGAGAGCCCGGCGGCTTTCGTTGGTACATCCTATCGTGTGCGAGTCTCCTGCAGGCAGTCGTAGCTCCGAATCCACTTCGCCATTATAAGTACCGCTTTAATGCCCGTTTCAATGCCGAAACAACCTATTCTGTATTCACGGGTGTGTTACGTAGAGATGACACCTATTATAGCAGTATTCGGTATCATAGAGTCGCTGCTGGATAACACAGGGTCGTCTGCTACAAAGAAGCCCGTACAACATCAATAGGCATTACCCATCTAGGAGTAATTGTTCCACACGCTACCATTACACGCTAAACTGATTATTTTTTATACAAGGAAAAAAAGGAACGCCTGCGTACGCCGTACGTAATGTACAGTAGTAGTTGCCCCGCACCCGGCTTCGATCAATCTGATTAAAAAAAAACTTTCACACCCGCATCGCGACGAGAGCGTGCCGCCACGGCGCGACATGCCCCCCCCCCCCCCCCCCCCCCCCCCCCCCCCCCCCCCCCCCCCCACCCCCCTATGGGCATACGACTTCGGCCATGCATGAATATGAAGTACACCCCCCCCCCCCACGTCGGGAATCCGGGCCTGAAACACCGCGTGGGCCGCACTATATGCTTCTCCAAGCAAACACCGACAGACGACGAACACGACGACGGTGATGACGACATATTTACGGTTTACCAAATACAAATGAGATCAGCAAACAACAACACTGCGTACTGCTGTACTTCGTATACTGTTTGTGATGCATCATGTCACAGAGTTGGTGTTATCGTTTATGAGACGAATCTCGAGTCGTGCAAGCCCCTCTACCCTTTCTTCCCTGTATGTATGTTGCATCAGCGACGCAGGGATGTCGAGGATCTGGGTGGGATCAGATCTGGATGGGGTCAGGGTTACAAGTGCCAGGCGAGTGCAGGATGCCTATACTGTTATTGTTGTACAGTAACTCGCAACATGGCCGGCGGAATTGAAACACGCATTTACAGTAGTATTAATAGTAGCTATACCAGGTACAAGGTACGGCATTATAAGGTATGATACGTACGTACAGTAGATATTGTACCACGAGCCTTCGACGTCCTTGATGCCCTCACCTCTCTGTTGTCGGCTGTTAACTGTTGTTCCTGCTTTGTTCCTGTTGTTGTTGTTGTTGTCGTCTGAGATGAAGGTTGAGAGTCGCACAAAAGCCCTTGCCCTCCGTTTTCCTTTCTCTGCGCCTCGTCCGAACTCTCCCTCTCTTTCGTACGTACCGTGTTTGGCAGTGCCGCAGGGAGGATGACGTCGATCAGTCGGACAGGGTGGAGGATCAAGTCTGGGCGGGATCAGGGATCAGGAATCAGAGATCAGGGGTGCGGCAAACCAAATGCAAAGTGCCAGGCGCTACGTACAGGATGCGCGGCGGAACTCAAATAGTACGAAAATCTGGATATTCCAGAAAACTGCTCGTAAATAACTTCTATGTCGCAAATTCCAGCGTACCCAAGGCGTACCTGGTATCATATGTCCACGGAGTGTGTAAACGAGACTCATTATCATCATGGCGATAGATCTCCCCGAGGAGTCGGGCTGTGAGTCAAATTGAGATCAAAAAGCTGATCGCCGGGGGACCGCCGTGGCTCGTCGCTTCTGTTCTACCTTTTGCTTGATGCTTTGATGCCTTGATCCCACAGCAGCGAAAGTGTGCGAAAGTGTGAGAAAAAAGTGCGCACAATCGCGAAAATCGCAAGCCCGACCCCTGGAAGATCCTAGCCATTGTGGTCCTCGAACAATTTCTTGGAAAAATCATGTAGGGTCAAGTACAAACTACGAGTACCCTCGGCCGCTTTGAACTCCACAGCACAAATTAACGGCTTGTTGTCGTCGTCATGCGTACTCTACTATCACTGTTGTTGTACCAGTAGTTGAGCAGTTGCATATACGCCGAGTTGCATATTACCTGGCACGCCTATACGGTGTGTGGATCAATCCAATATCTAGCAGTGTCATGAGAACAGCACCAACGGTCACTACATACCGTACAGCTTGATATTATACACGAACCAGCATGCATGTCCTGGACCCGATTCCGCGTGTATCATAGAGCTCTGCCCAAAGCACTGCTGTGTTGCGCTTGATTTTGTGAGTGCTTGTTATACTTATGCTCTTCCCATGTACGCTGAGATGCCAGCTTCCTGCTCACGCTTCTCTTCAGCTGTCGCCCTCTTACAGTGCTGCACCACTACTCTCAGCCCTGTAACGGCAGATGCTGGCTGCTGCTCGTGGGCTGCCACGAGGAACATACCCGTCCCCGAGCACCCTGTACGGAAATGCCTCCAGTTTACACTGAAACCCATACAACGAACCTGTAATCTGTGATTTCATTTGGTTTTGAGCTTCAGATTCGCACAGGCCTGCAGCCCTGGAGTTGAGAGTGGTGACCATGGCAACAACTATCTTGAACGGCGTGAAGAAGAGGCCCTTTATTATTGCGGGTGGCATTGCTGGCTGCTCCGTGTTCTTCTTGGTGAGGGACTGTGAAGTGTGATGACTGACTGATCTCTTGATGGCATCTTTGCAGAACGTTCCGCAGAACACCGAACACCAACACTACTGCTGCATGCTGCAACTATCGCAATCAAGCACGATGCATTTCGCGCGACCCTGCTGTAAAACACTGAACAGCAGTGCCTAAAGACAGGAGGGGTGTGGGCTGTAAGCTGTGAGCTCTGAGTTGTCTCGTTGTGAGTTGCCCGGAGTTCCGCCAGCCAAGTAACTGACTTTTAATAGTTGGTGATATCTGATCAAGTACGTATTAGTTGGCTTGGAGCCAGCAAACTAACTGGCTTTAGTTGGCTTGTCGGCTGGCGCTGTATGGCTTCTACTTTAAGAAGAAACCCCAACGGTCTTCGGCAATACCATCGGCACCAGCACCAGCACAACAGTCGATGGCGATGGGTTTTGATGCGTCATGAGTCGCAGTAGACCTCGCTTCTCTCTCTTCCTCTCTAGAGAGAGTGGTCTGAGGGGAACAGTACGCCCGGTAGCCAAGAAGCCTTCCGTAAATAAAAGAAACCCAAATAGTCGGATAGTTGGCAGTTGGCAACGCTGGAACTAACTACAAAACTTAGCCAACAGTAGTACCTACTCGTAGATAATACTCGTACCTGCTATTGTTAATATTAATAGTTGAGACTTTTAACCATCGAACACCCAACCCAAAGCTCTACGGAGTGAACAAGTTATATAAAGCAGACGCGGGATTATGCGGCGGGGAAATCGAATGCATGTTGTAGACTTAATGGTTCCAGCAGCGCAGATGTGCTGGGCAACGCGTCTACGTTTAGACGGTATGTCCCCTATCCCCTATACAGAAACGCCTACATAATATATCTGGAAACCCCGTCCTTATCTGTGAGTAACAAGATATGGATATTCAGGTCGAAGAATAAGATTATGAACATCGGGGTTTTATTGGGTACTGATAAATCAACCGTGGCTCTCTGGGGACGTACTGCTACTGCTGTAGTCCTGCATTACAGCGGAGAAGGGGTTGAACAACTGTAGTGGCTCATTCGGTTTGCCCTGCCTTTGGTGCATAACCGCGCGATCATAGCCGAGGCGCAGCAGCGAATGGCACGAGACTGCTTGCTGCTGTTGATGGGCCTAGAACGTACGTAGGACTGTTGTTGTGGTTTCTCCCGCACACCCGCCCTTTCTTATTTCGAAGGTGGATTCAACGGAGGGGATTCGCATGGTGTATGACACACAGACCTGATGTTGACACACCGTCTTTTATTTTTAGAAGTGTTGTTTGCGATCGACTGGCAGTGATTTGGAGCTCACAAGGAGTGTGACAATGGTTCACTACCATTAGGGGGTCTCGGTCGCCCGAGACTGTGTTTGTTAGAGCCCCGACCAGTTGTCTGGGGGGGGGGGCTGTCGGGTACGGGCATCATGAGAAACGAGATGCAGCGGCCGGTGCGGCAGATCTCGTACCATGTCAATCGAGCCCCCCCCCAACGACGCAGAGAACAATAATAACATGACATTTAGAAAGTATACACCATAAAGTACGGTAGTTTAGTTGGGATGTTTTCGGACCGGAAAGCCAAAGACTTCGATCAATAAAAGGCTCCATGCAGGAAAATCCGAAAATTCAAAAGTTCGGCCAAGTAGCACCAATGAAAAACGTTTTTTCTAGCTATTTGTTAGAGACAAACGTCGGTGATTGGCGGCGACGGTCGCCATGATCGCGCTGCTTGCCGAGGCGTGCCGAAAGGTGGCGCGCGTGAGACAGAGAGAGGCCGCTGTTGCAACTCAGACACTCAGGAAATCGACGCCGCAGGCAGCGGCCCAACGCCATGCTGGCTTGGCGGTGTATCCCCCCTTTATTTGTACTACTGTACTACTAATTGTTGTGTTTCTCGGAGCCTGCGCTACTCATACACTCGTACTATTAATACAGTGCCAGCGAATTTATACGGGTACAAACGTGTACTGCTGTACACACGTATAGTCTACTTGTCCCTGGTTCGTACATGGTATTCGCTCGAGGGCTCACCGGTGAACAGCATATTTTAGTTACTGTATCCCAGATGCTGCAACCATATATGGTGGAGAACGGAGAAGGCTTCGTACGCCTACTGGAAGCGCTGCCGTATACTGGTCGGAAGATTGTGTCGCGTGTGTTTAAATAGGGCCGACGGTCATTCCAGCCTCCCCTGCACAAAGGTGATATATTGTGCGGTATGGACCTCCCTCGTCCGTGTGTCACCCATGTATTCCAATGAGATTTTGTTTTTTACCGACCGTGAAACCGTGTAACCGTCGGCGTAACGGTCGGTGTATCGGTCGGTGTAACCGTCCGTATAGCCGTCGGTGTAACGGTCGGTGGAACCGTCCGTGTAACCGTCGGTGTACCGGTCAGTATAAAGATCAGTGTAACAGTCAGTGTAACGTTGAGTGTAACGGTCAGTGTAACGGTCAGTGTAACGGTCAGTGTAACGGTCAGTGTAACGGTCAGTGTAACGGTCGATGTAACGGTTGGTGTAACGGTCGGTGTAACGGTCGATGTATCTATCGGTGTGAACGTCGGTGTAACCGCCTGTGTACCCGTTCGTGTAACCGTCAGTATAAAGATCAGTGTAACAGTCAGTGTAACTAACCATCAGTATAAATATCTAGCAGTCAGTGTAACGGTCGGTGTAACGGTCGGTGTAAACGTCGGTGTAACCGTCGGTGTAACAGTCGGTGTAATCGCCGATGAAACGGTCGGTGTTACCGTTGGTGTAACGGTCGGTGTAATCGCTGTTGTAACGGTCGGTGTAACGTTCGTTGAAATGGTCGGTGTAACGGTCGGTGTTAGGATCAGTGTAACGGTCGGTATAACGGTCGGTGGGTCAGTCGAGGTACGTAGCCGTCGGTGCATTCGTCGGTGTAACGGTCGACGTGACCGTCGGTGTAACGGTCGGTGTATCCGTCGGTGTAACTGTCGGTGTAACGATCGAGGTACGTATCCGTCGGTGTATCGGTTGAGGTACGTATCCGTCAGCGTATCGGTTGAGGTATCATACGTATCCGTCGTTGTAACAGTCGGTGTAACTGTCGATGTAACAGTCGATGTAACGATCGGTGCAACCGATGGTGTCGCGTGTTTGCGTTTCGCATGTGGTACGTTGCGTGTAAAATATATCAGGCCCGACGGAAAATCCAGCCTCCTCTGCCTGAAGGCGACATCTGGCTGGATGTGGACCTCTCTCGGCCGCTGTTGAAAACTGAACCCGGCTTCGACCTCTCCTTCCTCTCTGGCGAGCGCAGAAATCTCAGTGTGAGGTAAGACATTTTACCGGTACTTATTGTGCTGGTGTTGGATATCGTAGATACGAGTATCGAAAAAGAAATATATCGGAATAGAAATATCAATCCTGCGTTACATATCCTATCGAGCATATTTTGTGTTTTGGCCCTCCACCCGCTCCCTGGCCGTGTAAGTTGAAGTGCTGATTTTGAACGAAAGCTTCGATTTTATGGACGATGATACGACTATCGAAATTGTCTCGACTGTTTCTTCTTCATCTTCCCCGCTGTCTTTTCTGTTTTTGTAACATAGAACTAACCATAAACTCGGTTGGGATGGTCGGTGTTACTTGCCTGGTTACTTCCTCTGTGGCTGCTTCACTTTTCTTAAGCTTTCAAGAGTTTTTTTTGAGGTTCTTCGTCCTCGCCCGGTGACTACATTCGAAGTCGTATATAGTATAGCTGGTACGAGGAACGAACGCCTCCTGTGTTCTCCCTCGTCAGGTTGCAACACCCCCCGAGATTTGAAGTCAACCACTATCCCGAAGGGAAGCCTTGTATTTTATCAAAAAACAAATACTTCGTATGTATCACTCTGCGGCCGAGTTTTCCCAATATATGAACTCTGGCCGGAAATGTAAGGACCGCTTGGGTTTTCCTATGAATGGTCAAAAGTTCCTTATATTTTCGGACAGAGTGGTACTGCTGCACAGGACATCTTATACGAGTAGTCACGTTAAGAATGAGGAAACCTGGTCTAGGCTCATTTTCTTGTTTGGGAACGGGTGTGTTGTACACTAACTCCAGCAAAGCGAACTCAGCATTTTCTCAATTTTCTGTAAACCCCAGCCGGGTTTTCGTACGTAGTGGTCGCTTTCTTCAGCAGATGTGTTTTTGCTCTGTACTGCACCTATACCATTGTGGCCGGAAATATAATCAACATTTGGTACCCAAATCACAGCCCAAACGGTGCTTATATTACCGGTCAAATTGGCATGAAACGTTTTCGCGACAACCTGATAGTAGTGGGGATTGGGTGCGGATTGTTTTGTATGTGTGCCCCCTCCTCCGCTTGAGAGGGGTTCCCTGAAGGGGGTTCCCTGAAGCCTAGGGGCGCTCTCTCTCTCGGCAGCGTCTGGCCTGCTACGTACGCACGGTACCTGTGATAATCACAACTCTGACCCCGATAACTCGCACTGCTGCCACTATTGTCATAACCCCTTTGCCCACCCCGTTGACCCAAGGGATGTTGTGGACGCCCTGGACAAGGCGACTAAGGACAAGCGCGTTAGAGGTGTCCTCGGCAGGTGAGAGCAGCTCTGGTTGATACACCTTGGCCCACTGTCCACAAAATGGTTGATAGTCTACACTGACTCTTCAATACATCTAGTTCCAAGAAACTTCCCAGGCGGTCAGTGTTTGGGTTAGCGTTACGGTATGTTAACTTACCCGCCCCGACCCAACCCGACCCGACCCGACCCGACCCCACCCTGTCCCACCTTGGGCTACCCCACCGTGCTCCACCCCCCACCACTCCCACCGCCACCGCCATCTCTACCCCACCCCCGCTCCCACCCTCACCGTTTAACCCAACCCTTACCCCACCCTCGCTCCGCCCGCACGTGCTTGGCAGGTTCAGCTACCGCAGCTGGGAGGGTGGGCAACTGGCGTGTGTGCAGGAGGTCCGGGATGCGGTTCAACGATTCCGAGAATCCGCTGGCGTGGCCACCGAGGACGGGGCTTGGGGCGGTGAACGGCGAAGGTTTTCCATCGCGGTGGCCGACTCGTTTGGGGAGGGGGGGCCGGTGAGACAGCCTCTGGTTTGTACCTTTTTTTTTGGGGGGGGGGGGGGGGCTTCAAGACTCCCCCCGCCCTCCCCCACCAGAGGACCCGATCCGATCTGATTCCGATCGGACTCCGTTCTGTGATTTTTCGGTTATGTTTCAATCCCGCTCCGATCCTCCGATCCGGTTCCGTTCTGTTCCAAGGTATTGAATTATGGTCCGGTTCGAAACGGAATCATACCGGAACATATTAGCTTACATTATGTTCCAGTTCCGATCTTAAGTCCGATCTGATCCATTGAATTACGGTTCCATTCCGATTCGGTTCCGATTCAATCCATGCCGTTCGGGTCCTGTGCCAGTTCTGGCTCCGTTTCGTATATAATTCGATTCCGATCCGATCCGATCCGATCCGTTCACCGCGTCAACGTGCGGTGTGCCGAGCATCCTTGCGTCGCATGGCTTATCGGATGGCAAGGCCCCTGTCAGAGAGAGAGAGAGACCTGCCTACTGTCTATTGCAGACCTATCGTGTGTTGTCCGGAGCCCATGTAGAGGCCACGACGTACGCTCGCTTCGTGGCCAGGTGTCGTAGGGCTACGCCAAGTACCTGGTTCTGTACGTACGCCCGACCATGCTCCGCTGTACCGCCAGCAGACACCGAACATCCTCGACAAAACTCATGGACCCCAACTGCGTCGTCTAACGCATCGCGTGTCACCGCGTGTCACGTGGCGTGTCGCCTGCCGTGTCGTGCCGTGCCGTGCCGTGTCGTGTCTTGGTCAGGCCGTGCGGGAGTACTACCTAGCCTCCGCTTTCGAGAAGATTCTGCTGCAGAGGTCGGGGTACGTCGGACTGACAGGGAGCGGGGCGCAGACCCTCTTCATGAGGGGTTTCTTCGACAAGTACGGAATCAAGCCCGAGGTCTTCGCCCGCGAGGTTTGCCATAGCGTGTCCACCCCCCGCGTCGTGTGCACGCCTCCACAGGGGTTAGGGGATGGAGAGGGGACGAGGGAGGGGGGGTCACTTTATTTTCATGCATAGCCGTAGTAGTATGACGGGGGGGGGGGGGGTGAACTTATGTCGTGGCAGGCGTAGTCGTATGACGATAGACCCTCGCAATCCCTACATGCGGGACGAGGCACGTTGGGTTTTCGCGCAAGCAGGCAGACATTGCTCGACCAAGCGCGAGCGCCGTGGAGGGGGGGGGGGGATATTTTGGGGGGTCGATGAGGAAGGGGGGGGTGTACCCATATCGTGCACGGCCGTGGTCGTATGATGGAGGGGGGAGGGAGGGGGGCGATGTTGAGCAGGAGCTGTGTAGTACGGGTTTCCAATCCAGGAAGCTTGTGCTACAGTAGATCATACCGAATGTACGCCTGCTCCCGCCCGGCAACATGAGGTAGATCATACAGATCATACAGATCATACGGATCAGGATATATACACGGGGTTGGGGGTGTGACGGGTTTGAGGTTTGGGATTGGGGACTGGGGCGGGGGGGGGG